>JAGFBZ010001602.1:315000-462500 GCA_018398805.1 Hirundichthys speculiger | reverse complement strand
GCTTACGCCTCTGTGAAACAGAAATAAACTGTTTGCACACTGACTTTCTGTCTAAGAGGTCCAACATATCTTGATGTATATGGCAAACAGCAACATGGTTCTGCCTTTTCTGTGTCATGGTTGAAGGGGTAGTGTTAGGGTTAGGGTAGGGTTTAAGGTTAGGGTAGGGTTTAAGGTTAGGGTAGGGTTTAAGGTTACGGTAGGGTTAGGGTTAGTTAATCCTACCTCCTGTTGGGAAGACATTTTCATTCTTTTGCCCAGCCAACAATTTTAACATTGTTGGCTGGTCTCTCTTCCCTTCAGCTCGCCTCATACCACCGCAGATAATTCCGAAACATAACGAAAGAGGGAACCTCAGATCCGTGGTGGGCAAAACCAAATCTCATTGTGGCGGGGGGGGAGGGGGCGCAGATCAATGTCACTTTTCTTCTTTCTTACTGCCATTGAGAAAATCTACCACATTGTCATGTTTATAATACCTAATATTAATTTTAAATAATTATGATAGGATATTGGGGGGATTGTGGTGGCTGAATTAAATTATTGGGTGGGTGGCAACCCACCCATCCCCCCCATAAATTATGCCTATGCAGTCACCAGTCACATTTATTAACAGCAGCTCTCCTCTTATGATCTGCGCTCTTGTCATTGACTAGGTTAGGTTTAGTGGCTTGTATAATTAGCCCCCAGGATCTGTAACTATCATGGGCTAAAGTAACCTCCACCCTCTCTGCTGACAGAACACAATGATGCAAAGATTCTATAATATGAGTTCCTCTGCAGGATTCCCACCTCTGTTTCCATGGTACCAGACCAACCTGGAGCTCCAGCCCGTCGCCGTTGGTTACATGTTCATCCGGAGTGGAACCTGAAGAATGGTTCCGCCCTGCAGGCCCGGCTGGAGAAGAGAAGGTAACCTTGGGCAAGGGTCCAAACTGGACCAGGGCTAGGGAGACATCTGGGGAGGGGTCCAAATTGGACATAGTTATGATGACAAACCCTGCCAGAACCACAAACGGAACCAGGCCAGTCCCAGAACCAGAACAAGGAACCAAACTAGATCACACTTTTCTCCTACAGCTGAAATGTTGTAACTGGGTCCAAATCTTATGTAGTGCTCTTCTAAAACAGATCTGAGTTTAATTTTGTGTTTTTGTGCCCTGCAGTCATTCATGTCATTCCAGACGGAGAGTTTCAGTCCTCTGCTCCAGAGATGGTAAAATTTTCACTTCTCACTTGAAGATGACGTTAGTCAGCATCACCGGAACGTTAAGCAACCGAAATGTTGAATAACTCAACCAGAACATTAAAAACACATCCGAAATGTAAAACAACACAACCGGACCGTTAAAAACACAACTGAAATGTTAAATAACTCAACCGGAACGTTAAACCACTCAACTGGAACGTTAAACAACTCAACCGGAATGTTAAACAAAACAACCAGAACGTCAAACAACTCAATGGAATGTTAAACAACTCAACCGGAACGTCAAACAACACAACCGGAACGTCAAACAACTCAACCAGAACGTCAAACAACACAACCGGAACGTCAAACAACACAACCGAAACGTCAAACAACTCAACCAGAACGTCAAACAACTCAATGGAATGTTAAACAACTCAACCGGAACATCAAACAACACAACCGGAACGTCAAACTACTCAACCGGAATGTTAAACAACACAACCGGAACGTCAAACAACACAACCGGAACGTTAAACAACTCAACCGGAACGTTAAGCAACTTAACAGGAATGTTAAACAACTCAACCGGAACGTTAAATAACACAATTGGAACATTAAACAACACAACCGGAACATTAAACAACACAACCGGAAAGTTAAACCTCTAAACCGGAATGTTAAACAACACAACCGGAAAGTTAAACAACTCAACCGGACTGTTTAACAACTCAATCGGAAATTTAAACAATTCAACCGGAACGTTAAGCAACTCCAACCGGAATGTTAAACACAACTTGGTTTGTAAAAATGCATCCCTCTAATAATGTCCTCATACTGCGTTTTAATTCACAAAATCTTAAATTTTATCCCTTAATTAGTGTTGTCTGTGTGTTAACTAGTTTAATTAGTTCGTTCATAGTGCTGGTATTTTTAGTTACCGTATATATCCTCAAATCTTCTGGTTTCATTATTTAGTTATGTTTATCGTGTTTTTGGTCAGTGTGCCGTCGATGCCCAGTATTGGACGTCCGCCCTGACAGTAATCGTCATTTACCTTTGTTCAGTTATGTTTAGTTATCCTTATCGTGTCTTCATCAGAGTGTGGTCTACGCCCGGCGGTGGGTATCCGCTCTCACAGGAAGAAGCGGATCCTGGGGGGCCGGGTTTCACGGCAGGGGGCGTGGCCATGGCAGTGCTCGCTGCAGAGCGGTCAGAGCGGACACGTGTGTGGCTGCGTACTGATTGGCCAGCGTTGGGCTCTGACGGTGGCCCACTGCTTCGAGGGGTGAGTCGGGGTTCAGCGTGTGTTTGGGGTGAGGTCACTGATCTGAGGTCACTGACGGATACATATACTTGTACATTCAGAAGGGAGAGCGCAGAGCTCTGGACTGTGGTTCTGGGCCTCACCAACCTGGACCACCCCAGCCCTCACAGCCAGCGCCGGGGTGTGCGCGCTGTCATCGTTCACCCGCGCTACAACCGTGCTGTGGTGGACTACGACATCAGTGTGGTGCAGCTGGACACTGACGTGGACCAGACTGCCTTCGTCAGACCTGTGTGTCTGCCTCAGCCTGGACGGCTACCCTCCCCTGACTCCTACTGCTACATCACCGGCTGGGGTCACATGGGAAACCGCAGTGAGTAACCACTTGACCTCATGTAGTTCAAGGCTTTATTTAGTGAAATGTCCTTATTTAGTCACAAGACCTTATAAAGTAAATTTCAGTTCAGTTCAACTGTATTCATATAGCGTCTATTACAAAATAAATTGTCTCTAGGTGCTTTTCAGAGACCCAGATCATGATCCCCCAAAAGATTGATTAGCTATGGCTGATATTGTTACATCTTAATTAAAGAAACAAGGACAAGTAAAAAAAACTACCCCGAGTGGAAGAAAAAACCTTTAAACCACACAGTGTCAAGGAAAACTCCCCTTTAAGAGGAAGAAACCTTGAGCAGGACCTGGATCATAAGGGGGACCTTCCTGCTGAAGACCAGCTGGATAAAGAAACAAAAGATAGGAGACAGGGACAGAGAAAGGATGGAGAACAGGGAGAGGATGGAGGACAGAGAGAGGAGAGGCACAGATATATTGCCAATACTATAGAGGACTAAACAAATTCATTGTAATTATCCATTAACTGCAGAACTAAGAATTCCATGCACTTCTGACTGGTTTATTGTTAGTACATGAACTACAGAGATGATTTTGATTATTTTCCCGCTAAAAAGCTCATAAAGTCTTCACTACTGAGAGTAGCAGGAATGCATGGACCAACAGAGTTGTGACTCTTTGTCAGCCTGGCTACAGTGCTGAAAAGAAAATGTGGATTATATTTGTTCTCTTCTACTAATGGTGAATAATAAGATGTTCTAGCTCTGCGTAGGGCTCTTTTGTAGACTATTAAACTATCTTTCCAGGCACGATGGGAGTCCACAGATTTACAGGAGTACCACCTCCTTTCCATTTTACGTCCATTCTACTTCAGCATGCGAATATGTGAATTATACCAGGGAGCTGAGCTCCTGTGGTTAGAGACCCTCTTCCTCAGAGGAGCAACAGCATCCAGGGCTGCATGTAAAATATATGCAGTATTGTTAACGAGGTAATCAATATCTGCCGGAGTAAAATTCAGGTCGTTGCCCTCAGCTATTCTATCATATTTCACCATAGGGAGATGAGAGAGAATGACCTTAAAATTATTCACAGCATCTTCAGAAAGGCATCTGCTGGAATGACACATTTCATTTTCTGTTTTAATGCCACAAATGCTGAACTCAAATGTAACTAAAATGTGGTCTGAGAGAAAATAATTCAGCGGCGACACTAACAGGTGATGAGTATCTATACCATAGGTGAGAACCAGATCCAGAATATGATTAAAGCAGTGAGTTGGTTCTTTCACTTTTTGTGACACGCCCAATGAATCTAAGAGAGATGTAAAGGCTAATTTAAAGCTGTCACTGTCAACATCCATATGAATGTTAAAGTCACCCACTATGACGACTTTGTCTGAGCTGAGCACTGAACCAGTTAAAAAATCTGAGAACTCAGACAGAAACGCCAGATAAACACCAGCAGGTGGCCGGTACACTACCACCAACAAGACTGGCTTTTCTGATTTCCAGCTCGGGATAGTTAGACTAAGACTGAGGCTTTTGAATGTATTATAATCACATTTAGGTTTTGATTTTACTTGTAGGCTGAAGTTGTAGACAGCTGCTTCTCTTCCTGCTCTCCAGCGAAGGCGGACGCTTTTCTGTGAGCTCCTGCCCCTCTATCTGATCCTCGCTGCTCTTTGTCCTGTCTGTGTGTTTTTTGGAGCCTCATACGGATAAAATCTGAATATCTAAATCAACCATGGATCTGGTTAGCTGGTCTCTCAATGCAATTGATCAAATTTTTTCTACAAGAAGGGAATCTACAGGTGAGCCTTCATGTCCAGATGGCACAGAGCCAGCGGGGTACGTTCAAGATCCATGGAGGAAGTGGCGCTTGAGCTGCCAGGCTCCTCTGTTCATCGAGGACGCTGAAGATTTCTACATATTTGGATTTATGATCATCGGATTCCTGCTGTTTGGCGTTGGCGGATACCTGATGTATCGGAAAATTAAGCGCACGGATGCTGCTATTCCGGTCCTGATGTCCGTGTGCGTGGAGGTCAGTCGTGCTGTGGTTGCTGAGACTGTAAAAAGAGACGAGATGAATCAGAAACTGGACGTGATTCACGGCGTGAACCACCGACAGCTTCAGATGCATGAACTCATGGGGAAAATGGATAACAACTTGGGGATACTACATGCACTACTTAGGGAGAATGGACACGAATAATTCGGACTTTCGGATGATTTCCCACGAGAGAGAACCAGCAAAGGACTTAAGGCAGGCAAAAAATTCACTGTCAGTCTGACCGAAAACAATCTCTCTTATCTGAATCTGGCTCCCCTGAGCGGCCTTGGCCAAGGCCGAACTGGAAAAGAATCTCACCGAGGTCTTATCCGAAGTAGGCTCCCCCCCCACACCATCCCCCGCTCCATTGCCTTTCCCTGACTCTCAACGTCCTCGCTGGATCCTGGTGTACTCCCCCACGTGGAGCGGACTGATTGCACTGCGCGCCACCGGCTGCGTGCCATCGGGCGAGCGTGCACGGGCCGCTTGGCTGGGACCTTTTTCCTGATATGATGTCTTGTCTTGTACTAAGCTTGTTATGCCTGTGCTGAGGTTTTTTTTGTGAATCCCACAACATGTGCCTCTGATCAAGGACATGTGGTGTGAGACACCTGTTTTTTATCCCCCCCCCCCCCATCCCCTATGTGGTCATATTTTCCTCTGTTAAATTGAAGCGCTCTTATAGCGCTGACCCAAGCACCGTTGACTCCTGTCCATATGTTGTGTTGTTTTTGTACGTTTCTCTTGGACGGTGAACTGGGAAGTCAAATTCTGCTGTGTTGGGACGCTGGCTCAGTGGCGACAATAAATTTGATTCTGATTCTGATTCTGATTCTCCTCCACCTGGACCCGTACTCCAGGGAATATGATAATTAATATAACCGGGTGGCGTAGCCTCATTTAAGCTCACATCTTAACAACATGGCTCAACATGGCCTCTTGTAGCCATGTTTCTGATAAGCAGAAGACATTGCAACGAGTCTCAGTAATTAGATCATTGATTAGCAGGGACTTAGAGCCAAGAGGCTTTCGTATACTGCAGGGGAACTGCTAGCTGCAGCTACTCTAGGCCACTCCGCCACTACGTTAGGCTGGCTACTAGGGCTGGGCGATATGGCCTAAAAAAAAAATCTCCGATTTTTTCAGAAAAAATCCAGATTCACGATTTAAAACGATTTTTTCACCCCCTACCTAAAATCAATTTGTAGATGGCAAAGAAATTGTTCAAAACAAGTTTCAGTTTTATTTTGTTTAAATTTTCCCTTCTGGAGTTTCAGTTACATAAACAAGCCACAAAAAAATAGATGGCAAGCCCTGCCTGCCATTGTGAACAGTGACAATGTAACTTTTCAGTAATCTAGTTTCGAAATGACACAAAAAATAAGTAAAACATAGTATTATAAGACCCCTTTTTTGAGGTTGACAAAATAAAGTGCAAACAAAACTCTCAGTTACCTGAACATGTTTTGCATAATAAGGAGGTGCTTGTGTGGTAAACAAAAAGTATTTGGGCACTATTTTGATTCCCTGAATCATGTTAACTTAACTTAAACATCTGCATCAAATAAAATTAAAAATTTAATTTTAGGCTTCCATTGTAATTTACGAGGCAAGGCAACATCAGAAAAATATTTGCAGCCTGGTAGCACGTACCTGGGATCCAAAACTTTGAGCAGGTGAATAAACCCTGGCTTTTCCACGGTGTATATGGGCACCATATCTCTTGCAATATACATCACGACTGCATCCGTGACAGCTTTCCACCGGGCTCCTTTCATATCATACGGGATACAGTTTGTCAACGTTTCCAAGACGGTAGGTAGTTTTCTGGTGGCGGTGCTTGGGCTGCCGCGGTCGTTTTTTTCGTAGGGAGCAACACCTCTCCAACTCGGCAGCATGCTTCTGTTTAAGGTGCTGCAGTAAATTGCTAGTACTGCTACCTTTGGTAGCAACAGCCTTTAAACAGACTTTGCAGCGAGGTGCTGTTTGTTCTGTGTCTGACGCCACGAACCCGAACCAATTCCAAATAACCGAGGATACGTTTCTTTTCTTCGGTGTAAGATCAGCACTGCTTGCTTGTTTGTGTACCTAGCGCGGGTGGGGAGGGGGGCGCGCACTCCGCGCTCTCTGACCTACGGGAGCCCAGCAGGCGCTGGTGGCGGATGTTAATGAGAAAATCGATTTTCATTAAAACAAATCGACATTAAGTACAAATTCGAATTAATCGATTAAATCGATTTATCGCCCAGCCCTACTGGCTACCTATCGCATCTGACGGTCTATGGTCTAGTTGACGGAACCGAGCCTCTAGCTCACTGAGCCTTGCCTCCAAAGCTATGAATAAACGACACTTTATGCATTTACCTCTTTCACTAAAGGAGGCAGAGGAATAACTGAACATTTCACACACTGAGCAGCAGGAGGGGGAAACAGAGGGAGAAGAAGCAGCCCTGCTAGGAAGCTAATAAGCTAAAGAACCGGCGATTAACAGCAGTGAGACTCCCAGGGAAAATATGCGAAGCGGAAACTATGTGCTGAGTGCTCAGATTACAGTGTAGAGTTATCACCAAATCGAGTGTAATTTTAAATTATAAAAAGGTTAAAGGAATCAGAGACCGTTCAGTGTTCAAAACCCAAGTTCAAAAGTTCTCAGTGAAGAAGACTAAGCTCAAAAAAGTGCTATAAAATATTTCTGAGCTACTGCAACAAGCTTCCACCATGAACAGTGCTGTTGTAAAAGCAGGAAGGATGTGATGTGAAGAGGCTGTGGGCCATCTTAGAGGTCTCTGAGCTGTGATGTCATCGGTCACTGATAAACCAGAGAGCAGTGGATCAGACATCCATGACTGTCATGTGACCCGTGAACAGATGTTTCTCAGCTGGAACCTGTCCTGTGTCTGTTCAGTGCCCTTCAAGCTGCAGGAGGGGGAGGTCCGCATCATCTCGCTGCCTCAGTGCCAGTCCTACTTCGACATGAAAACCATCACTCCCAGGATGCTTTGTGCCGGATACGAAGCTGGAACGGTGGACTCCTGCATGGTAACATCTGCAGTTTCAGCCCTCTTTTGTTTTCTTTCTCATTTTCTTAATCTGTTTTCTTTTATTTCTGTCATTTCATTTCTCTTTCCTTCAGCTTCTTTCTTGTCTATCTTTTTTTTTTCTTGCTTCTTCCTCTTTTCTATCACTTTCTTTTTCTGTCTCGTAAGTGGCTGGATCAGGTATCAGTTCATGTGACGGATCCACCAGCTCATTTATCCTGCTGCTGCTGGTGGATCACAGCAGGGTACTGAGGCTCCGCCCAGGAGGTGGGTCAGGAGGTGGGGGCGGGGCCGTGAACCCGCTGTGAACCGGATCAAGGCCGGTTCATCCTGATGGTGTGTGTGTTTCCAGGGCGACAGCGGTGGCCCGCTGGTGTGCGAGGACGAGGACGGCAGCGGCCACTGGACGCTGTTCGGTCTGACGTCGTGGGGCAGCGTCTGCTTCAGCAAAGTTCTGGGACCTGGAGTCTACAGCAATGTGAGCCACTTCACCCCCTGGATCCAGCAGCAGATCTACATCCACACCTACCTGAGCGACTGAAGTCCAGCACCTTCAGCTCCTCCGCCTGTCTCTGTACCAGAGCCTTCAACCCCGACCCGACCCCCGCCGCACAGCCGGGAAAATAACCAGCTAGTAGACGAGAACTGACGAAGAAATGCAAGTCCCAGTTAATCTGCACTGGGAATTATGGTCAGGAACAGAAGCAACTAGAAATCTGGACCATTTAACCACCACTCAGAACCAGATCAGAGCCAGATTAACCATTTAACCACCATGAGAACCAGATCAGAACCAGATTAACCATTTAACTACCATTTAGAGCCAGATCAGAACCAGATCAACCATTTAACCACCACTCAGAACCAGATCAGAGCCAGATTAACCATTTAACTACCATTTAGAGCCAGATCAGAACCAGATTAACCATTTAACTACCATTTAGAACCAGATCAGAACCAGATTAACCATTTAACCACCACTCAGGACTAGATATATCATTTAACCACCAAGAGAAACAGATCAGAACCAGATCAACCATTCAACAACCAAGAGAACCAGATCAGAATCAGATTAAGCATTTAACCACCACTCAGGACTAGATTAAGCATTTAACCATCACTCAGGACTAGATTAATCATTTAACCACCAAGAGAACCAGATCAGAACCAGATCAACCATTTTTTCTCCAACTGGAACCATTTTTAAAAAATACAAGAATTTGTTTAAGTCAGCACAGATCATCATGCTTCCACCACCGTGCTTGACAGTGGGTATGAGGTTTATTCTGTTTTGTCCTGTCCAACCAGTACCAGTCATTTATTTGGGATCATGACGTACTTGGTGGTAGTTAGATGGTTAGATGGTGGTCTTTAGATGGTGGTAGTTAGATGCCGGTGGTTAGATGGTGGTCTTTAGATGGCGGTGGTTAGATGTCAGTTTGTTTCTCATCCTGTTACTACTTAGCAACCAGTAGATTAGAGGAAAACTCAGACCATGTTCTTCACAGAATTCTTCTCTGATGCTTCTCTGATGTCAGAAACCAACCAACATTCATGTGTTCATTCAAGTCTTCAACTATGTTAAGACAGGAACAGTTTTTACTGTTTACTTCCAGCAACATCCTGGAAACTTCCTTCTGGAAACTTTCTTCTGGTAATATACTACTGAAAACTTCCTTCTGGAAACTTCCTTCTGGTAATATACTACTGGAAACTTCCATCTGGGAACCTGGAAACTTCCACCTGGAAACTTCCTCCTGCCTACCTGAAACTGAGCTCCTGCTGCTGCTGGTTCTGGATGAAGAGGCCTGGCAGATTCTGACAGTTTTCTGTCCCTCTAAATGCATCATTTGCTGGTTACTGCTTAAAAGCCTGACCATGAACCAGGGCTGAGTCCAGACTTTTCGGGGCCCTGGCCATGATTGGGTCTGGGGCTCCAGAATGACGCAGGTGTTTGTGGTGCTTGAATCTGTTCCACTTCGAGGAGAAAACTAGAATGCAAGTATACCTATAAAAATAGGAAAACCAACGCAGCAGAGAGCTGTATACTTGATCAAATCACAAATTTGTGAGGAAAAGCTCAAAATTCAGTATTTTAAACCTGGACCATTTATAACAAAATTAGTGTCTGACTATAAACTACAGTCTGTGAATTCATGACTGTATAAACTCATATTTTTAAAAAAAATTTTAATTGACTTTATAAAATCATTTTTCTAGAAAAAACGCTTCAAATAACTATTAACTTGTGAATTTACAAAAAAAACAACAACAAAAGAATTGAAAATCTGAATTCAGAGAATTAAAAAAAAACTTTGAGGAAAATATTTCAGCTTTACAACTTTTGTAAATTATAAAATCAAAAGTTTCAAAAGAACATTCAGAAATCAAAAATCAGAAATTCTGATTTCATAGAGTTGTGAAATTATGCAGAAAGAAATCTGAAAGAAAACTGAAACTTAGACTTTGAGAGAACGTTCCCAAATATAAAAAAAACAAAACAGAAATCCTGACTGTAATTTCAGATTTCCAGGGAAAAAAGTCAGAAATTCACAATTCTTTTAATAGAAATTTTACTTTAAGAAATTCAGAATTTATACATTTGCAAAAAAATAAATACAATAATGGAATAATTTGAAAAAGATCATTTTTTGGAATGCAGTGGCAGCAACATCTGCAGAAACATCTGCAGCAGCACTAACATCTGCTCAAACATCTGCAGCAGCACCAACATCTGCAGTAGCACCAACATCTGCTCAAACATCTGCAGCAGCACCAACACCTGCAGAAACATCTGCAGCAGCACAAAGATGTGCAGAAACATCTGCAGCAGCACCAACATCTGCAGAAACATCTGCAGCAGCAGCTCAGTTTGACCACACATACACGTTTTCCAGAAACGTTGCTGGATAATAAAATACGAGGCATCGCCGAACAAAAGCTGCTAGCTCCAGTTAACCAGACCAGCTGAGCACTCCAACTCCCACAATGCTTCACTCTCTAGTGCCTGTACTTCAAGTTAGCGGTAGAAAAACGACCTTGTTACCTGTACGTTGTTGTCTTGTCAAACTGTGTGTGTGTGTGTGTGTGTGTGTGAGGAAGAAGAGTTTCTTTGCTTCTGTAAACACCAGCAGCTCCTCTGGGCCACTTCAGTCTCCTGGTTTCCATCTTTGACTTTTACAGCCAGAAAACAGTCCAGAAATTATTCAGTTCAATCTCCAGATCATGACTTCACACCACCGTGCTTCACAGTGGTGTGCTGACAGATGTGTTGACAGATGTGTTGACAGATGTGCTGACAGACGTGTTGACAGACGTGCTGACAAATGTGCTGACAGACATGTTGACAGGTGTGTTGACAGACGTGTTGACAGATGTGTGACAGACGTGCTGACAGACGTGTTGACAGACTGTGCTGACAGACGTGTTGACAGACGTGCTGACAGATGTGCTGACAGACATGTTGACAGATGTGTTGACAGATGTGCTGACAGATGTGCTGACAGATGTGTTGACAGTCGTGCTGACAGACGTGTTGACAGACGTGCTGACAGACGTGTTGACAGACGTGCTGACAGATGTGCTGACAGACGTGCTGACAGACTGTGTTGACAGACGTGCTGACAGACGTGTTGACAGATGTGTTTACAGATGTGTTGGAGCACTGAACCTCCTGACAGGACTCCCGTGACTCTGGAGCCGTGGTGTAAGTCGCCCAGAGGGCTGCGCTGTTTTGAGGTCTAACTGCCATCTGGAACATTCCAAGTAGCTGCTGCTGTTTTGTGTGTTTGGTTTTTTAAGAGTATTTTTCTACAGCTTTTTGTATGTCACGCTTCTTACAGGCCCGTCAGCGCATGTGAGAACTCTTTATTCTTGGTCTAGTGTTATCACTTTGTTACCATGACGATCACGATGATGATGATGATGATGATGTGGACTGTAGCTTCTGATGTTTTGTGTAAACAGTGAATATTTTGTTTGTATCATCTTGTATCACTAATAAACCTGTAAAGACACAGACCTGCTTCAACTGGTCTTTGTTACCTGGAAAAGAGATCATCTGGTGGAACCACCAACCATAAGGGGACCAGTAGACCTTTTCAGGACCAGTAGTCCTCGTTGGGGTTTAGGTGGAGTCTCACTCTAAAGAACCTTCCAGATGATGTGTCCAGTTGGTTTGTAGACTGAAGGTTTTGCATGTTTGGAGATCATCAGACATCTGTCAGAGCTTGATGGAGTGATTCAGTGGTCTGTCTGTCTGAGATTCCACTTCCTCTTGTCTAAAAATAAGACAGGACAGGAAAGTTCCAGATTTATTTTAGAAACATGGTCTAAACATAATCCTGTCATACTTGACATACCACCACAGATCAGTTCTTTGATTTACCGCAGACTTCCAGGAAACACGTTTGTTGTAAACATATAGTTGATTAATCAATGACCTTTTTAAACTTTTTATACCCTGAACTGAGATTATTGAACAATGGACTTGAAGACATTTAAGTGGGAACTTGAGTCTGTGATGAGACTGAACCTTGAGGGTTCATAAATAAAAGTTACAGCAACCATTCATTTCCCTTCTGAGATTAATAAGGTTTTATTGAAGTGTGAGTCTTATAGATGTGTACATAACTAAATTCTACTAAAACACATACCTGACCATGTACATGTACATGTATGATTTATTCTGTAAAAAGCGTCAAATGTAACTGGCAGCATATATTTTGATCTGACTGTGATTCATTTTCTCTGGTTTTATCTGTAGTCTAATATCAGGTGAATAAGCTTCATGTTTGTCTTTGAGACACAGCAGTTGTGAAATCTTTTTATATTCCAGTTTCATGAGGATTGATTCCAGAAATAAAATATTCATGTCAATAATAATCTATGATGTCAGTGGTTTGTTAGAAACAACAAAACATGATCTTAAAACAATAATGATTATTCTCTGTAGAAACACATCACAAACCCTGAGCTGTGATAACGTCACACACTCTCCCACCTGCTATTACCTGACAGATAATGAGACGTGTGTGTGGAGCTAATGCAGCGCCACACCAGACCAAGTACCCATAATTCCAAGTTCCACTGGCCGTGTGTGTGATATCTGTCATTTAACTGGACAGCACACACAAAAACTCTGTTATTAATGCACAGACTCTGTCCTGCTGCTGATGACTCAGTCAGTCTTCCTCTTCATCAGCAGTCCAGTCTTCCTCTTCATCGTAGTCACAGCTCTTCAAGCAGCTCAAGGTAAGAAACTAACCTTAGCAGACTAAACTTACAGGTTACTTCCTTTCCATTCTGGTGGAAATTCTCTAGGTTCGGTCAAGCTTTATCTGGCTGGAAGCTGGGTCACAACCCCATAACCATCACCCCTCCACCACTGTGCTTCAGTGGGTCTGAGGGGTTCCTGCTGGTCTCCAAACATGGATCTGGTCTCTGGTCCCATCTGTCCAGAGGACATCTGCTGCTTTGTTCAGATGCAGATCATTGCTGATATCTTTCTCTCTTGGCATTGTGTTAATACACACCTGAATATTCTAGACCAACGAATCG
This sequence comes from Hirundichthys speculiger, assembly GCA_018398805.1. NCBI lineage: Eukaryota > Metazoa > Chordata > Actinopteri > Beloniformes > Exocoetidae > Hirundichthys > Hirundichthys speculiger. The sequence goes on along the minus strand of JAGFBZ010001602.1, from coordinate 449,041 downwards.
AGCAATCACCTCTTAGATCCCTAAAGAAGAAGTGTGTGTGTGTGGTGGGGGGGGGGGGGGGGGGGGGGGTAGTAAGGCTACCTTTGTGGAGTCAGGCAGCTGTCAAAAATAATTAATGCGTGTTCGTCTAAAGGTGGGCATTAAACGTTCACCAAAAATATTCATTCTCATATGGGTTAAATCATACGTAAAACATTTATTTTGTATTTTGTCTGAGAGAATGCGATACAAATAGCTATAATCGTATAAGGTTATGAACAGGAGGTCAAACTTTGGGAATGACGATTCAGAGATGATGACTGAGACCCTGAGACCTGTTTCTAACAGTCATTTCTCTCTGGTGTCTTCATGTTCATAAAGAAGAAACTGGAAAGTTGGACTTTCGTATTCAGAATCTTCTAACGGTTGTAAATATTACCTGTATTGGCCCGAATATAGGACAATATTTTATTCTAGAAGTGATATTGTCTAAAATGGGGGTGGTGTTATAATAGGGGTCTAGACTTTTCTATTGTAGTTCCACATCTGCGCCACTAGATGGAGCTGCAGCTCAGTAACCAGTCAGAATGGAGCAATGATCAATCAGAGCCTGACTGGAACAAAGGGCTTAGAAAGTTTAGTTTTAGTCCAGAATTAGTTTTTTACAGACTGAATTATCAATGTTGTTCTAGAAACTGAATATAACTGGACTTTGATGGTTCTGCAGTTATTGACGTCATTAATGCAGTTATTGAACTACATGGTTGTTGCTGATTCACTGAGTCATAGTCTCAGATTTTAGAGAATAAAGTTTATTAAATAGTTCTATACCTTTGATCTGAAATAACATGGAAACCTGACACGTACAATACAACAATAATACAGCAGAATGTTATCTCTGTTGGAGTTTTCAGAATCAGAATCAGAATCAGAATAAACTTTACTGCCAAGTCGATTTTACACAAACAGGAATTTGTTGTGGCGATTGATGGTGCATGCAATTAAGGGAAAAATATAACAAACAATGTAAACTAAAAATATTGCAATATAAATATATATACACAAGCTATGTTTTTCATTGAGGGCAGAGCGATCAAGGAGTGATGTGACATGAAAATGTGCAAATGAACAGGTAGTCCAGACTGAGCGTTAATGTAACACATAGTGTTCTGAGTTCTGTCAATATGACAGCAGTGTCAGAGTCAGAGGTGGAGAGTGGGGGGTGTCGGGGGGTTCCGGGTCTTATTGATAAGGCTGACAGCAGACGGGAAAAAACTGTTCTTGTGGCGTGAGGTTTTGGTCTTGATGGTCCGCAGCCTCCTGCCAGAGGGGAGTGACTCAAAGAGTTGGTGTCCGGGGTGGGAGGGATCAGCCACAATCTTTCCTGCAGGCCTCAGGGTCCTGGAGGTGTACCGGTCCAGGTGGTCCTGGAGGAGTCCGTCCAGGAGGGTCAGGGTCCAGGTCTCAGGTCCTGGAGGAGTCCAGGTCCAGGTCTCAGGGTCCTGGAGGAGTCCGGTCCAGGTCTCAGGGTCCTGGAGTCCAGGTCAGGTCTCAGGTCCTGGAGGGTCCTCCAGGTCCAGGTCTCAGGGTCCTGGAGGAGTCCAGGTCCAGGTCTCAGGGTCCTGGAGGAGTCCAGGTCCAGGCTCAGGGTCCTGGAGGAGTCCAGGTCCAGGCCTCAGGGTCCTGGAGGTGTCCAGGTCCAGGTCTCAGGGTCCTGGAGGAGTACAGGTCCAGGTCTCAGGGTCCTGGTCCAGGTCCAGGCCTCAGGGTCCTGGAGGAGTCCAGGTCCAGGCCTCAGTCCTGGGGTCCAGGTCTCAGGTCCTGGAGGAGTCCAGGTCCAGGTCTCAGGTCCAGGTCTCAGGGTCCTGGAGGAGTCCAGGTCCAGGCCTCAGGGTCCGGAGGGTCCAGGTCCAGGTCTCAGGTCCAGGTCCAGGTCTCAGGGTCCTGGAGGAGTCCAGGTCCAGGTCTCAGGGTCCTGGAGGAGTCCAGGTCCAGGCCTCAGGGTCCTGGAGGAGTCCAGGTCCAGGTCTCAGGGTCCTGGAGGAGTCCAGGTCCAGGCCTCAGGGTTCTGGAGGAGTACAGGTCCTGAAGAGATGGGAGATTGCAGCCAATCACCTTCTCAGCTGACTGAATGACACGCTGCAGCCTGCTCTTGTCCTTGGTGGTGGCAGCAGCAGACCAGATGGTGATGGAGGAGGTGAGGATGCACTCAATGATGGCTGTGTAGAACTGCACCATCATTGTCTTCGGCAGACTGAATTTCTGCAGCTGCCTCAGGAAGATACATCCTCTGCTGTGCTTTCTTGATGAGGGAGCTGATGTTCGGCTCCCACTGAAGGTCCTGGGAGATGACAGTTCCCAGGAAGCAGAAAGACTCCACAGTGTCGATAGTGGAGTCACAGAGGGTGATGGGGGCAGGTGGGGCTGAGTTCTTCTTATAGTCCACAACCATCTCCACTGTCTTTAGAGCGTTGAGCTCAAGGCTGTTCTGGCTGCACCAGGTCATCAGGTGGTCAACCTCCCACCTGTAGGCGGACTCGTCACCATCAGAGATGAGTCCGATGAGGGTGGTGACATCCGCAAACTTCAGGAGCTTGACGGACTGGTGACTGGAGGTGCAGCTGTTAGTGTACAGAGAGAAGAGCAGAGGAGAAAGACCACAGCCTTGGGGGGATCCAGTACTGATGGACCGTGAGTTCCAGATGTGTTTTCCCAGTTTCACATACTGTTTCCTGTCAGACAGGAAGTCTGTGATCCACCTGCAGGTGGAGTCAGGCACGCTCAGCTGGGAGAGCTTCTCCTGTAGCAGAGAAGGGATGATGGTGTTAAAAGCAGAGCTGAAATCCACAAACAGGATCCTGGTGTAGGTTCCTGAGGAGTCCAGGTGCTGGAGGATGAAGTGGAGGGCCAAGTTGACAGCGTCGTCTACAGACCTGTTGGCTCTGTAGGCGAACTGCAGGGGGTCCAGAAGAGGGTCAGTGATGGCTTTGAGGTGTTAGAGCACAAGGTGTTCAAAGGTCTTCATGACCACAGAGGTCAGGGCGACGGGTCTGAAGTCATTAAGTCCTGTGGTCCTTGGCTTCCTGGGAACAGGGATGATGATGATGGTTGAGGTCTTGAAGCAGGCTGGCACATGACAGGTCTCCAGTGAGGTGTTAAAAATGTCTGTGAACACTGGAGACAGCTGATCAGCACAGTGCTTCAGGGAGGATGGGGAGATAGAATCCGGTCCAGCTGCTTTATGGGGGTTCTGTCTCCTAAAGAGTTTCTCCAACAATGCCCGCCTTAATGGTGGGCGTTGTTGGAGATGACTGGAGCTGAAGCTGTTGGGAGGGGTTGTGGGGGATGGTTGCAGGACTGTCCCTTTATCTCTCAAAACGACAGTAGAACTGGTTCAGGTCGTCAATCATTGATGGAGTGGGGGGGGCTTTAGGCTTGTAGTTGGTGATCTGCCTAAGACCTTTCCAGACAGATGCAGAGTCGTTAGCTGAGAACTGGTGTTGGAGCTACTCAGAGTACAGTCGTTTAGCTTCTCTCACCGCCTTGCTAAACTTTTTCTATAGTAATTGTACAATAAAAAGATGTTTTATGAATAACCTTATTGTCTTCGTCATATTTTTTTTCCAAAAGGATTTGAAAAATAGGGGTCGTCTTATAATCGCAATTACTGTAGCTACTATTTTAAGGTTGTAAATATTTGAATCCTATTCTCACAGACAAAATAAAAATGATTTTATATATGATCTTACTGATATGAGAATTAATATATATTTTTAATGTAGAATATTTTTATAGATGCAGACCTTCAGATGAATCTTGTAAACAGGTCATGTCTTTGACGGCTCTCTGACTCCAGATACTGTTCATCTTAATTTTCTGGAACTGTGACTACTGAAGCTACTTTTTCAAATGTCATACTTTCATTTGAACTAAACCTTCCATCCATGAACTTCCTCTGATCTGAAATGGGGTGGTGGGGCAGCAGCTCCAGCAGAGGTCCAGATCTTCCTCTGAGATGACACCAGCAGAGAGATGGAGTCTCTCCAGCGTGTCCTGGGTCTGCCTCGTGGTCTTCTCCCAGTTCAACTAAACCTCATCATTGTTAACGCAATGTTTTTGTCAGTGATGTCAGTACTGTTTTGTCTCCACAGATCTGGATTCTGCCTCCGGCGCTGAAGAACCACCATGATCTCCACAGTGAGTCCTCACCCTGCTCTTCCTCAGTGGAAAGGATTTTTTTTAAAAACATGATAGACATCCTCCATCAAGCCTGATGAACTGGAGTTTTAAAGCTCCGTCTGTTCACCAGGACTGTTTCTATCTTATAGGAGGTCCTAGTTTGAGGCCCCTTACCAAACCCTTACCCCTGGGGGGGTCCTGAGTTGGGGGATTTTGACAAAGATCTCAAATGCTCTGATCAGTCCCAAGAATAATTTCTGAGACAAAGGGAATTTTTGTCAAAATTTGCCCCCCCCCCCCCCCCCCCCCCCCCCCCCCCCCCCGGGCCGCTCCAGTAGCGCATTGGTTAGGGCAGCTGGCCCATATACAGAGGCTATAGTCCTTGTGCGGCTCGTCGCGAGTTCAACAAGCCGCACAAGGTCAACTATCCCCCAGGGGGGACAGTTGACAAAAAGCCCAAATAGTTACCATACCAGACCCGTTTTGTGTCACCTTTGGGTGTAGTCAAAGTTATTACCATTGTAGAGGTGTCCATTTGGCACAACCAAACCTTAATTTTAAGGTATAGCCATTTGTACATATGTGTCTATTTCCAATATCTTCACATTAGTTCAAAGCTATTGGAGGTGGAGTACAATGGCAATACCTTGACATGTATTTCATCTGTGTTTCCAGGGCAAAAAAGGGTTAGGGGTTAGCATTAGGGTAAGGGGTTGGAGTTTTTGACCTTTAATCTTTTTTTTTTTTTTTTTTTAAATCTGATCCTCAATTTTGGGCCATTTTTGAAAATCTAGCCAAAAGTGTCCATTTTGAGCATCCGGTTGAAATACCTTGACAGGCCCCACCCCTGGAGAAAGGGGGGGGGGGACTGTATGAGCTAAATGGGCCCAAGTGTCCATTCCGGCCATACGATGGCAATACCTCGACATTGGGGCCCCCCGATCCGTTTGGGAAAGGTTGCATTTCGGGCGTCCGATGACATTACTTTTGAACTGGACCCCCCACCTTAGGGAAAGGTAGACTTTTGGCGTACAATGGCAATACCTTAGAACTGGACCCCCCGTATGGGAAAGGAACAGCCTGGAGGGCCCCCCCCCTCTCAAAGAGCCAATCATAGTCAAAATATATACAAAAGGTGCACCCTAACCCATGTTAAAGCATTGGAAGCATACACCTGTTTTCTTTAGGGGTTAGGGGACGTAGGGTTAACGGTTAGAGTTTAGGGAGGAGGATATAGGGATTAGGGAGGTAGGGTTAGGGGTTAGGGATATAGAGGTGTCTAAAACTTAGAAGACTGACTACTCTGAAGCAACTTTGCTTGAAAATATCAAAAATTTCAAAAAATAAGATTATGGACCAGCAAATTTGCAAAATAATAATTAAAAAATCCTTACAAAAATAGCAAAAAAATCACAAACTCTTTCTTAATGGAATAAATCACAAACGTGGAGTAAAAAGAAAAATTCCATCTTTGTAGAATTTAAATCTGTGACCTCATTTACTTTGAACAATTAACTAAGCAAATGATTAAAACATGAAAAAAATAAAACATTTTAAACTGGAGATTTTGACTTCCAAATATTTATTAGTCAAATCAAATCAAATCAGAAATTCCAACTCATTATAAAACTGAATCTCTGCTTGCTAAACTCTCAAATTTACCAGAAACTGCTTCCAGGTCACACTTCCATATAGTTGGTCTCTGAGTTCCTCATGAGTTCTTCACAGTGACGTCCTCCAGATGAGGGTCAGGAAGACTGTCTATGTTTAATCATGTTTAATATCAGTAAAACCGGCAGTGTGGAGGTCTCATACACCTGTGTGACTGTCTGTCACCTCGTTCAGTCAAGGTCCTCACAGGTACAGGAACACCTGTGTGTTTGTGTTCCAGATGCTGGACGAGGAGGCCACGAAGCGTTACGTTCAGATGAGTGACGGCGGTCAACAAACCGAGGTAAAGATGCTTCCTGTCACATGACCGAGACACTTCATTTTTGTTCATAATGACCGGATGATAAAGCTGTGTGTCCTTGTTTATCTGGGGTTGTATTTGGCTCATAGTCAGACCCACTGTGATCAGATGATTTTATGATAAAGAGAAGTATGAGAATAGTGACTTCTATATTTACAGAAGACTAGTGTCTGTTGATGGCTGAGTGTGATGATGAGTCATTAACAACCAGTTTAGGTCAGCAGACTGTCTGCTGACCTAGTCTTACTGCTGTAAACCTGATCTCAGCACGTCCATGCATCTCAGTCTTCAAACAAATCCCCTATTTGTGTTCAGAAGTACTTGTTTCATTCCTTTTTTTAAAAAATTACCTTAAATATGTCAAGGCTTGTCAAATGGATCAGGGGACCTTCGCAGGGCCGTGAGCCCCAGTTTGACCACCACAGAACAGAAAAGTCCTTATAGTCCCAATGGCAGCCTGAAGAGGAACTGCAGCCTCCAGTGGTCAGCAGAGGAACTGCAGCCTCTAGTGGTCGGTAGAGGAACTGCAGCCTCCAGTGGTCAGCAGAGGAACTGCAGCCTCTAGTGGTCGGTAGAGGAACTGCAGCCTCCAGTGGTCGGTAGAGGAACTGCAGCCTCTAGTGGTCGGTAGAGGAACTGCAGCCTCTAGTGGTCAGTAGAGGAACTGCAGCCTCCAGTGGTCAGTAGAGGAACTGCAGCCTCTAGTGGTCGGTAGAGGAACTTCAGCCTCCAGTGGTCGGTAGAGGAACTGCAGCCTCTAGTGGTCGGTAGAGGAACTGCAGCCTCTAGTGGTTGGTAGAGAAACTGCAGCCTCTAGTGGTCGGTAGAGGAACTGCAGCCTCCAGTGGTCAGTAGAGGAACTGCAGCCTCTAGTGGTCGGTAGAGGAACTGCAGCCTCCAGTGGTCGGTAGAGGAACTGCAGCCTCTAGTGGTCGGTAGAGGAACTGCAGCCTCTAGTGGTCGGTAGAGGAACTGCAGCCTCCAGTGGTCAGTAGAGGAACTGCAGCCCCTAGTGGTTGGTAGAGGAACTGCAGCCTCTAGTGGTTGGTAGAGAAACTGCAGCCTCTAGTGGTCGGTAGAGGAACTGCAGTCTCTAGTGGTCAGTAGAGGAACTGCAGCCTCTAGTGGTCAGTAGAGGAACTGCAGCCTCCAGTGGTCAGTGGAGGAACTGCAGCCTCTAGTGGTCAGTGGAGGAACTGCAGCCTGCAGGAATCTAACTGTTTGTGTATGGAACTGGATCCATGCTGTCTGAGATGGACCTGAGTGTGTCTGGGACTGAGGCTGCTGGAAATCTGGGACAGTCTCCACCTCTCCAGTTCAGAACCATAAAATCATATGAGTCATAAAAGCTACATAAAGAACCAAATTGGACCTGTGAAAGTTGATTTTTTACTAGAAATAGTTCTAACATTCCAATTAAATGTCACAACTTTTCCTAATTCACAATTTTCCAATGAAATGCTGTTTACTTTTCAAAAGAAATACAGTTTTTATAAGTACATCTGTGATTGTATGGTTTGAACAATTAACATCCTATTCTATCCTATCCTATCCTATTCTATTCTGTTCTATTCTATTCTATTATCTTATATTGGATTATACTATAACTGTGTCTTGGCTTGAGCAGCTAATCATACACCAACGTCCCTGATCCTCCACCATAAACTCCAGCTGATAGCAGTTTTGGCTGCACTGAAAAGGGCAAAGTTCTAGATTTTCCTCACCGTCTGTCTGTCAAACACTTGGACACAGACAGGGAGTAAAGTTTAGGATGTCCAGGAGGACAGAGAGATCACCGTGTTGGCGAGGACGAAGACGGACCAGCCGGACCAAAACGACGCAGACGCCTGTGGTGAGTCCAACCCCACCCCTGCACCCCCGACATCCAGCTGCGATGCTGTCTGGAAGAAAATTTAAGATTAAAGCTGATTGCAATGATTTGGACGTGTTGAAGGAAGATTTGTGAAGTCTCCTTCTGGCCAGGATCGTTAAACCTTCATGGGAAGATGACAGACTGCTGTCCTTTTGAGTCAGGTGTTGTAATAGTTCCAGAATCAGTCAGGTGTTGTAATAGTTCCAGATTCAGTCAGGTGTTGTAATAGTTCCAGAATCAGTCAGGTGTTGTAATAGTTCCAGAATCAGTCAGGTGTTGTAATAGTTCCAGAATCAGCTGCAGTCTCACTTCCACTGAGCAGGAAGAAAAGACAAAGGCTTGAGATACAGGAAACACCGTCTTTGAACTAGTCTTTGGTCCCACCTACACCTCCTTATCTTGTATCAGTGTGTAGCATATGTGTAGCTCATTACTGGGTGTGGCGCATTTTATCTGTAGTGGAAGCTGCAGCAGAGAACAAAACTCTTTCCATGTATAGTAGTCATAGCAGTTATAGTTGATATGCCATCGAAAAGCATCTCATGTAACCAACACAGTCAAGAAGGGCAGGCTCTATAAGGTCATAATAGAACACAGCAAATCTAATAAAATTCTGCTTCCATTTCATGACAAGTTTCTGTTCCCAAGATTTTGTGGCATTAGATGTCTTTATGCGCAGTGAGAGAGACAGGAAACCAGGGCAGACATGCAGTGAAGAGTCACAGGCTGGGAGACAAGATAAGATGAGATGAGATGAGATAAGATAAGATAAACTTTATTGATCTATTTTTCAGTACATCCGTCTATGAAAACATACCAAAAACACCAACAGGCCAACACAGGTCGAGGGTCAATGGTTGTACTTGTGGAGCTGCCGGCTTCCCAGTGCTGCTTTTCAACAGCTTAGGGAAGGAAGAGGAAAGAGGAGGGAAAAAAGAAACACCTCAGCACAATAAAAGGACACTAAAATACAACAAACTCAGACCTGTGAGGGTTCATACTTGGGTGAGGGTTCATATCTGGGTTAGGGTTCATGTTTGTTTGAGATGATAAAAAGCTGTTTCAGTTCCAGCCTTGATGTGGCATCTTAGATAGATAGATAGATAGATAGATAGATAGATAGATAGATAGATAGATAGATAGATAGATAGATAGATAGATAGATAGATAGAAGATCTCAGATCTGAGTAGATTCTGAACCTCTTTTTAGTCTTCATATTGCTTGATTCAAGCTGGACAGCAACAGAATTATCTCTGTATTGTGTTTATTCCTGACTGGCTTGGGAAGGTGGAGGACACCTGAAGGGGTGGTGGTGATGGGTGTGAGGGCCCAATAAACGTTGCAGTATTTATGTATGATTTTTCTCTTTTTGGCCCAACTCCATAGCATTAATGCTGCTTTAGTCATTGTCCAAATGTCTCTAAGTACATATAGTGTGTGTTTGTTCATAGATGAAGACACCTTCCTCCATCTGTGGCCCTTGTACCGGTCTGACGGACAGATGTCCTCGTCCTAGGGGACTAATCAGCCTACTCATCACCAAAGGTAGCAGGCCGTTATAGTGTCATTGTTATACCACAGAAATGTGTTTCAGATTTGAGGTGTTATCTGGCCCTGACATGAATGAGAGCCTGCAGGACAGCAGTCCTGACAGAAACCAGCTCCACAGCCATCTGTTTTCAATTAGAAAAGAAAAAAAAAATTATGAGCTGTAGCTGAAGAACTTAGTGGAGACGAGTGCTGGATATGGAGGCTGGTGGCCACCTAGTGGCTGCAGGGGCTCTCTGCATCTGTACGATTTTTGTATAAATAGAATCGGTTCTGATCCACATTAACGTGGAGATTTTCATGTTTCAGCGTGTCTGCTCGCTCTGCTGTTCGGAGTGGTCTGGTCCATCACAGGGAGCCAGAGTTTACCTGGAGGGAACCTGTTCGGCATCATGATCCTCTTCATCTGCTCCGTTCTGGGGGGGAAGATGGTGGGAAGCATCCAGCTGCCGACACTGCCCCCCTTCCCCCCGCTGCTTGGTACGATTCATCCTCTATGCCAGCATTTGAAACCTGACACATAAATGCTCATCACATGACCAGGGAGAATCACCAGGAGCAACACCATGACAGCTCAACAGAGTCGGCTGCCCCAATGAAACAGCTGCATTTACAAACTGAGTCTGCAGTGGAGAAAATAAGACTCCAGTTCAGCTTGACCTGGTCTCTGTTTGACTTCAAAGCACTTAAGTCTAAATTGATCTGATTTGACTGCGTTCAAGTTTGACTTGACTTCAACAAGGTAAGTTCAATTTAGGCTTTACTTGACTTAGCTTAAGTTCAGCGTCACTAAAATTTAAACTGATTTGATTTGGCTGAAGCTAAGTTTGACTTAGGTTCAAATTAAAATTAAAGATGCAATCAGCATTGATCGGGCCCTCGCACCCATCACCACCCCTTCAGGTGTCCACCACCTTCCCAAGCCAGGTGGGAATAACAGGGATAATTTTATTCAGTTATAAAACAGAAAGGATAAACGTTTCTGTCCACATTGAATCCAGAGATACGAAGATAAAAACTGGTCTGAATCTACCCAGATCTGAGTTCTAAGCTTCCACATCAAGACTGGAACTAAAACAGCTGTTTATCAACTCAAACAAACATAAAGTGTCAAAGATCTGATGTCCAGAGAGATTTACAGAAACTCATCCAGCCTTCATTATCCGAAGACTTGACTATTTTAACACTTTTGTGTTTGATTAGACAGCTTCGAGACAGAACGCTGTGGCCAAATTCAACAAGAACCAGGAGAACTGAGCACATGACTGCTGCTGTGATCCTTTCACTGGATACCAGCTACCTGCAGAAAAGACTTTAAATGTTCATCTCCTCCCAGGGTGTAATTTGATTTTGCATGAATTTGTCACATTTTTGTGTGGCGGAATCCCCCACTTCCTGTTTCACAGTGAATAACACAGGCACCATTAGACATCCATCCACAAACCTTTGCATGGTGCACAAGAATGTATTTTACAGTATCATCTGTAGGAATCTCAGGCTGATTTGATGAAGCACTGACAGAAAGCAAAATATAGTAAATAACTGTGACCAAAATCATGTTCCATTAACCAGGAGGTGGTGCTATGGAATTTATCCAAGTTTGTCATGTACACTTGTTCAACTAAGAGTGGAAGCCCTATCAAACATGAATTTTGGGGCAGATTGGACAATGCACATACAAGTTAGAACAACAATTTTATTCATGCATTGAACTTCACTGTACTCTAACGGCGACGCCCTTTGATTGAAAGTTACGGTTTTCACTGTCAGTCATCGTTAATGTCTTAACTACTGATTGAACATGTTTGAGATGTATCAGCTCATCTCAGTAGGAGCAGGGATGCCGAATGCAAAACAACACATTTGCTGTTGCCAATAGGTGGTGCCACAACCGTTCCTGAATATTACACTGTAGATGTGTTCAGGCTCAGCTTACAATAATACACACCAGTTTTGGACTAGATGAAACAAGGATGGCTGAGTTACAGCTAAGGAGGCAATGATTTGCCCAGAGCCCCATATTTGCTACAGTCACCACTGCTACTCTCAGCTAACTGTGAACAGCAAACCCTTGAATACTGCTTAAAAAAAACAAACAAAAAAATTCCACCATTAACACATTTACTCACAAACAGCTACATTAATTTTCCCCTCATGATGTCAAACGTGGTTTCTTTTCCTGTGTCATTTAATGATCTTAAAACACAAACTATATTGACCCAGATTAAAGACAATCCATCTTTTAGGTCAACTCCCCCGTTTTCTACAGAAATTTGTTGCAAAAAGAGTTATATGAATATGTGAATTTTGGTGATGATTTGGTACAAAGTTTTAAATTTGGTAGTTTTGAGAATTTGACCAAATCTCTTGGAGGTGTTTGTTTATGAATGGCACCTGAAAATGACCAAAAAATTGAAAAAATTGCATGTTCTTAGAGTTAGAGCATGGGTCCAAGAGTTTTTGGTAGGTCTTAGTCACATCCATCAACCGTATGCTGGGACTTGTCAATAAACCTGAATGAAGCAGGTGGTGCTATTGAGCCCATTTTTGCACACCAATGCCCAGAACCCATAAAATATGTAATTGTACACCAGAACTGATGGGCATGCAAATTTATGTGAGTGTCTGAGAATAATAAGGCCCCTTTGCTCCTGGGACCCAAATACAATTGAAGCCAGAAGTTTCAATGCACTGTACAAAAACACATGTGTCATTTTCTGTCTCACTGTCTGAAGTCAAATCAGACTATACTTCTGTTTCAGGTCAGTCAGGCTTAACAATATTATTTCATTTTGTTAACTGCCACAGTAATGAGAGAAAGAATTTCTTTATATTATTTTCTTTGAAGTCAAAAGTTTACATACCATATTGGCCCGAATATAGGACAACTCTAATTATAAGATGACTATTTTTCAAATATGATGAAGACAATGAAGTTATTCATAAAACAACTTTTTATCGTACAATTACTATAGAAAAAAACTCCCACAGAGATAACGTTCAGCTGTATTATTAAACATTTTATTGATTTCATCTTTTTTAGTTAGTCTTGTTTTACTAACAAAAAAAAATACAGCAAAATTACCAAATATTAAACTGTCTAACTTCAACAAAATTTCTGCATTTCGTTGATATTTTAGATGAGAAGAAAATACTGTTCACAGAGTCGGTCTTGCAAAAGCTCATTGAAAATGCATAAGTTTGAGCATTAACTAAAAACTCTGAAAAAAATTATGAATCCTGCTGACAAATACAGGTGCATTACTGCTAAGTTTTGTGACTTTGATTGAAAAATTAGGTGTGTTTAAAACCATCGCAGCAAGACATCAAACTTTGCCGTACTCTCACAGTACTCACCTGACTCAGTTCCACCAGTTCTGTCAGGGAGATCCTCTGATAAAAAGTTACAGTTTTCACTGTCAGTCAACTTCAATGTCTTTCCTACTGATTTGAACTGGTTTGAGGTGTGTCGACTCATCCCACTCACAGCAGGGATGCTTAATGCAAAACATGACAGTTCCTGTTGCCAATAGGTGGCGCTACAACCATCAACAGTATTACAGGTTCTATGTGTTCAGGATGGGACTATGATCAAACTCGTCCATTTTGGACCAGATTAAACACTGTATGGTCAAGTTACAGCCCATTTCTCTTTCATGGTGAGTCTTCAAAAGGACATCAAACTTTGCCGCGTCACTGCGGCAACTCCCTCTGGTAAAAAGTTATAAGCTTCGCAAACTTTCATCAGCCATGTGTCTAGATTTGAACAAAAAAAGTTTGTAGTCAATTGGACCAAATCTCTGGTAGGAGTTTGTTAAAGTACGAGGCCTGGAAATGGCCAAAATATTGGAAAAACTGCATATTCCATTCATAATAGCAGACTTCCTGTGGGAGTTAGAGCATGAGTTAGAGACTTTTTTGTAGGTCTTAGGCTAATACATCAATCACACACACAATGTTCATGTCTTTAGGTGAAACCATATGAAGGGGCTTGTCGATAAACGGTAAGCAGGCAGTGCTACTGAGATTTTGTCTGCCCACGCCCAAAATCCATAGAGTTTTGTGAGTTTTCAAGCATATTAAGGCCCCCAAAAAAGAAATTTATTAAGAATGATAATAATAATAATAATAATAATAATAATAATAAATATATGAAATACAATAAGGTAGCGCCTTTGGTGCTCGGGCCAAAATAAGTTCAATGTGACTTCATTCAAGTTTTTGACTTGGAAAAGGTCAAGTTCAACTTGATTTCAACTTAAATTTGACTTGATTTATTTGGCTTGAGCTATGTTTGACTTTAGTTCATCTTGACTTAATCTGTGTTACAGTATGTTAAATTTGATTTAAGTTCAAGTTGACTTTACTCGAGTCCTATCTGGCTTTAACTTCAAGAATTGACTTTATTTGATTTGGCTTGAGTTAAGTTTGACTTAACTTACAGTAAGTTAAGTTTAGTTTAACTGCGCTTTGGTTAAGTGTTAACTCAAGCTCAACTTGACTTATGTTTGACTTGAATTCATTTGCCTTGAGGTTAAGGTTAAGGTTGACCTAGGTTCATCTGAATTTTAAACAAAACTAATTCAAGTCTGACTTGACTTGAATTTGGTTTGACTTGAAATCAGCTGTTTTATGTCAAAATGACAACAACAACAAAAACAACTGCTGAATCCTGCTGTCATTAAATTGTTTAAGCCGAAGTGACATGATGATTTAATCTCAAACATCTGATCCAGATCTCAGTCTGGATCGTTCTGGAATCAGAATGATTGACATGACAGGACACCCCAGCAGCCTCAATCAGAAACTAAATCTGTCACGTGATGTTGGGATTTAACAAAGAGGTGAAGAGTTAGAAACAGAAACACCAGAACATGATCACTGGATGATCATCAGACCTTCAGCAAATGTCTGATGAAAGCTCAGATATTGTCGTTTAGGTTAACATTGTAACAATCCTGTACCTGGATTCATCTGGACTAAAGAGGAGCAGCAGCATAAACACAAGTGTTTGTGTATTTGTTTGCAGGGATGCTGCTGGCAGGACTGCTGTTACGCAATGTTCCCTACATCACGGACGCCGTCTTCATTGACACTCACTGGTCTGCAGCTCTGAGGAACATCGCCCTGTCAATCATCCTAACCAGAGCCGGACTGGGCCTGGACCCCTCGGTACTCTCACATGTTCAAGAAAATGGACTCTAAGTAGACTCTAAATTGTTCAGTTGTGACTTGTTTCAGAGAAACCAGATGGTCCAAACTGCAGTAACTAAACCAGTCTGTGGTGGTCCACCTTGTACTTGGATGGTGCGCCCCAACACCTAAAACAATGATAGACACCACGGTCCGGTCCTACAGGACAATGATGGTTGAACTGGAGTTAGAACACAATTGTAAAATATGAACATCTAGCAAAGTTAATGACATGTTTTTGATAGGTCAACGTGGCATCAGTCTTAGACCTGAGATTCTAGCCTACATGCTAACCTGAAGACAACTTCCATAATGCAAAAACTGTGATATTGCCTGTCTTCTTCTTGTCCTTCCGCTGCTCCCTATTCTGGCTGAATTTGGTACCGGAAACCCTTCCTGACCTGACCAGGATTTGAACCCAGACCTCCAGACCCCCAGTGTGATAGGTGGAAGCACTGCCACTAAGCTGGTTTCAGAGCTCGAACTCTCAGGATCATTGATTCATCTGACAAACAGGAGCTAATTTACATAAAACCTAACCTAGATCTATTAAAAGATCTATTAAAATACCCCCCCAAAATAAAATGTTTTCAATATGTTCAGGAAAAGACATCAGTGAAGATGACCGATGCGTTGAAGTCAGTTTCTTCATGAGAAAAACAGATGGGGTGATGATTCCAGACCTCCTGCTGAGCAGCATCAGCCAACATCAACCATTGATCTAAACCAGCCTTTCTCAACCGGGGTGTCGCGGCACACTGGGATGTCGTCAAAAAAATGACCTGTTCTGACATTTCATATACAGTGGTACCTCTACTTACGAACGTTTCTACATACGAAATTTTCAGGTTACAAAACGCCTCAAAGGGAAAATATTGCCTCTTGTTACAAAAGAAATTTCAGGATACGAAAGGCAAAAATACAGTAGCGCTGCTACTCGCAGCTCCCAGAGTTTACTGAACGTAAACATACTTGTCGGCTCTGTATCTCAGTTTGAAAGCGGTGCATCCGAGCTGCTCTGCCATTGGCTATCACTTAGCATCTTCCTGGTATCCTATTGGCTAGGAGGGCCCCTTGTCTGTATGAGTGTAACCCTGCAACCCAGATAAATGAACAATTTTTACCTCTGCCAAGGAGGTTATGTTTTTGCTGGCGTTTATCTGTCTGTCTGTGTTCAAGATAACTCAAAACGTTTTGGATGGATTTTGATGAAATTTTCAGGAGTTGTCAGAAATGTGAAAAGGAAGAACTGATTTCATTTTGGGTGTGATCCGGAAGAAATCCTGGATTCTGGATCACTTTCAAATTTTCGATAATTGTTGCGTTTAGTGGAGGTCTGCGCTCTCTGAGTGCTTTTCTAGTTCTAACATGTATTTCTTACAGGTTTTTATGTCATTTCATGTATTATTTATAATTTATTAAAAAAAAATAATGTTTGAATTTTGAGGGGCTTGGAACGGATTAGGGCATTTACATGGAAAAAACGTCTCTACTTAAGAAATTTTCAGGTTACGAAACTACTTCCGGAACCAATTAATTTCGTAAGTAGAGGTAGCACTGTATAAATATATGAATGCACACATAAATACATACTTTTTGCCTATGAATGAATGAATAAATAAATAATTAAATAAATAAATAAATAAAATAAAATAAAATAAATAAGATACATAATTGGACATGAAATGAATAATAAAAATATGTCTCACATGCCCATTTCCCAATGTTAACAACGTCAGTACGGGGTCAGCGTAAGGTCAACCTGACTACCCAGTTAGCTTACGTCATAATATCATTTAGCCACTGGAATTATATTTCACAGATAGCAAAGAGAACTTTTTAGAAGCATCATGGATCGTTTTCTAAAAAGAAAAACCCCACAGGAACGGAACATCACAGAGGAGCCGACTTCTTCATCAAGCCTTCATCCACCAGCTCTGAATCTGCTCCATAGGTACCAAAGGTAGCTGCTAGCGATAAGGCTAAAAAGAGGCAATACAAGGATGATGGATGGAAGCAAGCACATCACGGATGAAAAGAAGCTTTCCTGCTGAGGCCTACTCTGGTGCAGTTATCCTGTTCAGGTTATTTAAACAAAATAAACGGGACGTATGCATTTACAGTCGGAGTGATGCAGTGTGGCTTTGGATTATATTTTACTCTGGGGTGTCGTGAAATTTTATTCCCTTTTGAAAGGTGTCGTGACTGAAAAAAGGTTCAGAAAGGCTGTTCTAAATGTTTCGAGCTGGTATAAAGACTTTAAAGGTGTTTTCTCAGTTTTCGTGTTTTTTCTGTGACTCATTGACGTCTTTTGTCCAGGCGCTGCGTCGTCTGAAGGCGGTGTGTGTTCGTGTAGCCGTGGGTCCTTGCATGGTGGAGGCCAGCGTCATCGCCGTGGTTTCTCACTTCCTGTTGAAGCTGCCGTGGGTCTGGGGCTTCATTCTGGGGTAACACACACACACAAACATGTTGGCAGATAAAGTTGGATTAAAGCTCATTAACTTACCTCTGTGTGTGAGTGTAGTTTTGTCCTGGCAGCTGTGTCTCCAGCTGTGGTCGTTCCTTCAATGCTGCTCCTACAGAGAGAAGGATACGGAGTGGAGAAGGTAAAGCACCTGCTGCTTGAGCGCTGCAGTTCTGCGCTCTGCCACCAGGGAGCAGGATGCAGAACTAAACACACCCCTCGAAGCAGTTAACCCCTTCTTAATGATATATAATAAATAATGACTAAACCCATACCTAAAATATTACCAGGCCAGATTAACTGAAGATGTAAAATCTCCTCCTCTAGAGTGCACATCTCGATGTGAAACAGCTGCTGAGCTCCAGGTGTTTGAACAAAGCCATATTTCAGGATTGAAATGATCGACATCTCTGTGGAATATTAGCAGGCAGTAGAGTCAGAGGGCGATTCACAAATCAATGTTACGTCAGGAATTATCCAATGAGGACGAAGAAAGGATTCTGTTTTCTAACTCAGCCAACTCAGTATTTGTGTGTGTGTAAGGTCCCACCACCAACAGAAACAGTCTGAGTCAGAAATATTTCAGATTTGCCCCAGATTCTTATGATTGCATGAATCCAGTGGAGCTTTCTGCTGGAATCTGAGAGTGGTGATCCTTACGTTGTCAGGGTTCTGTTCAGCTCATGATTAGTTCTGTGATGACCCGGTTATGTGGTTGGGTTCTCTGTTAAGGTCTGAATCTTGTGCTGCTTCCAGGGAATCCCCACGCTGCTGATGGCTGCTGGGAGTTTTGATGATATTCTGGCTATAACAGGCTTCTCTACCTGCCTGGGAATCTCCTTCTCTACAGGTCAGAGGTCCTTCTGTTTCCTCTAGTCCTTCCAGGAGCTTTTCTACATGCTGTGTGCTGTTTGTCCTCCAGGTTCTACTTGGATGAACGTACTCAAAGGTCTGCTGGAGGTGGTGGGAGGCGTCATCGCTGGCCTTGTCCTGGGCTCTCTTCTTGACCTTTTTCCCGAGCAACGACCAGGTTTGTGAAGGTTTGATGATCTGCTGTAGTGAAGGATGTGTAGAAATTAGGAGCTGGGCAAGTTAACGCGTTATTATCACATGCTTTTGTTTTAAAAAGTCTCTTACTGGCTGCTGCGGAACTGGAAGAGAATTGGCAGGTAAACATGGAAAAGCTAAAACAGACATGGAAAACGGTAAAAATCCGTAACCTTTACAGTTCGGGTAGCAACTCAGGTAGCAATATTAACAATTCTGTCTTTGAAAAAAAAAATTTTTGGACAACAAGAAAAATTTCGTGTCATTCCTCCATGTTACATCAGATCTGCTCCATGTGTTCACTGTCCTGCTGTTCTCTAGCTGATTACTTTAGTGCGGCTCCATCTAGTGGCACAGATGTGTAATGACAACAAAAAGTCTGTTCCTTGATTATAAAACAAATTCAGTTCTGCGGCCTGTTTTTAATTTCGTATTTTTTATGCAAGTCTAAAATTGAAATATAAAAAACAGGCATTTTTTTTTTCTTTTTTTTTCTTTTTTTGTGTTAGATTAAAAAATGAAAAACGTAATAAAATGTCACTTTTTATTTTTTTTTTAATTTTTGTTTCACAATTGAAAATGGAAAGAATGAATGATACACAGATTGATAAAGTTACTGAACTTTAACATGGACATTTTCATTTTAAAGTTCTCCCAGACGGAGGATTCAAAAGAAACAAGCTTATTTGTAACAACTGACAAGTTGAACTTCCTGTTAAAAGTTTCTGCTGTTACCTCAGAAATTACCTGTTTTAATGTTCTGATTGTGTTGAACCACAATCATTTTGTTGGATTTTGTTTGTACGCTTTTTTTTTTTTTTTTTTAAATTTTTATAAAAACAGGATGACATTAATGCCCTGGCAGTGGAAATAAGCTTTATTTTATTTTACATTTTTAAGATGAGATTTACACTAAATATGTGTTACTGACAAGTGCTGATGTTAAAAGTGTCTCAACAACAAATGTTATGACACTTTAGTTCATATGGCAGCAGAACATTTAAATAAAAGTGACCTTTACACTACTTTTGAATTCATTATTTGATTTTGAATATACAATGCGATTAATCAGGAATTAATCAGGGAAATCATGCGATTAATCGCGATTAAAAATTTTTAATTGTTGCCCAGCACTTATAGAAATGTGTCTGAAAGCGTTTGTCTGTGTCCAGGAGGACCTGGTGTTGAGGAGGACTCTCATGCTGTTGGGCCTGTCCATATTTTCGGTGTTCTTCAGTCACGTCATTGGTTTTGCTGGAGCCGGCGGCCTCTGTACACTGGTGCTTTCTTTCATGGCTGCTCTGGGATGGAAAAGCGACAAGGTAACCAGAGCCGTTTCAGTCAGATACAGATGCTCAGTTTCTCTGCAGCCACCTGGGGGTGCCGACCTCCCAATACTACATTAACTTGGATCAGCTCAACAGTCAGCTTTAGGATACGTTCGCTTGGATCAGCTGTAAATTATATGAACATGGATCAGCTCGAGAGTAAATTAACATGGATAAAACCTAGAGTACATGAAATTGGATCAGATCTAGAGTACATTAACATGGATCAGCTCAAGGATGCATTAACTTGGATGATCTTTGAATAACATTACAATGGATCAGATTTAGAGTACAGTAACAAAGATCAGCTCTTGAGTACATTAATGCAGTTCAGCTCGAGAGTTGATTAACTTGCATTAGCTTGAGAGTAAATTAACGTGGGTCAGTTCGAGAGCAAATTAATGCGGATCAGATCTAAATTACATAAACTTGGATCAGATCAGGAGCACATTTACATGGATTGATCCTGGGTACATTAATGTACATCAGCTCTTGAGCACCATAACTTGGATCAGATCGAGGGTTCATTCACGTGGATTACATCTAGAAAACATTAACATGGAGAAAGTCCCAGAGTACATTAACATTGATCAGATCGAGAGTACATTAAATTAGATCAGCTCAAGCGTACATGAACTTGGATAAGATCTAGAGAACATTAACATGGATAAGTCCCAGAGTGCATTAACTTGGATCAAATCTTGAGTACATAAATGTGGATCAGCTCTGGAGTACATCAACTTGCATCGGCTTGAGAGGAAATTAATGTGGTTCAGATCTAGAATACATTAACTGGGATCAGCTCTAGAGTCTATAAACTCAGTTCATGTGGATCAGATCGAGAGTAAATTAACGTGGATTAGTTCTAGTGTACATTAACATGCATTAGCTTGAGAGTAAATTAACTTGGTTCACATCTAGATTCAATTAACTTGGATCTGCCATGATTTGAGGAATTGTGTTGAATGGAGCACTCAAAATGCAGGAGTTCAAAAAAGAGAGAATTTATTAACAAAAACCCCAAGTCCAAATTTAACTTAAATCCAAAGGGAAGCAGGATGGGAACCAGGAAGATGAGCAGGGTGGCCAAACAGGAATGCAAACAGAGTCACACAGGAGAAACGAAGCAGGTATGCATCCAGATGGACCAGCAACAGAAAGGGGAAAGACAAGACTTAAATAAACAGAGGGACGAACAAGAGACAGGTGCAAACAATCAGGATGACAAGGGGAAGGAAGAAAAGTAGAACACAATGAAGACAAGACAGACCTTCAAACTAAAACAGGAAACAAAGTGGACTAAAGACAGGGAGTGAGACGCCAACTTAACACAAAACAAAGAATGACTGTCATGGCTGACCCAGACCATGACAGAATCAGATCTGGACTACATGAATTTAAATCAGCTCTAGAGTACATTAACATGCATCTAGAGTACATCACTCAACCATGATAACACACCTCCCAGCTCCCCCACTGACTCAGGGAATCCTTGTGTACAGGCTCCAGTAGCAGCTATGGTGGGTAGGTCCTGGGATGTCTTCCAGCCACTCCTGTTTGGTCTGATTGGAGCTGAAATCACCATAGCAACCCTCAACCCCAGCACTGTGGGTAAGAAGTGCACTTGTGCAGTAACTAAGAATCACTTCTGAAAATGCTCCCCAACTGTTTTTGTTGTGGTCACGTCCTGCTCAGGTCTGGGTCTGGCCTGCATCACCATTGGTTTGGTCATTCGTCTGCTGGTCACCTTCTTGCTGGTTCATCTTGGAGGATTCAACCTGAAGGAGAAGCTCTTCATTGCGGTGGCATGGCTGCCTAAAGCCACCGTACAGGTGTGTGACTGGGTAACCCAGCTACCAAGCCACGTCTTTTTATTTGAATCCCAAAACCTGAACCTGCTTTCTCAATCACTCAACCAGAGAAAACCAGAGTTTCTTTTATTTTCAAGCTTTGTCAGAGTCTGAGAGGTGTGAACCCTTGATATTTAGTAATTCATGGCCCAGTATCTCAGTTTTGGATTCTGGCAAAACTGTTTCATGTTTCACTTTTATGCTGATGATGCTGTTGTCTGTTGTCTCCTGGAGGTACACTGTCTCAAAAGGGAGACCCCAAGGTTCAGCGCTAGGACTTCTTCTTTGCTGGATTTTCTCTCAATAACTCATGTGATAATCTTTTTAATGTCATGTTTCATCTTTATGCTGATGATACTACCATCAAATGCCAGGCTGCTATTGGCTCCAAGGCGTTGGACATGGCGAGGGAGGAGGGGGACGAGACTCTGATCAAGTACGGTCTAGACGTGCTGACGTTGGCCGTGTTAGCCATCCTGACCACGGCTCCTGTCGGTGCGCTGGGTATCGGACTGGCAGGACCACGCCTCCTGGCCCGGCAGGTCAAAGGTCAGAATGCTGTACAATCTGGGCAAAAAAAGGACAAAATTAAGACCAATGAGAAGCAGGTGGAGAGTGTGTCCATTGATGAAAGCATCTATGGAACATCAGCTTCTGTCAGAAAGTAGCTGTACAGCTGTTCTAGAGGTTTCTGGGCTGGACCCATCTGGGCCAGCGGAGTGGTCATCTTCATTCACTGGCTGGCCTCCACTGACTTCTCTGGTCTGATTTTAGCCTCTGATTTTAGCACACACATCCACAAACCGACGGCTGGTCTTCAACAAACTGTTAACATTTTTCTCTACATGTCAATCACAGCAGAAGAAACAGAGGGTGAAGCCACGCCTCCTCGAGTCAACGTCCACGAAAAAGACAACGTGACTCTGGAGAGTCGACTGTGAAGCTTCTGAACTGGATGAACTGACTTAGAGAATGATAGAAACATGATAAATTGTATGTAGCAGCAGCAGGTATTTATATCTGCGGTTCCATTCACTTTGGTACCAGACACTGATGGTGTTCACATGTTCTCTGGTAGATGAGCAATAAATAATAAAACATGAACCACTTCTGTCTTCTATGACTTATTTAACATGGTATAATGACTAATTATCATCTTAATGACTAATTATCATCTTAATGACTGCAGGCTAAAGATATGTATGGATATGTAATTATAGTTTAATACAAAATAAAATGGGTTCGTGACAAGACCTGAGGTTGACAGACTACTGGATCTGTCTCACCTCAGACCCCAAGAAGTCTCCTGGAAATCTAGAAATCTACCTACCGACCACTAGAGGCTGCAGTTCCTCCATTGACCACTAGAGGCTGCAGTTCCTCCACTGACCACTAGAGGCTGCAGTTCCTCCATTGACCACTAGAGGCTGCAGTTGCTCTACTGACCACTAGAGGCTGCAGTTCCTCCATTGACCACTAGAAGCTGCAGTTCTACTGTCCTCTAGAGTCTTGCTCCAACAGTGAGTCAGTCTCCATTGACCTCCCTGTTCTAGTGTCCAATAGCTAAAATAAATGGTAAATGGATTTCATCTGTGTAGATTTTTCTAGACACCATCATGGTGTTCCCAGAGTGCTTCAGTGGCATCTCACTCAGCCTCCAGTGGCCATCTGCTGCCATGAAGGGCGCTGCCAGGCCCACTGGGGGCTAATTATTGTCTCCTCCAAAGACACCTTGACTTGTGGACAGTTGGAGCTGTGATCAAACTAGCAACCTTACAGTGACTCGACAACTCGCTGTACCAGCTGAGCTACAGCTACATGCTTACATACTTACAGTCTAAAAAACAAGTCAAATAAAACAGTCAAATAAAATAAAATCATCAAACAATTACAGCAGAGTCTCCAGCAGCAGGTGTCTAAAGACAGAAATAAACTTGATGTTTCCAGCAAAGATAAGTCTCTAAAGTCCTTGATCTGAGCTCACTTGACTTCAGCTCTGAGGACTGCTACTGTCTGACTTTTCTTTTGCAGATATCTGACTTCAGAAAGTCTTCAAGTTCTCCTAAAGTGCAGTCATGTTATCTCAGCCAGCCTCAGTTCAATCTGTGTCGCATGGTTCAGTTTAATCTGCTAGCTCACCTTGAATTTGAAGTTTACATTCATAAATTCAGCCTGTTTTCTTCTTCAGACCCATTTTCTGAGAAAGAAATGAGAAAGAAAGTAACTGTTTGATAAGGAGAGAGGTTCCCTGTAAACATGTCTGTGGATGGGAGGGTCCAGAGCCAATGAATGGATGGAGCTGGACAGGCCAGTCCAGGTCCTGTAGCTGCAGGACAATCCCAGCTCATGAGCCCTCCACCACCGTGCTTGACAGCTGAGCTGTTTCTGCTGAAATATTGTCCTTCAAACATAGTTCTGGGCTCCACTTTGGTCTCATCTGTGTAGGACGTGGTTACAGGCGTCTGCTGGGTTTTATGTTCAGTTATCTTTGATAATGGACGCCAGGTCATGTGACCAGGTGCTCTGATCCTCAGCTGTAAATGTTTTCCAGCCTCAATAAGGCTTCTTCACACATTATAACACATTATAATAACAGAAGATTCTCATTTCCTGACTGTGATGTCACAGCCAGAGAGTGTTTCCTGTTTTTCTGCCACAGCTTACCTTTGCTTCAGTTGTTCAGGCCTCAGAGCGGGTGCTGACAGAAACCGCAGGGCTCAGCAGAAGCCAGTTCAAATGTTAAAGTGGTTGGTTTGAAAGCAGCCTTTGATTCCTGCTCTGACAGCACGGAGCTGGTTTCTAATGACTCTGAAGAAATATGTTATTAACGTTCACACCTCCACTCCAGCAACCACAGCCAGCCTCTAAGAGCCATCAAAGCCTCCTCTGAGGTCCAGGTTTCTTTGTGTCCAGGTTTCCTCACAGACAACCACACAAGCTCTTGTTCCCAAGCATCAGAGGAAGCTCTAAAGGCCTTCAAGGACCGTTCTGATCAAGATCATTGGGACCAGAAAAGAGGGTCTTTATTTTTGTCTTCAGTCCTGTAACACCCGTTCTCTTCAGACTGGAAACCAGAACCCCGAGGCCCAGTCCAGTTTCTACCCCTGTGACCCCTCATCTACCCATCTCCATTCACCCTTACACCTCCTTCTGAGTCCTTAGCTGATTTTTTGCCCTGTTGGCATTGTGTTAGAGCACCTTTAGTAGAGGTCAGTCCACAGGTGGGCAGCAGGAACAGGGTACTTGGGAGTTTTTCTTCTCTGCCTTCATCTCTGTTCAAAAACAGCTCGATGTTTAACTCTAAGACTCCCGATGATCACATGACTCATTTAAATAATCAAATGTTGTATTAGAGAAGGAAGCCCTCAGGTCTGTAGCCATGGACACCAGATAAAGGGTTTATATATGTGTAATATAAGTAGTTTGCTCTGTCAGACCGCCTCCAGCCTCCTTGTGGTTAGTTTGACAGGATGCTGTCACTTCAGTCTGCAACAAGACGGCCAGAGAAACCTGAGACGTGAGGTGCCATGAAAGCATTTCTGCTTCTGCTCTGTGAGTAAACTCAACTTTAACAGCCGTATCTGCCTGAGCCTAATCCTAACCCTAATCCTAACCCTAACCCTGCTGGGTCTGCTCTCAGAGGGGCTTCACGTCCCTCAGGGATGTGGTCTCAGTTCAGACCCAGAGGAGATGCTGGACTGTGACTCTGACTGCTGTTGTTTCAGGGCTGCTGTGCCGCTGGACCTTCACACGTCCTGGTAAGATTTGGACTTTGAATCAGCTCAATGTGGCCACATGTTGCTGCTCCTCTTTAGCTCTCTGAGCTTGGTTGGCTCCAGGTGTTGCTGTCTCCCGCTACAAGCCCCTCCCCCTGACTCAGCGGGAAAAGGAAGGAATCTCTGGATGTCTGTGTCTGTGTTTGCATCGCTTTCCTCGTTCAAACTAATGCTGTGTAAAGCTTGCATGACTGCGCTTCTGTTTTTTGAAAAGAACATTTTAGAAGACTGTTAAAGAGGAAAGATTCAGCTGCTGGCTGAGGCTGCTAACCGCTAACAAGCAGCAGCAAATATATAATTCCAGTTCCTGGACATTCATCTAGGTGGACAGCTGGAATGGACATCAGTCCAGTCTGCTGCAAGGATCTCTGTTGTTGATTTATCGGAGCTTCATGAGAAAAAGATGGCAGGAAACCAGAGTTGTTCAGTCAGGGATGTTTTTCATTAGAGACTGTCCTCACATCTGTCCTGATATATACCCTCACATTTGTCCTGATATATACCCTCACATCTGTCCTGATATATATCCTCACATCTGTCCTCCCATCTGTCCTGATATATACCCTCACATCTGTCCTGATATATACCCTCACATCTGTCCTGATATATATCCTCACATCTGTCCTGATATATATCCTCACATCTGTCCTGATATATATCCTCACATCTGTCCTGATATATATCCTCACATCTGTCCTGATAGATATCCTGACATCTGTCCTCACATCTGTCCTGATAGATATCCTCACATCTGTCCTCGCATCTGTCCTGATATATACCCTCACATCTGTCCTCACATCTGTCCTTATAGATATCCTCACATTTGTCCTCACATCTGTCCTGATATATACCCTCACATCTGTCCTCACATCTGTCCTGATAGATATCCTCACATCTGTCCTCACATCTGTCCTGATATATACCCTCACATCTGTCCTCACATCTGTCCTGATAGATATCCTCACATCTGTCCTCACATCTGTCCTGATAGAGATCTTCACATCTGTCTTCACATCTGCCCTGATAGATATCCTCACATCTGTCCTGATAGATATCCTCACATCTGTCCTGATATATACCCTCACATCTGTCCTAATAGATATCCTCACATCTGTCCTCACATCTGTCCTGATATATACCCTCACATCTGTCCTGATAGATATCCTCACATCTGTCCTGATATATACCCTCACATCTGTCCTAATAGATATCCTCACATCTGTCCTCACATCTGTCCTGATATATACCCTCACATCTGTCCTGATATATATCCTCACATCTGTCCTCACATCTGTCCTGATAGATATCCTCAGATCTGTCCTCACATCTGTCCTGATATATATCATCACATCTGTCCTCACATCTGTCCTAACATATATCCTCACATCTGTCCTGATAGATATCCTCACATCTGTCCTGATATATATCCTCACATCTGTCCTGACAGATATCCTCACATCTGTCCTGACAGATATCCTCACATCTGTCCTGATAGATATCCTCACATCTGTCCTGATAGATATCCTCACATCTGTCCTTATATCCTCACATCTGTCCTGACAGATATCCTCACATCTGTCCTGATATATATCCTCACATCTGTCCTCACATCTGTCCTGACAGATATCCTCACATCTGTCCTGATATATATCCTCACATCTGTCCTGACAGATATCCTTACATCTGTCCTGATATATATCCTCACATCTGTCCTGATATATATCCTCACATCTGTCCTGACAGATATCTTCACATCTGTCCTGATATATATATCATCACATCTGTCCTCACATCTGTCCTGACAGATATCCTCACATCTGTCCTGACAAATATCCTCACATCTGTCCTGATAGAGATCCTCACATTTGTCCTCACATCTGTCCTGATATATATACTCACATCTTTCCTCACATCTGTCCTGATAGATATCCTCACATCTGTCCTGAAATATATCCTGATATATATCCTCACATCTGTCCTGATATATATCCTCACATCTGTCCTCACATCTGTCCTGATAGATATCCTCACATCTGTCGTGACATATATCCTCACATCTGTCCTCACATCTGTCCTGATAGATATCCTCACATCTGTCGTGACATATATCCTCACATCTGTCCTGAAATATATCCTGATATATATCCTCACATCTGTCCTGATATATATCTTCACATCTGTCCTGACATATATCCTCACATCTGTCCTGATATATATCCTGATATATATCCTCACATCTGTCCTGATATATATCCTCACATATATCCTCACATCTGTCCTGAAATATATCCTGATATATATCCTCACATCTGTCTTGATAGATATCCTGATATATATCCTCACATCTGTCCTGATATATATCCTGATATATATATATCCTCATATCTGTCCTGATATATATACTCACATCTGTCCTGACATATATCCTCACATCTGTCCTGAAATATATCCTGATATATTCTCACATCTGTCCTGATATATATCCTCACATCTGTCCTCACATATATCCTCACATCTGTCCTGACATATATCCTCACATCTGTCCTCACATCTGTCCTGATATATATCCTCACATCTGTCCTCACATCTGTCCTGATCCTGATATATATCCTCACATCTGTCCTGATATATATCCTGATATATATCCTCACATCTGTCCTCACATCTGTCCTGATATATATCCTGATATATATCCTCACATCTGCGCTCAGATCAGTCTGTCCTGACATGTATGTGTTTCAGGCTGGATACTGGTGTCTCCTGGCTGGTCCCAGTTCAGAGAGTATGATCCAGTCTCCTTCAGCTGTCAGCAGTTTGCTTCTGGTGAATGGAAGGTTTGGAGGCACAAGGCAGACGGGTCAGTTCACCTGCCCACACACACACACACACACACACACACACTGGTAACAGCCCTATGCACCAGAGGGCACCTTTCATGTGCGTGAGCAGTGCATGTTCATGTGCATGAACGGTGCACGTTCAAGTGCGTGAGCAGTGCACGTTCATGTGCATGAGAGCAGTGCACGATCCACGTACATGAGCAGTGCAGGTTCACGTGCGTGAGCAGTGCACGATCATGTGCATGAGAGCAGTGCACGATCACGTACATGAGTAGTGCAGGGTCACGTGCCTCTAGTCAGTCAGCTTGTTTCTTGTCCCGTCATTGCTGCTGTCAGTGTGTTTGACTGCAGGGAGAATAAAGAGTTTTAATTCTGACAACATCCTCTTTCTGCTGGTTTCTTTCTGCATTCAGTTGTCAGTGTCAGAGAGCAGACAGATGTGTGATCTGCCAGATAAGAGGATGTGGCTGTTTCAGTTCCACCACAACTGTTGACACTGACTGGTCTTATCTCATCATTGACTGTGGTCCATCTAATCTTCTATCTCATCACTGACTGTGGTCCAGCTGTCTTCTGTCTCATCATTGACTGTGGTCCATCTGTTATCTGATTCTAAAGAGCTGCAAAACCAAAAGACCTGAAAACGTCAAGTTTCTTTTTGTGTCAGTCCTCTTCTTAATACATCAGATACACAATAACATGGAACTTTTATTTCAATAAAAATGAAGCCATTAAAAGGGGAAGGGTAGTAAATGTTGTGAGCAGGCCTAACTATTTCAGAGTGTCATCTTCAGCCAGGTGCTGAGTCCTCCACCAACTGATCACCAGCAGATGTGCAGACCTCTTTAAAAGTGGATGTTTTGGCTGTTTGCTGGTCTGGAGAACTCCTGTGTTTTCTAACACAACGTGAAGAGAGAAAGATATCAGCAATGGACTTAGAGAAGCAATTGAACAGGGTTATAAAAAACCATTTCATATGTTGTACAGTAAGAAAGGTCATTCTTCTCAACTGGTTTATCCGAATATGAAAACCTGTGATTGGCTCTGATTATGTCCTGAGGTATGAATGATTGTGTAACTAAAGTTCTGTCTCTGTTCCAGGACCACTCTGTCTCTGTGTGGTGACGGTTGGGGAACCCAGAACTCGTCCACCTGCAACATATCGATGCTGAAACCGGCAGACAGCGGCGTGTACTGGTGTCAGTCCAAACATGGAAACAGCAGCGATGCTGTAAACATCACCGTCACCACAAAGGGTGAGAACCTCTCCTCTGGCTTCCTGTTGTTATGCTGCTTTCAGTATAACACCAGCACCCTTCAGCCACCACAACAGATATGGGCTGTAGTATCTGACTGACGCCTCAGCAGTCTGAAAAACACAGGTTCCACATCCATAGAGAACCCCCTGTAGCGTTTCTACCTCGTAATTATTAATAATTAATAAAAGAATGACCCTCAACCAAGAGACTGACCCAACACCAAGGTACTGATGATCAACCAAGAGACTAACCCTCAACCAAGAGAGTGGAAACTTAACCAAGACACTGTCCCGACACCAAGGTACTGACCCTCAACTAATGGACTAACGCTCAACCAAGAGACTGACAATTCAATTTAATTTTATTTGTATATGGTCTGTTACAATATCAATTGACCTTTCGGTAAGCACCGCCCCCTTCCTAGTTACTGTTGCTAGGTCGGACATTCTTGCTGCTCCTCCATTAAGGAACAATGTTATTTTGCCATTTTTCCGATGTAGACTTGTAGACTATTAAACTATCTTTCCAGGCACGATGGGAGTCTGCAGATTTACAGGAGTGCCACCTCCTTTCCATTTTACATGCTTTCTGCTTCAGCATGTGAATATGTGAATTATACCAGGGAGCTGAGCTCCTGTGGTTAAAAACCCTCTTCCTCAGAGGAGCAACAGCATCAAGGGCTGAATGTAAAATATCGGCAGTATTGTTAACGAGGTAATCAATATCTACCGGAGTAAGATTCAGGTCGGTGCCCTCAGCTATTCTATCATATTTCACCATAGGGAGATGAGAGAGAATGACCTCCTTAAATTTATTCACAGCATCTTCAGAAAGACATCTGCTGTAAAGACATGTTTCATTTCCTGTTTTAATGCCACAAATGCTGAACTTGAATGTAATTAAAAAGTGGTCTGAGAGAAGAGAATTCAGCGGTGACACTAACAAGTGATGAGTATCTATACCATAGGTGAGAACCAGATCCAGAATGTGATTAAAGCAGTGAGTCGGTTCTTTCACTTTTTGTGAGATGCCCAACGACTCTAAAAGAGATGTAAAGCTAATTTAAACATGTCACTGTCAACATCCATGTGGATGTTTAAGTCACTCACTATGATGATTTGGTCTGAGCTGAGCACTAAACCAGCTAAAAAATCTGAGAACTCAGACAGAAACTCCAGATAAGCACCAGCAGGTGGCCGGTACACCACTACCAACAAGACTGACTTTTCTGATTTCCAGCTCGGGATAGTTAGACTAAGACTGGTGCTTTTGAATGTATTATAATTGCATTTAGGTTTTGATTTTACTTGTAGGCTGGAGTTGTAGACGGCTGCTACTCCTCCACCTGGACCTGTACTCCAGGGAATATGATAATTAATATAACCTGGTGGCGTAGCCTCATTTAAGCTCACATACTCTCCCTCTTGTAGCCATGTTTCTGATAAGCAGAAGACATTGATCTACGCTTCCTTCGAACCATCACCCAGCCTCCCTGACTGGCCGGCTGCTCGGGTGCTGCAGGGGGGAACTGCTAGCTGCAGCTACTCTAGGCTGCTACACTAGCCTGACTACCTGTCGCATCTGACAGACTATGGTCTAGTTGGTAGAACTGAGCCTCTAGCTCACTAAGCCTCACCTCCAGAGCTGTGAATAAACTACACTTTATGCATGAATCATTCTTAATAAAAGGAGGCAGAGGAAAAGCTAAACATTTCACACACGGAGCAGTGGGAGGGGGAAACAGAAAGAGCAGAGGAAGCCATGCTAAGAAGCTAGTAGGCTAATAAGCTAAAGAACCAGCGATTAGCAGCAGTGAGAATGCCAGAGAAAAAGTGCGAAGCAGAAACTACGTGCAAATTACAATTTACAACAACAGAATTGAGTTATCACCAAATCGAGTTTAGTTTTAAGTTTTAAAAGGTTAAAAGAATCAGAGACCGTTCACCATTCAAACCACCGACAGGAAGTGACTGACAGGAAGTGACACAATCACACTTAACCAAGACACTGATGCTCAACCAAGAGACTGATCTTCACCTGAGAAACTTATCAACCAAGAGACACTAAACAACAGCAGTCAGATTTTACGATAGTATTCCACAGATCGTTATTGTGTTCAGGTGAAACTTTCACCTTAAACATTCAGACAATCATTCCTCCATCTGTGTCCAGAGATTCCAGTTCTGCAGTCTCCAGTCCTCCCAGTGAAGGAAGGTAATAATCTTACTCTGCGCTGCAGAACAGGTACCCTCAACCACTCATCTGACTTCTATAAAGATGGAAAGCTGATCAGGAAAGGGACTGCAGGTCACATGACTTTCACAAATTTCTCTAAGTCTGATGAAGGAGCCTACAAGTGCAAGAATTATGGAGAGTCTCCAACCAGCTGGCTTCTGATCAGAGGTAAAGATGTAACGTTATAGAAATAAGGCTTTTCTGATTAAAAAAAAAACAAAAAAAAAAACAGGTCTTTGTATGACTAAAACGTTTGTGGTCCAGTTAGTTTACAGGCCTCATAGATATCTAGAAGTAGATCTGCAGTTTAAACATAGATGTCTAACAGTAGGTCTGCAGGTCCTCTAGTTTAATTATATCTATCAATAGATCCGCAGGTCCTCCGGTTTAATCATAGATATCTATCAATGGACCGCAGGTCCTCCGGTTTAATCATAGATATTTATCAGTAGATCCGCAGGTCCTCCAGTTTAATTATATCTATCAATAGATCCGCAGGTCCTCCGGTTTAATCATAGATATCTATCAGTAGATCCGAAGGTCCTCCGGTTTAATCATAGATATCTATCAATAGATCCGCAGGTCCTCCGGTTTAATCATAGATATCTATCAGTAGATCCGCAGGTCCTCCGGTTTAATCAT
The DNA here is from genome assembly GCA_018398805.1 of Hirundichthys speculiger. Classification (NCBI taxonomy): domain Eukaryota; kingdom Metazoa; phylum Chordata; class Actinopteri; order Beloniformes; family Exocoetidae; genus Hirundichthys; species Hirundichthys speculiger. Next base: position 416,855 of record JAGFBZ010001602.1, on the reverse strand, counting down.
AGATATCTATCAATAGATCCGCAGGTCCTCCGGTTTAATCATAGATATCTATCAATAGATCCGCAGGTCTTCCGGTTTAATCATAGATATCTATCAATAGATCCGCAGGTCTTCCGGTTTAATCATAGATATCTATCAATAGATCCGCAGGTCTTCCGGTTTAATCATAGATATCTATCAGTAGATCCCCAGGTCCTCCGGTTTAATCATAGATATCTATCAATAGATCCACAGGTCCTCCGGTTTAATCATAGATATCTATCAGTAGATCCGCAGGTCCTCCAGTTTAATCATAGATATCTAGTGGTAGATCTGTAGGTCCTCCAGACAGCAGATTAAATATAGAAGTAAATGAGAAAATTCTTATTTTATTTCACCAACAGGGTTCCAACTATTTAAGCTGAGTAACATCCACGTAGAAATAAAAGTTTATGTCATGCTCCTGATAGTAGAACTAAATGAACGCATGTATAGAGTGAAGAGTAGTGCTCTGAGTACAGAACCCTGTGGAACCCCATGAGTGACTCTGGTGTCCGAGGAAGACTCCTCCTACACATGAACAAACTGGATCAATGGAACTTTAGTTTGATAAATGCGTTATCATTTAACAGGAAGTACTGAACCCTCATGACTAAAGTTAATGGTCTGTCTCCGCCCACAGATGACTCTGAGGCGGCGATTCTGACAGTGAACCCAGACGTTTCCCAGGTGGCTGAGTACGGCAACCTGTCTCTGAGCTGTGGCCACAACAGCAGTGTTCATGGATGGAAGGTCATGAGGTTGTCCACTTCCACCAAACTGTCTGTTTGTGGAAAAGCCCTCAATACCCTCTTACTGCTTTCTGGAGAACGTTAAGCCCAGAGACAGCGCCATCTACTGGTGTGAGAATCCTGCAAAGAGGAGGAGCAACTCAGTAAACATCACTGTGTCTGGTAGGACAGTGGAAACATTAAAGATTAATTTTAGCCTCATTTATAGGTTCATCGTTTTCATTTGGAAGTTATTTATGGCAGGAACTAGAAGAACAGGAGCAGCAGCTGCAGCAGGAACATCAACTCCATGGTAGGAGCTGCAGAAGGAGAAGATAGACAATGTTACTGCTGTAAAATGACTCAGGTGCATCTGAACCTGAGAACACAGAGACAGGGTGAAGATTGCTCAGAGCATCCATGGAGTCCCCCCAGCAGTCTAGACCTCCAGCAGCAGAACTCAGAGATGACTACAGAGGTAGAAGCTTCATTAAAGTCTCACCTTAGATGTAGAGAGGAGTCTGTCTCCTGGACTGAAACCATCATAGAGGAGCCTGAGAGCTGAAGGCTCTGCCACCCTTTCTAGACCTCCAAACTCTAGACCAGCAGGTAGACCTGCATTTAGGGCAGACTGTTACTACCAGGACAGTATGGAGCTATGAGGGATCTTCAGATCTGCTGGATTACATCCTTCCTGAACACAGCTGGAACCTTCTAGAATCAACCACTGAAGAGACTCAGATCATGACGGTGACTCCAGCTATGAATTTACCTTCAGGGATGTGGTGGGTGTGGTTTCCCTCAGATGCAGTGGAGCTGTGAGGCGGGGGCTCAGGGATCAGTACCATTCAGGTACTGAGCAGCACACCTGTGCTACCTGTTCAGCAGCGGCGGTCCTGGGTCCACGGGGCCACCAGGAGCAGTCCTGAATAAAACCCCACACTGTTGTTGTCCGTTCTTTCGGCTTGAACCCTGAGCAGCTCAGTGCTGCTTTAAGGCACCACTGAAGTCTTTTTGAGTTGAATCAGATAGATGAGGATTACATGTAATGACGTCTCGTCAATGTTGTCGTTCTGGGGCTCGTTCACCGTTGAATCAATACATCTGTGAAGTTCAATCAGGCTTCAGAACTGGAGATGTATTTGTCCTGTGAGATTAATTCATCCTCTTTTTTGTCCAGTATCAGTGGTCCTGCAGAGTCCAGTCCATCCAGTGATGGAGGGAGACGACGTCACTCTGACCTGCAGAAATAAGACAAAGATCTCCATCCTCCCAGCTGACTTCTATAAAGATGGCTCCCTCATCAAGAGGCCCCCTCATGAGCCTGCAGGTCACATGACCCTCCTCCATGTCTCCAGGTCTGATGAAGGTCTCTACAAGTGTCGCATCAGAGGTCATGAGTCTCCATCCAGCTGGTTGTATGTCAGAGGTGAGGTTCATATGGACGGCATGAATCAGCTTCTCCGTGAGCGTAAGGAGACCAGAGGGTCCTCTAAACCAGTGGTTCTCAACTGGTCTGGCTTCAGGACCCACCATCACCCTTAATGACAAGCCACGACCCAAATCAAGGAAAATTTCCAACTTCTCAAATCTATTGAATGAAAAGATCGTGCAGTTTGAATCGGAGATAGTAGAATAGAATATCACAGAATGCCAACACAAAAAAAAAAGTTTACTGGTGAACCAAAATGGCTTCAAGTGGGAAATATTCCCTTTGATGCTCAATTAGCTGCTTTTTAATTACATCCAAAACACTTCACTTCAGTAACTTCAGCCTTTTTTTTAACAGACTCAACATCCTCAAACATGAAATAAAACAGTGCAATCACTGAGCAGTAGTTTCAAAAAGAACTCAAAATATATAGTTTTAGCTGAATAACCACTCACTGACCTTTGTCTTCAAGATAAGAAAATCCATATCTCATATATTCTTCGTTGTATCTGTGTTTCATCATGCTCAACATATGTAAACAAACTTTCCAGGTCTTTTTCTATGGTGTGAACTGGCGGGTGTCAACTCGCATTACAGGGCATTATCGCCATCTACTGTTGAGGAGTATGAATGACATGCTTTTTTTTTTTTTTTAGCATTTCCTTCCCCAGGCAAAGGCCCACGACCCGCTGAAAACGGTTCTGTGACCCACTTTTTGGTCGCGACCCACCAGTTGAGAACCACTGCTCTATGAGGTCTCATCAGTCTGGGCTGTGTTTCAAGGACTCTGAGCTTCAGTTCCTGAGCAGGTGTCTGTGTTTTCCAGCTCGTGAGGCCTCAGCTCCACACGCTGCTCCAACAGTGACCCCTCTGATGATCCGCTACGTCGTGGTGTTCTGTCCATACGTCATCTCCACCGGCCTCATGGTGTCGCTGCTTCGAAACAGACCTGCAGGTAATGGTCCTGACCGTCTGAGGCCGCTCATCCTGGTACCGCCGCCATGCTGATGTCAGCTCAGGGACAGGTTGTAGTGCAGATCAGCGTGAGCCTTTAGTTCTACGTTTCCAGGGAGGTGTGGTCCCTGGTGGTCTGAACTCTGGGAGCAGCAGCTGACCCTCCCTGCAGATCTGAGACAGGTTCATGTTCAGAAAACACGACTCTGGCATCATTCAGTTTGACCCCTCTGGTTCCTCCTCTATGATGACCCCTCTGGTTCCTCCTCTATGATGACCCCTCTGGTTCCTCCTCCATGATGACCCCTCTGGTTCCTCCTCTATGATGACCCCTCTGGTTCCTCCTCCATGGTGACTCCTCTGGTTCCTCCTCCATGATGACCCCTCTGGTTCCTCCTCTATGATGACCCCTCTGGTTCCTCCTCCATGATGACCCCTCTGGTTCCTCCTCCATGATGACCCCTCTGGTTCCTCCTCCATGATGACCCTCTGGTTCCTCCTCTGACCCCTCTGGTTCCTCCTCCATGATGACTCCTCTGGTTCCTCCTCCACGATGACCCCTCTGGTTCCTCCTCCACGATGACCCCTCTGGTTCCTCCTCCATGATGACTCCTCTGGTTCCTCTTCCATGATGACCCTCTGGTTCCTCCTCCATGATGACTCCTCTGGTTCCTCTCCATGATGACCCCTCTGGTTCCTCCTCCATGATGACCCCTCTGGTTCCTCCTCCATGATGACTCCTCTGGTTCCTCTTCCATGATGACCCCTCTGGTTCCTCCTCCATGATGACTCCTCTGGTTCCTCTTCCATGATGACCCCTCTGGTTCCTCCTCCATGATGACTCCTCTGGTTCCTCCTTCATGATGACCCATCTGGTTCCTCTTTCATGATGACTCCTCGGGTTCCTCCTCCATGATGACCCCTCTGATTCCTCCTCCATGATGACCCCTCTGGTTCCTCCTTCATGATGACTTCTCTGGTTCCTCCTCCATGATGATTCCTCTGGTCCTCCTCCATGATGACCCCTCTGGTTCCTCCTCCATGATGACCCCTCTGGTTCCTCCTCCATGATGACCCCTCTGGTTCCTCCTCTATGATGACCCCTCTGGTTCCTCCTCCATGATGGCCCCTCTGGTTCCTCCCCAACGATGACTCCCCTGGTTCCTCCTCCATGATGACTCCTTTGATTCCTCCTCCATGATGACCCCTCTGGTTCCTCCTCAGGTGTCTGAGTCATTCCCTTAGCAGTTCCCCACTGGGCCCATCTTCTTGATGTCTTCCTGGAGGTCTGCTGTTTCCTCCTGGATAGTAGCCCTCATGTTCACCAGTCCTCAGCCTCCCTCCTTCTCTTGGTCTCCAGCCACAGGATGCCTGTCTGAGAGTGAAACTCTCCATGTTTCATGGTCTGAACATCAGCAGCTTCCATCTCCTCCAGGACCAGGATATTATTCCAGCAGGTATCTGATTACTGGCAGGTCATAGGTGTTGATGGTCTGGACCTTGTTGTTCTCATTCAGCTGAGTCTTCAGGACCTGCCTCAGGCTCTGGAGGCATCTGCATCTGGGTTGTTTTAACTCAAGTTTTTAAAGTCATAAAATCTGAATTTTCTTTTGTATTTGTGCTTTTATAAAGGTTCCTGGTCTTTCTGTGTGGAGGTTCCATGTTCTCCTGGTGCTTGTGTAGGTTTCCTCCAGGTTCTCCAGCTTCCTTCATCAGTATAAAGACCTGCATGTCAGGTTAACTGGTGGTTCTAGATCACCTGGAGGAGGGATTAGGAGGGTTCATGGTTGTTTGTCTACATGTGGTCCTGTGATGGACTGGAGACCTGGATGGTGGATGGATGGATAATGGATTGATGATGGATGGTGGATGGATGATGGATGGATGAGGGATGATGGATGGATGGATGATTGATAATGGATGGATGGTGGATGGATGGATGGATGGATGATGGTGGATGGATGGATGGATGATGGATGGATGATGATGGATGGATGATTGATGGATGGATGGATGGATGGATGATGGATGGATGATGGATGGATGGATGATTGATAGATGGATGGATGGTGGATGGATGGATGGATGGATGGATGGATGGATGGATGGATGGATGGATGGATGGATGGATGGATGGATGGATGGATGGATGGATGGATGGATGGATGGATGATGGATGGATGGATGGATGGATGGATGGATGATGATGGATGGATGGATGGGGATGATGGATGGATGGATGGATGGATGGATGGATGGATGGATGGATGGATGGATGGATGGCTGGATGGATGCTGGCTTGATCCATGGATGGCTGGTGATGGCTTGCTGGCTGGATGGCTGGATGGGATGGCTGGCTGGATGTTGGGATGGATGGCTGGATGGATGGCTGGCTGGGCTGGATGCTGGATGCGGATGCTGCTGGATGGCTGGCTGGCTGGATGGTGGCTGGATGGCTGGCTGGATGGCTGGATGGCTGGCTTGGCTGGCTGGCTGCTGGCTGGATGGCTGGATGGCCTGGCTGCTGGATGGATGGCTTGGCTGGCTGGCTGGCTGGCTGGATGGATGGCTTGGATGGCTGGCCTCTGGCTGGCTGGCTGGCTGGCTGGCTGGCTGGCTGGCTGGCTGGCTGCTGGCTGCTGGCTGCTTGGCTGGCTGGCTGGATGGCTGCTGGCTGCTGGCTTGGATGATGGCTGGCTGGATGGCTGGCTGCTGGGCTGGATGGCTTGCTGGCTGGCTTGCTGGCTGCTGGCTGGCTGGCTCGGCTGGCTGGCTGGCTGGATGCTGGCTGGCTGCTGGCCTGGCTGGCTGGCTGGCTGGCTGGCTGGATGGCTGGCTGGCTGGATGGCTCTGGCTGCTGGCTGCTGGCTGGCTTGGCTGGCTGGCTGCCTCTGGCTGCTGCTGGCTGCTGGATGGCTGGCTGGCTGGCTGGCTGCCTGATGGCTGGCTGGCTGCTGGCTGATGGATGGCTGGCTGGTGGCTGGATGCTGGCTTGCTGGCTGGGCTGGCTGGATGGCTGGCTGGCTTGGCTGGATGGCTGGCTGGCTGGGCTGGCTGCTGGCTGGCTGGCTGGCTGGCTGCTGGCTGGATGGCTGCTTGCTGCTTGCTGGCTGCTGCTGGCTGCCTGGCCGGCTGGTGGACTGGCTGCTGGCTGCTGGCTGGTGGGTGGCTGCTGCTGGATGGCTGGATGGCTGGAGCTGGCTGCTGGCTGCTGGCTGGCTGGGCTGCTGCTGGCTGCTGCTTCTGATGGCTGGCTGGCTGGCTGGGCTTGCTGGCTTGGCTGGCTGGCTGGCTGGATGGCTGGCTGGCTGGCTTGCTGGATGCTGGGCTGGATGGATGGGATGGATGGATGATGGGATGATGGATGGATGGATGGATGGATGGATGGATGGATGGATGGATGGATGGATGGATGGGGATGGATGATGGATGGATGGATGATGGATGATGGATGATGGATGGATGGATGGATGATGGATGGATGATGGATGGCTGGATGATGGATGGATGATGGATGGATGGATGGATGAGGATGGATGGCTGGATGGATGGATGATGGATGGATGATGGATGGATGGATGGGATGGATGGATGGATGGATGGATGGATGGATGGATGGATGGATGGATGGATGGATGGATGGATGGATGGATGGATGATGGATGATGGATGGATTGATGGATGGGATGGATGGATGATGGATGGATGGATGGATGGATGGCATGGATGGATGGATGCTGGATGGATGGATGGATGGATGGATGGATGGATGATGGGCGATGGATGGATGGATGGATGGATGCTGGATGGATGGATGGATGGATGGATGGATGGATGGATGGGATGATGGATGGATGGATGGATGGATGGATAGATGATGGATGGATGGATGATGGATGGATGGATGGATGGATGGATGGATGGAGGGATGGATGGATGGATGGATGGATGGATGGAGATGGATGGATGGATGGATGGATGGATGGATGGATGGATGATGGATGGAGGATGGATGGATGGATGGATGGGGATGGATGGATGGATGGATGGATGGATGGAGATGGATGATGGATGGATGGATGGATGATATGATGTGTGACACATGAAAACGTCACCTCCAACCATCTGAAAGCATTGAAACTGATCAAACAGAATCCTGTCCAGAGCCCCAAAAACACACTAAATTCAAGACCTTCAAGTGATTTTGTATCTTATTTTTACTGTTTCTGTTCAACTCTGCAGGAAGGAAGCTGCCCGTTGTCATGGAAACATCTGCAGCAGCAGAGTTTGAGGGGTTGGACCAAGATGACGTCATGGATGATGTCACCACTGAGCATCATTTCTAAAACTATTTTATTTTTTCACACATAAACCAGCATCTGCTCCTCAGCAGGTGCTAAAACAATCCAACCTCAGATGAACGTGTTTATGGGAGCTAAACCTGTGATAACACAAGGCCAAGAGGGAAAGACATCAGCAAAGGTGTCAGAGAAGTTCTTGTTGTCCACGTCATCATCAGCTGTCTGTTCTCTGAAGTAGATTTACTTTGTGTTGCATTTGTCTTCTTTAATACATTTATTTTTTCTGTGCTGATTAAAACTCTTTTTTAAACTCTTGTTTCCATTTATTTTCATTTAATGTTGGCTCCAGTGATGCTGCTGACCATCATTATGACATTTATCTGATGTCTGTTGAAGATTAAAGCTGTGGTTTGTTCTTTCACACGTATTCAGCCCTTTTTCCTCCAATCATAACGTCCAGTCCAGAGTCGTCTAATTCTAATGTAGATGCACATCTAAAATCTCAGCAGTTGTCAGACATGTGCACAGGTAGACTCCAGGTGGCGCTCAAGCTCTTTTCTTCACGGTCCAATCCCTTCAGAGCTTTAGACGGGTCTTTTCTTCACGGTTCTGTCCCTTTAGACCTTTAGACGGGTCTGAAGCAGAGTGAGAATTATACAATGACAATTGGGGGGGGTCAACATTTTCTAGAGATGACAAAAATGACAATTTGTCCCTTCTTTAGGGGGGTCAAAGTTGTAATTGGTAACACCAACCCCCCCCGTAATTCGCACTATGGTCTGAAGGGACAGGACTGGGTCTTTTCTTCATGGTCCCGTCCCTTCAGAGCTTTAGACGGGTCTGAAGGGACAGGACTGGGTCTTTTTTTCACCCCCACTACTGAGAGTCCCCCCCCCCCCCCCCCCCCCCCCCCCCATAGTCTTCCTGTAGTTTAGATCTATTAAACACGTCTAAACACGACTGGACTCAAACAAAATGAATCCAGATCAGATAATCAGTGTAGCTGAGAAACACTGCTGCTGTCAAAGAGGAGAGGACCTGCACCCTCTGGTGGACAGAAGAACTGTGTAACTGTGTTACCTGTTAAACTGTGTTACCCGTGAAACAGTGTTACCTGTGTAACTGTGTTACCTGTGAAACAGTGTTACCTGTGTAACTGTGTTACCTGTGAAACAGTGTTACCTGTGTAACTGTGTTACCCATGTCACTGTGTTACCCATGAAACTGTGTTACCTGTGAAACTGTGTTTCTTGTGTAACCATGTTACCTGTGTAATTGTGTTACCTGTAAACCTGGTTTGGTGAACAAAATGATCCTACGACTTCTGTGTCTTCAGTTGTTTATTTGTAGAGTGAATCATTTAACTGGATACACACAATACAATACATACAATAAAGATGCTCTCAAACATCTGGCTGGTGATCATTATAAACTATAATCATGATCACGCACTCCCCCGGTTACCATGACAACCACATGTGGCTGCAAACGCCTGTCACCACAGAAACAGAAAAGGTGCCAGACATCTGTTTAGTCCTGCCGTGGCCTGACCCATCACATGACCACCTGAGAAGACAACAGGACCACAACGTTAGAACCAAAGTTCGTTCAGGACTGTAGGGGGTTTTAGTGTTACATCATGACACCTCCACCACCGTGCTGGACAGTGGGTCTGAGGTGTTCATTTGGGTCTCATCTGTCCATCACAGGACTTTGTTCCAGAAGTCTGCTGGTTTCTTCAGGTGCCGTATTCTTCTTCTTCTGACTGAGCTGTCATGGACTGATATCTAACCTGCTCAGAGGGTCTGGAGGCTCTCGGGTGGAGCTCCTGGTGTTTTTTAGGTACCTCTCTGAGCACTCCAGTCAGCTGTCTGGATGTAGGAGCTCCAAAACTGACAGAGGAGAATCTTTAATGCCTGAAGCAGAACTTCAGGGGTTTTTATTTCAACCAACCACACCTCTTTTAAGTTCACACAGTTCTTACGAGCGTCACATCAAACGCACGTCTCAGACCACCAACAGAAGCATCTCACCTAACGAGTCCAGTTCATGCTGACGGAGGCTGCAGCTTCCCATTTGGACCCGACAGACCTGCGTCTCCGAGCTCCGTCACACTCCTGAGCAGCAGAGAAGAAGTTCAGACCTCAAACAGCAGAACTCCAACAATTATTTCTCTGCTGCAGACCAGAGGAAGCTCAGACAGGTGACCAGCTCTGTGGCTGCTCTGCTTTAAATCACAACCATGTTTGGAGGAAACCAAACCCTGCAAACATTGTCAAGCATGGTGGTGGAGGGGTAATGATGTGGGGTTGCTTTGTAACCCAACGTGGACCCCTGACAGCCCCAGAGTGGACCCTGAACTCCTCTCTGGACCAGAGCATCAGGTGTCTGGGGGTGTTTTTCAGGTAGGTGTACCGGGATGCAGCTGTTCTCCTGTTTGACACACAGCTGCAGCTCACAGTGGACGTTGACGTCACCAGAACCTCCAGGGAACCCAAACATGTTGAAGGAGAAGTAGCAGGAGGTTCCGTCTCCGTTTCTCTCCACCTGCACCGTCTGGTCGTCGGGATTCGCACAGCTACTCGTGAAAAGGGACAGTTTGTAGGAATTTGAGCGTATCGATCAGAAACAGATTTATGAAGGAATCCCTGCACGGCCAGTTGACTCACCCATTCTTGATCAGCTCATATCTTGGACTCCCCTTGGGTGACACCTGCTCGGTAGCCCAGCAGGACTCGGTCACTATGGCAAACATGTTTCCATCCAGCCCGTCGCTCCTCAGCTCCACCCAGATCCTCTGGTCCAGCAGAACCTCGGTGCTGGCCTCCACAATCTGAGTTTGGTCGGCATCAGTGTAGGCCTTCATGGTCAGAGTGTAATTCCAAGCTCCAGATGTGATGGTCTGGACCACAGAGCTGCAGAAACAAACTTTTACAGTGTCTCTGATGCACAAACATCAAACCCAAGCCAGCAGCCATCACACACCTGTGTCTGAGTCTGTAGACACCAGTCCCAATGGTTGACTGGGTCTGGACGCAGGACAGGTCCAAGAAGAACTGGTCTGTGCGGGTGATGATGTCAGAGATGTCCTGGTCCATGATGGCATTCCTGTAGATGATGTGGCTGCTGTTGACCTGCAGGATAAAGAACGGTGAGGTCAAAACTGAAACTGCTCTACACATGGATCTAGATCAGAGCTGAACCTGAATCCTTAAACAGATCCTGATCTAGATCAGAGTTGAAACTAAATCCATGAATAGATCCTGATCTAATTAAGAGCTGAAACTGAATTAATGAACAGATCCTGATCTAAATCAGAACTGAACCTGAATCCTTAAACATCCTGATCTGAAGCCAAGCTGAATCTGGATCCATGAACAGATCCTGATCTAAATCAGAACTGAAACTGAATCCTTAAACATCCTGATCTGAAGCCAAGCTGAATCTGGATCCATGAACAGATCCTGATCTAAATCAGAACTGAAACTGAATCCTTAAACATCCTGATCTGAAGCCAAGCTGAATCTGGATCCATGAACAGATCCTGATCTAAATTAGAGCTGAAACTGAATCCTTAAACAGATCCTGATCTAAATCAGAACTGAAACTGAATCCTTAAACATCCTGATCTAAATCAGAGCTGAAACTGGATCCATGAACAGATCCTGATCTAAATCAGAACTGAAACTGAATCCTTAAACATCTTGATCTAAACCCGAGCTGAAACTGAATCCAAGAGCAGATCCTGATCTAAATCAGAGCTGAAACTGAATCCATGAACAGGTCCTGGTCTAATTCCGAGCCCAAACTGGATCCGTGAACAGATCCTGATCTAAATCAGAGCTGAAACTGATCCATGAACATCCTGATCTAAATCCGAGCTGAAACTAAATCCATAAACAGACCCTGATCTAAATCAGAGCTGAACCTGAATCCATAAACATCCTGATCTAAATCCGAGCTGAAACTGAATCCATGAACAGGTCCTGATCTAAATCAGATCATTAGATGGACTCACTGTGACCTCCGTCCCACAGCTGCTGCTGTTGAAGTTGAAGGTCACAGTGTGGTTCTGGTCGTCCATCTGGCCCCGGCAGGTCTGGTCCTTTAGGTGTAACACTGAGACGTTAATGCCTTTGTCCTCCAGGAGGCAGTTGACCAGACGGAGAGAAGCTGAGCTCTGGGTGCAGACCGTCGGATCTCCTGAACATCACAATGTTGTTCAGAAAAAACACAGAGTTTCATCCAGTTCATAAACATGTATTTTGCCAAGATATGTGTCCCTGTCCTCTGTCTTATTGGTGTGATGTTGTTGCCATCGTGGTATCTTGTTCGTGTCCCTTTGGTGTCATGTTTTTGTCATATTGGTGTCCTTTTGGCATCATGCTGCTGCTGTGAAAAACCTTGGAGTCATTTTTGATCAGGATATGTCATTTAAGCAGCATATTAATCAGGTTTGTCTTTTTTCATCTCTGAAATATCTCCAAGATTAGGAGCATCCTCTCCCAAGGTGATGCTGAAAAATTAATCCACACGTTTGTCAGTTCTAGACTGGATTATTGTAATGCGTTGTTAGCTAGTTGATAGGAATCAGTAAGCGAGATCACATCTCTCCCGTGTTAGCCTCCCTCCATTGGCTTCCCGCGAAATTTAGAATTGAGTTTAAAATTCTGCTTCTCACATATAAGGCCCTTAATGGCCTAGCTCCTCGTTATCTACCAGACCTGATAGCATGTTATGCTCCTAATAGAGCTCTCTGCTCTCAGAGTGCAGGATTACTAGTCATTCCTAGAATATCTAAAAGTAGGTTTGGAGGACGGGCCTTCTGCTACCAGGCACCTTTTTTATTGAACCAGCTACCAGTTTGGGTTCAGGAGGCTGATACCATCTCCATCTTTAAAACTAAACTGAAAACATTTCTGTTCAGTAAAGCCTACAGTTAGTCTAAACCAGTGATTTTCAACCCTGGTCCTCGAGGCACACTATCCAGCAGGTTTTAGAGGTTTCCTCTTCTTCTTCACACCCTGATACAAGTGGCTGTGTCATCAACAGACTTGTGCAGACTTTGACGACAACCTGATAATGACCATTAATTAAAATCAGGTGTGTTGAAGCTGGGAAACCTCTAAAACCTGCTGGATAGTGTGCCTCGAGGACCAGGGTTGAAAATCACTGGTCTAAACTATAGTGTGTAAGGGGCAAATAGTTATAGCCATAGCTGTAGTAGCTCAGACTAGAGTAGCTCGTCTTAATCACAGCTTCATCATAGCTATGCTGCTATAGGCCTACGCTGCAGGGGGACGCCAACATGATCTGCGGTGTGGTGTCTCCACTCCTTCCTTCCCTTTACTCTTCCCTTCCTCCTCCTCCAGCTCATTCCATAGTTAATTAGCAGCACCTCGTTACTGTAACTGGGCTCCATTTTCTTTCCTGTAGTTTGTTGTGCTGTTTTCCTCCTTTTTTCTCTTTTCTTTCTGTATGTTTGCAGTCCAGAGTTTCCTGGGTTGCATACTGACTTGTTAAATTTTAGCTAATGATATTTGCTCGGGGGTCATGATCTGGGACTCTGTAAAGCTCCTAGAGACAACTGACACTGAAGCAGACGCTATACAAATAAAACTGAATTGAATTGTCATGTTTTTAGTCATGTTGGTGTCAAATTTTTATCATGTTGGCGTCATGCTGTTGTAATGGTGTCATGCTATCATACCAAAAGTGTTTGTTTCTCTGTACTTGGCAGCAAACAGGGCCCGACAGAAGCAGCGAGTTCCTCCGCCGGCAGCCTTCTGTCCACAGAACTCATGAGCGCTGCAGGTGCTGTTCTGACAGAAGGCCTGAGGGGGCGCTGCAGAGAAACACACTTATATAAGATACTGGAAAATCAGTGAAAACCCAGGAGTGATTCCTTTAGAGCAGGATAGTAGGCTAATCTCACGGCACTCAGCACGTGGCCGCCAGTCCTCCAGGGCAGCACTTCTGTTCAGGCTGCAGGCTCTGGCGTACGCCTCCAGGAACTGACACTTGAGACCATCCACCGCTGGATAAACACACAAAGTGTCTCTGCAGGCGGTTATGTAGGGTTCTGGGTTGATGTTACAGGAGGAGAATAGCTCCTCCTTCATGAGGTTACAGCTGTTGCAAAGACACAGAGATGAGGAAATTAACTGCCAGCCTGTGACAGGACAGGACTTTAATACCTCAGGAACATGCTCACCGTTCAGTCATCTTGGAGCAGTTGATCGTTTTGTCAACACCGTCACTGTGCTGCATCTCACAGCTAGGGGGCGACACACAAAGAAAAGTTCAGGACGGAAGACAACCTCTAATGATTTTTACTGGAGCCAGCTCTTCTTTCACTGACCACCAGAGACTGTAGTTCCTCTGCTGACCACTAGAGGCTGCAGTTCCTCTACTGACCACTAGAGGCTGCAGTTCCTCTACTGACCACTACAGGATGCAGTTCCTCTAATGACCACTAGAGACTGCAGTTCCTCTACCGACCACTAGAGGCTGCAGTTCCTCTACTGACCACTACTGGATGCAGTTCCTCTAATGACCACTAGAGGATGCAGTTCCTCTACTGACCACTACAGGATGCAGACTCTCTAATGACCACTAGAGGAGGCAGTTGCTTAACTGACCACTAGAGGATGCAGTTCCTCTCCTGACCACTACAGGATGCAGTTCCTCTAATGACCACTAGAGGCCGCAGTTCCACTACTGACCACTAAAGGCCGCAGTTCCTCTACTGACCACTAGAGGATGCAGTTCCTCTTATGGCTACTAGAGACTGCAGTTCCTCTACTGACCACTAGAGGCTGCAGTTCCTCTACTGACCACTACAGGATGCAGTTCCTCTAATGACCACTAGAGGCTGCAGTTCCACTACTGACCACTAAAGGCCACAGTTCCTCTACTGACCACTAGAGGATGCAGTTCCTCTTATGGCTACTAGAGACTGCAGTTCCTCTACTGACCACTAGAGGCTGCAGTTCCTCTACTGACCACTACAGGATGCAGTTCCTCTAATGACCACTAGAGGCTGCAGTTCCACTACTGACCACTAGAGGATGCAGTTCCTCTTATGGCTACTAGAGGCTGCAGTTCCTCTACAGACCACTACAGGATGCAGACCCTCTAATGACCACTAGAGGAGGCAGTGCCTTAACTGACCACTAGAGGATGCAGTTCCTCTTCTGACCACTACAGGATGCAGTTCTCTAATGACCACTAGAGGCTGCAGTTCCACTACTGACCACTAAAGGCCGCAGTTCCTCTACTGACCACTAGAGGCTGCAGTTCCACTACTGACCACTAAAGGCTACAGTTCCTCTACTGACCACTAGAGGATGCAGTTCCTCTTATGGCTACTAGAGACTGCAGTTCCTCTACTGACAACTAGAGGCTGCAGTTCCTCTATTGACAACTAGAGGCTGCAGTTCCTCTACTGACCACTAGAGGCTGCAGTTCCTCTAATGGCCACTAGAGGCTGCAGTTCCACTACTGACCACTAAAGGCCGCAGTTCCTCTACCGACCACTAGAGGCTGCAGTTCCACTACTGACCACTAAAGGCCACAGTTCCTCTACTGACCACTAGAGGATGCAGTTCCTCTTATACTAGAGACTGCAGTTCCTCTACTGACAACTAGAGGCTGCAGTTTCTCTACTGTCCACTAGAGGCTGCAGTTCCTCTACTGACCACTAGAGGCTGCAGTTCCTCTACTGACCACTAGAGGCTGCAGTTCCTCTACTGACCACTACAGGATGCAGTTCCTCTAATGACCACTAGAGACTGCAGTTCCTCTACTGACCAGTAGAGACTGCAGTTCCTCTACTGACAACTAGAGGCTGCAGTTCCTCTACTGACCACTAGAGGCTGCAGTTCCTCTACTGACCACTAGAGACTGTAGTTCCTCTGCCGACCACTAGAGGCTGTAGTTCCTCTACCGACCACTAGAGGCTGCAGTTCCTCTACTGACTACTACAGGATGCAGTTCCTCTAATGACCACTAGAGGATGCAGTTCCTCTACTGACCACTACAGGATGCAGACTCTCTAATGACCACTAGAGGAGGCAGTTGCTTAACTGACCACTAGAGGATGCAGTTCCTCTCCTGACCACTACAGGATGCAGTTCCTCTAATGACCACTAGAGGCCGCAGTTCCACTACTGACCACTAAAGGCCGCAGTTCCTCTACTGACCACTAGAGGATGCAGTTCCTCTTATGGCTACTAGAGACTGCAGTTCCTCTACTGACCACTAGAGGCTGCAGTTCCTCTACTGACCACTACAGGATGCAGTTCCTCTAATGACCACTAGAGGCTGCAGTTCCACTACTGACCACTAAAGGCCACAGTTCCTCTACTGACCACTAGAGGATGCAGTTCCTCTTATGGCTACTAGAGACTGCAGTTCCTCTACTGACCACTAGAGGCTGCAGTTCCTCTACTGACCACTACAGGATGCAGTTCCTCTAATGACCACTAGAGGCTGCAGTTCCACTACTGACCACTAAAGGCCACAGTTCCTCTACTGACCACTAGAGGATGCAGTTCCTCTTATGGCTACTAGAGACTGCAGTTCCTCTACTGACCACTAGAGGCTGCAGTTCCTCTACTGACCACTACAGGATGCAGTTCCTCTAATGACCACTAGAGGCTGCAGTTCCACTACTGACCACTAGAGGTTGCAGTTCCTCTTATGGCTACTAGAGGCTGCAGTTCCTCTACAGACCACTACAGGATGCAGACCCTCTAATGACCACTAGAGGAGGCAGTTCCTTAACTGACCACTAGAGGATGCAGTTCCTCTTCTGACCACTACAGGATGCAGTTCTCTAATGACCACTAGAGGCTGCAGTTCCACTACTGACCACTAAAGGCCGCAGTTCCTCTACTGACCACTAGAGGCTGCAGTTCCACTACTGACCACTAAAGGCCACAGTTCCTCTACTGACCACTAGAGGATGCAGTTCCTCTTATGGCTACTAGAGACTGCAGTTCCTCTACTGACAACTAGAGGCTGCAGTTCCTCTATTGACCACTAGAGGCTGCAGTTCCTCTACTGACCACTAGAGGCTGCAGTTCCTCTAATGGCCACTAGAGGCTGCAGTTCCACTACTGACCACTAAAGGCCGCAGTTCCTCTACTGACCACTAGAGGCTGCAGTTCCACTACTGACCACTAAAGGCCACAGTTCCTCTACTGACCACTAGAGGATGCAGTTCCTCTTATACTAGAGACTGCAGTTCCTCTACTGACAACTAGAGGCTGCAGTTTCTCTACTGTCCACTAGAGGCTGCAGTTCCTCTACTGACCACTAGAGGCTGCAGTTCCTCTAATGGCCACTAGAGGCTGCAGTTCCTCTGCTGTCAACTAGAGGCTGCAGTTTCTCTAGTGACCACTACAGGATGCAGTTCCTCTAATGACCACTAGAGGATGCAGTTCCTCTACTGACCACTAGAGGCTGCAGTTCCTCTACTGACCACTAGAGGCTGCAGTTCCTCTAATGACCACTACAGGATGCAGTTCCTCTAATGACCACTAGAGGCTGCAGTTCCACTACTGACCACTAAAGGCCGCAGTTCCTCTACTGACCAATAGAGGCTGCAGTTCCACTACTGACCACTAAAGGCCGCAGTTCCTCTACTGACCACTAGAGGATGCAGTTCCTCTTATGGCTACTAGAGGCTGCAGTTCCTCTACAGACCACTAGAGGCCGCGGTTCCTCTACCGACCACTAGAGACTGTAGTTCCTCTGCTGACCACTAGAGGCTGTAGCTCCTCTACCGACCACTAGAGGCTGCAGTTCCTCTACTGACCACTACAGGATGCAGTTCCTCTAATGACCACTAGAGGCTGTAGTTCCTCTACCGACCACTAGAGGCTGCAGTTCCTCTACTGACCACTACAGGATGCAGTTCCTCTAATGACCACTAGAGGATGCAGTTCCTCTACTGACCACTACAGGATGCAGACCCTCTAATGACCACTAGAGGAGGCAGTTCCTCTTCTGACCATTAGAGGCTGCGTTTTTCTCTGCTTATCACTTCAGCTGCATTTGGTGAACTTGACTTCTGAGCTTTGGATGAAGAGCTAACAGAGCATTTTATTATTATACAGAAAATTGAACGACTTTGTCATTTTATGCATTTTTCCATTTTCCAATTAACCAGAGTTGGGCTGACTGTTTCCTGCTCTGCTTGTTCTTCAAATACTATTACCTGGCTGAGCTGTATTCTGGGAGTCTCATTTCACTCAGAGAGCCACTGGAGTTTCCACATAGACCCTGTACGGATGGTATTGCAGATCCTAGACAGGTTCAGGACAGAACGATCAGTTAAACACCAACAGTCAAACTGAACGAATGTAGCAGATAAATGATGATGGCAAAGCTGTTCCACTGAGTGATGTACTTGCTTCTGTGATTTAAACTGGATTTTTACTCTAATTTCATATTTCTCGCAATATGAAAGAAGGACCCGATCCTCTCCAAGACCTGCTGTGGTTTCTGGAGTTCCCAACAAGTATGGCAGGTTCCTTCTTTCTGAATCAGCTCTCAGTTTATGTTCAAGATGAAGACACCCTCTGTACATCTAAGACGAGACCTAACACTCTCCTTCTTGATAAAGATTCTGCTAAGAGCTGGCATGGGTGACCCTGAACCATTTTCTGTACCTTCCAGGTGGATCTGAGCAGTGCAGCCATCAAAGAAGACAAAAGTGGTGAGGTTGGAAAGTGAAACTTTAACAGTGATTCCAGTTTGGTCCTTAGAGAGCTCCACACCATGGCCCAGTTGAGCTGAGGTGTTAAAGGTCAGCGCTGAGTCATTCAGCTTTATCACAAACACACACATGGGAGAAACACTGAGTGGAACATATCAAACACACAGAAGCAGGCAATTTTTAGGAGAAAAACTCACTAAGCGTCTCACCAGAACTCTCCCTCCTTGCTCCAGGTGGACCTGAAGAACCGGGCTGTCCAGCCGCAGCATCACGCTGTCCAGAAAGCTCACGTCCCGACGACGGCGCTCCTGGAAGCTGGCCGACACATGGAGGTCTGGGACTGACAGCAGAGAGTACACGCATCGATCCGTCACAGAGTTCACCTGGCTGTGGATGTCGATAACCACAGGACCGGTGACGGTGCAGATGGATGCCAACATAGGGTCTAGCATCGCCTCCAGAGTCGTGCTGGAGCTCAATGTGGTGTCTTGAGTGGTGCCAGAGCCCAACACGGTGTCTTGAGTGGTGCTGGAGAATAAAGTGGTGTCTTGAGTGGTGCCGGAGCCCAACATGGTGTCTTGAGTGGTGCTGGAGAATAAAGTGGTGTTTGAGTGGTGCCGGAGCCCAACATGGTGTTTTGAGTGGTGCCGGAGCCCAACATGGTGTCTTGAGTGGTGTTGGAGAATAAAGTGGTGTCTTGAGTGGTGCCGGAGCCCAACATGGTGTCTTGAGTGGTGCTGGAGAATAAAGTGGTGTCTTGAGTGGTGCCGGAGCCCAACATGGTGTCTTGAGTGGTGTTGGAGAATAAAGTGGTGTCTTGAGTGGTGCCGGAGCCCAACATGGTGTCTTGAGTGGTGCTGGAGCCCAACATGGTGTCTTGAGTGGTGCCAGAGCCCAACATGGTGTCTTGAGTGGTGCTGGAGCCCAACATGGTGTCTTGAGTGGTGCCAGAGCCCAACATGGTGTCTTGAGTGGTGCCGGAGCCCATCATGGTGTCTTGAGTGGTTCCGGAGCCCAACATGGTGTCTTGAGTGTTGCTGGAGCCCAACATGGTGTCTTGAGTGGTGCCGGAGCCCAACATTGTGTCTTGAGTGGTGCTGGAGAATAAAGTAGTGTCTTGAGTGGTGCCGGAGCCCAACATGGTGTCTTGAGTGGTGCCGGAGCCCAACATGGTGTCTTGAGTGGTGCTGGGAATAAAGTGGTGTCTTGAGTGGTGCCGGAGCCCAACATGGTGTCTTGAGTGGTGCTGGAGAATAAAGTGGTGTCTTGAGTGGTGCCGGAGCCCAACATGGTGTCTTGAGTGGTGTTGGAGTGGTGTCTTGAGTGGTGCCGGAGCCCAACATGGTGTCTTGAGTGGTGGTGCCGGAGCCCAACATGGTGTCTTGAGTGGTGTGCCGGAGCCCAACATGGTGTCTTGTGGTGCCAGAGCCCAACATGGTGTCTTGAGTGTGCTGGAGCCCAACATGGTGTCTTGAGTGGTGCCGGAGCCCAACATTGTGTCTTGAGTGGTGCTGGAGAATAAAGTAGTGTCTTGAGTGGTGCCGGAGCCCAACATGGTGTCTTGAGTGGTGCCGGAGCCCAACATGGTGTCTTGAGTGGTGCTGGAGAATAAAGTGGTGTCTTGAGTGGTGCCGGAGCCCAACATGGTGTCTTGAGTGGTGCCGGAGCCCAACATGGTGTCTTGAGTGGTGCTGGGGAATAAAGTGGTGTCTTGAGTGGTGCCGGAGCCCAACATGGTGTCTTGAGTGGTGCCAGAGCCCAACATGGTGTCTTGAGTGGTGCCTGGAGAAAAGTGGTGTCTTGAGTGGTGCCGGAGCCCAACATGGTGTCTTGAGTGGTGCCGGAGCCCAACATGGTGTCTTGAGTGGTGCTGGAGAATAAAGTGGTGTCTTGAGTGGTGCCGGAGCCCAACATGGTGTCTTGAGTGGTGTTGGAGAATAAAGTGGTGTCTTGAGTGGTGCCGGAGCCCAACATGGTGTCTTGAGTGGTGCTGGAGAATAAAGTGGTGTCTTGAGTGGTGCCGGAGCCCAACATGGTGTCTTGAGTGGTGTTGGAGAATAAAGTGGTGTCTTGAGTGGTGCCGGAGCCCAACATGGTGTCTTGAGTGGTGCTGGAGCCCAACATGGTGTCTTGAGTGGTGCTGGAGCCCAACATGGTGTCTTGAGTGGTGCCAGAGCCCAACATGGTGTCTTGAGTGGTGCCGGAGCCCAACATGGTGTCTTGAGTGGTGCCGGAGCCCAACATGGTGTCTTGAGTGGTGCCGGAGCCCAACATGGTGTCTTGAGTGTTGCTGGAGCCCAACATGGTGTCTTGAGTGGTGCCGGAGCCCAACATTGTGTCTTGAGTGGTGCTGGAGAATAAAGTAGTGTCTTGAGTGGTGCCGGAGCCCAACATGGTGTCTTGAGTGGTGCCGGAGCCCAACATGGTGTCTTGAGTGGTGCTGGGGAATAAAGTGGTGTCTTGAGTGGTGCCGGAGCCCAACATGGTGTCTTGAGTGGTGCTGGAGAATAAAGTGGTGTCTTGAGTGGTGCCGGAGCCCAACATGGTGTCTTGAGTGGTGTTGGAGAATAAAGTGGTGTTTTGAGTGGTGCCGGAGCCCAACATGGTGTCTTGAGTGGTGCTGGAGCCCAACATGGTGTTGAGTGGTGCCGGAGCCCAACATGGTGTCTGAGTGGTCATGGTTGAGTGTTGTGGAGCCCAACATGGTGTCTTGAGTGGTGCCGGAGCCCAACATTGCGTCTTGAGTGGTGCTGGAGAATAAAGTAGTGTCTTGAGTGGTGCCGGAGCCCAACATGGTGTCTTGAGTGGTGCCGGAGCCCAACATTGTGTCTTGAGTGGTGCTGGAGAATAAAGTAGTGTCTTGAGTGGTGCCGGAGCCCAACATGGTGTCTTGAGTGGTGCCGGAGCCCAACATGGTGTCTTGAGTGGTGCTGGGGAATAAAGTGGTGTCTTGAGTGGTGCCGGAGCCCAACATGGTGTCTTGAGTGGTGCCAGAGCCCAACATGGTGTCTTGAGTGGTGCTGGAGAATAAAGTGGTGTCTTGAGTGGTGCCGGAGCCCAACATGGTGTCTTGAGTGGTGCCGGAGCCCAACATGGTGTCTTGAGTGGTGCTGGAGAATAAAGTGGTGTCTTGAGTGGTGCCGGAGCCCAACATGGTGTCTTGAGTGGTGTTGGAGAATAAAGTGGTGTTTTGAGTGGTGCCGGAGCCCAACATGGTGTCTTGAGTGGTGCTGGAGCCCAACATGGTGTCTTGAGTGGTGCCGGAGCCCAACATGGTGTCTTGAGTGGTGCCAGAGCCCAACATGGTGTCTTGAGTGTTGCTGGAGCCCAACATGGTGTCTTGAGTGGTGCCGGAGCCCAACATTGCGTCTTGAGTGGTGCTGGAGAATAAAGTAGTGTCTTGAGTGGTGCCGGAGCCCAACATGGTGTCTTGAGTGGTGCGGAGAATAAGTAGTGTCTTGAGTGGTGCCGGAGCCAACATGGTGTCTTGAGTGGTGCGGAGCCCAACATTGGTGTCTTGAGTGGTGCTGGAGAATAAAGTAGTGTCTTGAGTGGTGCCGGAGCCCAACATGGTGTCTTGAGTGGTGTGCGGAGCCCAAACATGGTGTCTTGAGTGGTGCTGGGGAATAAAGTGGTGTCTTGAGTGGTGCCGGAGCCCAACATGGTGTCTTGAGTGGTGTGGTGCCGGAGCCCAACATGGTGTCTTGAGTGGTGCTGGGGAATAAAGTGCTGTCTTGAGTGGTGCCGGAGCCCAACATGGTGTCTTGAGTGGTGCCAGAGCCCAACATGGTGTCTTGAGTGGTGCTGGAGAATAAAGTGGTGTCTTGAGTGGTGCCGGAGCCCAACATGGTGTCTTGAGTGGTGCTGGAGAATAAAGTGGTGTCTTGAGTGGTGCCCGAGCCCAACATGGTGTCTTGAGTGGTGCCGGGGAATAAAGTGGTGTCTTGAGTGGTGCCGGAGCCCAACATGGTGTCTTGAGCGGTGCCGGAGCCCAACATGGTGTCTTGAGCGGTGCCGGAGCCCAACATGGTGTCTTGAGTGGTGCTGGAGCCCAACATGGTGTCTTGAGTGGTGCTGGAGCCCAACATGGTGTCTTGAGTGGTGCCGGAGCCCAACATGGTGTCTTGAGTGGTGCCGGAGCCCAACATGGTGTCTTGAGTGGTGCTGGAGCCCAACATGGTGTCTTGAGTGGTGCTGGAGCCCAACATGGTGTCCAGCGTGCAGCTGATGGAACCAGAGAGGTGAACCAGCAACCAAAAGAGTTTTAAGAAAACACTTAATTAAGTCTTTCCTCCAAACATGAAGTGAACATATTTACCTGCCATTGCCTAGACAACGCTCCAGTGGACTACAGGAAGACACCTGAAGGACTGCAGTGTTGTCACAGGTGAGGCTGAGGCAGGTTTCTGGAGAGTTCACCTCCGTACCAGGTTTGTACAGAACGCCTGAGGAAGAAAAGGGTGACTTGTTAGTTTCCAGCCAAAAAATGACATAAAGCAGAAAAATGTAAAAGCTGCTGCTTCGGGGGAAGATGTTCCTGGAGTCACCTGAATGTCTGCATCCACTGGTGTCCAGGTATCCACGAGTCACTTTGTTGTCCGGAGTGTTGGTCATGTTCACCATAGCAACTGTGTTACCGTTGACCAGAACGTCGACCACCTAGATGGAAACAAACAGGGGCATAAGTGGAACTGGACAAAGCGTCTGTGACGTCACCGGCTGGTTTCTGAGGAGCTTCCCTGCAGGGACACAAGGTTCATCCAGAACCAGGACAGGTGGATCTGGCACACCTGGAGGCTGACTGCAACACGCCCACCTTACCAGGTGGATCACTGCAACACGCCCACCTGACCAGGTGGATCATTGCAACATGCCCACCTGACCAGGTGGATCACTGCAACACGCCCACCTGACCAGGTGGAACACTGCAACACGCCCACCTGACCAGGTGGATCACTGCAATACGCCCACCTGACCAGGTGGATCATTGCAACATGCCCACCTGACCAGGTGGATCACTGCAACACGCCCACCTGACCAGGTGGATCATTGCAACACGCCCACCTGACCAGGTGGAACACTGCAACACGCCCACCTGACCAGGTGGAACACTGCAACATGCCCACCTGACCAGGTGGATCACTGCAACACGCCCACCTGACCAGGTGGATCACTGCAACACACCCACCTGAGCAGCTAGACATGTTCATGTGCAGGTGCTCAGGCCAAGAAAAAAAAAAATCATCAACACTTTGATGCTTGTGATTTCTGTGTTTTAAAAACCAACTTCTGTCATATAATTGTGACATTTTAACTTTGTTGTTTAATTATGAACATCTCAAGTTTTGAAATCTTATGACTTTTTGACAGAATTATGACTTTATGTGGCAAAAATATGAATTATGAATCACTGCAGCTGTTTTGCTGCTGAAGAAAAATAAATACACATAAAATAACAGTTTTATGTGAGAAAAGAAGGGATTTTTGTTGAAACTGCAACTTTACCAAAAAAGCACATTTTTGTCATAAAATCTAAATTTTTACAAAGTCAGAAATGTTTTTATGCTAAATCATGATTTGATGTCAAAGTTGTGAATTTCTTTACAAAAATTCCAACTTTTTCTTATAAAATTGTGACTTTTGAAGTATTGGTAGTCTTTTTTTTGTTTTTGTAAAAATCACGACAAGATTAAGCGCCACCTGGAGTCTACCTGTGCATGTACCTGTGCACTTTAGCTGTGCTGGTGTAGCTCATGCTAACCTCTGATGCTAACTCTCATTAGCTTCCACCGATTCTGGTCAAATCTGTCCAAACATCCTGATTGTTGATGTCTGACAGCAGAGCTGCAACGAAGATAAGTGGAACCTTCCTCTGCAGTTTCAATGTTTCAGTGGTTCACAGAGCTGTTTTCTGGGCCGGAAGTCTCACCGGAGTATTAGTGGCATCTTTTAAAAAATACGTCATTAAGATGAAAAAACATCTCCAAGTCTCATTGTTCATTAAGAGCAGGTGATAATTGAGCCATTGATGAGCCCCTTCCAGCAGCAGCTGTTCAAGGACCCAGCTGTGGACTCGTCCCTTCGTCTGTGGACTCGTTCCTCCGTCTGTGGACTCGTTCCTCCATCTCTGTCCATCTTTCAGTCCGTGGTTCTCCTTCTCTGATTGTTTCATAGCAGTCAGAGGTTCCTCTGCTTCTCTTCAGTCTCTGACTAGTTTCTCTCCAAACTTTCTGGTGCTCTGTTACTGTTTTCAGCTGCAGATTTAAGCATCTTCAGTTTAAATTCTGCAGTAGAGATTTTTCTTCTTGGTCTCATATCTCTGTTCTCTCAGTCTTTGTGGTTTACTCTTGTAATTTTTTTCAGTATCAATGTTCAGTTGTTGTGAGTGTAGACGATGTCCTGTTGTTGTCATGGAGACATGGGGGCTATTTTTGAAATCTAAGTCTCAGAACCAGCTAAACTACTGAAAAAAGGACTCATAGTGTGGTAAATACGGTAGATGGCGTCGTTCATGGAAACACTCACCACTGTGCCGATGGCAGGAGCGTAGACGTTCAAAGCTGACTGTGTCCCAAAGTTTATTAAAGCCAAAGAACCCTGTGAAGACAGAAGAAACGGTTTCCTTCAGAACCAGAGAGTTTGGCTTCCAGTCTGAAACCATGTCAGGAAAACTCACAGAACCTCCGTTGTGTTTCAAACCAAAAGCAACAAAACACTCCATCCTGCTGTTGATGGTGGGCACTTGATTGTGGACGATGGTCTCCAGACCAGGGAACCGAGGATGTATCTGGAACACAGCACTCTGGGAGTCTGGTGGGGTCACCACCAAGCAGTCGTCTCTGGATCCAGCGGTGGAGGAGCCGCCGAAACAGACCACCAAGCGTTCAGTGGTGAACTTCACCGAGACTTGGTGGTACTTGTGTCCATAAAAGGTGATGGGACACTGGCTGATGTCAAACTCTGATGGATCGGTGAATGTCTGCTGAGCACCTGCAGATGCAGAGACACATGACAGGTGGACAGATGTAGAGGAACCCTGTAGCCACCAGGGGGTCCCCAAGCAACAAGACCAACATCAATATTCAGTCATCTCTCAACATTCCTTTGAAGAACTTCACTGAAGGACACAGTTCTGGTAAAATGGTATCTGTTCATATCTAGGAGGCGTCGTCAAGCTTCTCATCACCGAGCTACAGCAGACTGAGGACAGAGGAGACGAAGGGGCTGAAGACAGTAAAGACGGAGACAGCATTGTAAAAACCTCCACCACCTGTAGGGGAACCAAAGTGCTACAAATGTGCTGCTTTAAAGCGACACAAGGGAACTTTTGTCTTTTTTAACTCATCACATGAACTCGATTTCATCGTTGTCGATGCGTGACGACCCAGACGAGAGAAAACTGAGGACAACAACAGTTTAAAACAGCTGCTGTGTGTTCTTACCTGCCAGAGACTGGAGAGCGGACAGGTGGAGCAGGAGGCCGAGCATGTTGGGGTGGGAGGGGCCACGCAGCTGGAAGACCGACAAATGTACAGGAAGTTAGATGCCAGGAGCAACAGGGTGATTTTACAAAAACCCCCGGGGTCTCAGCCCCGCCCCTTCCTCCTGGTGGTCTGTTAGATCCTGCAGCCTAAATCTTCTATTTCCTGTGTGCTCCAGTGAGCATCCCGTCTGAGCTCCGGTACAGATGAAGGGGCGGGGCTGAGCCCTGGGACAGATGCAGGGGTGGGGCTGAGCCCTGGG
This sequence comes from Hirundichthys speculiger, assembly GCA_018398805.1. Classification (NCBI taxonomy): domain Eukaryota; kingdom Metazoa; phylum Chordata; class Actinopteri; order Beloniformes; family Exocoetidae; genus Hirundichthys; species Hirundichthys speculiger. Next base: position 390,950 of record JAGFBZ010001602.1, on the reverse strand, counting down.
ACAGATGCAGGGGTGGGGCTGAACTCCGGTACAGATGAAGGGGCGGGGCTGAGCCTCTATACAGATGCAGGGGTGGGGCTGAGCTCTGGTAAAGATGAAGGGGCGGGGCTGAGCCCCCAGTATACATGCAGGGGCGGGGCTGAGCTCTGGGACAGATGCAGGGGCGGGGCTGAGCTCTGGGACAGATCCAGGGGCGGGGCTGAGCCCTCATTACAGATGCAGGGGCGGGGTTGGGCATCTATACAGATAAAGGGGCGGGGCTGAGCCCGGGTACAGATCCAGGGGCGGGGCAGATCTGTGATTGGATATTCTGGATATCAATGCTTGTGTAAAAAAAAAGTCATGTTGCAAAAGAATCTCTGGATCTAGCTGCTCCTCCAAAACGTTTTTTTTTTTTTTTTAGTTGGCCTCTTAAAATGACATCTGCACAACCCCAAAACTGGTTCTATGACCGTTCAAGATGATTCTGAGCCTTTGAAAGTCAAGAAAAGGTGCAGATATCCACTTTAATTTCAACAATGATGTTTTAATCAGAACTATCTGGATAAGTTTGTTTGTTTTAGCCTGAATGGTGAAAACCTGAGATGCAGTCATGTAAAGAACACATTTGATTTTATTTCCTTTAAAGCCATTTTTACCCTGAACTGAGGCGTTTCCCCCTGATCTGGACTACTTTGAGTCTCGCTGACAGGAGCCTCCTGTTGGAGGTGATGACGCAGCTCACAGCTCATCAAACATTTCAGTCTAAAGTTCTGAATCCACCGTGAAATCAGAAACAACCACAGCCGCTGGAACATGTATATAACAGCATTTGTGGCGGGTAGACGAGACAACAGATATCAGTAATGCGGCGCAGCTGATGTTTTTAAAATACTGCAGAACGAATGATTGGATGAGCAGTTTAGCCTGTCAGAGGTGAAAGAGTTTTTTGACACTATTGCACAGAGAGGAACAGGTATGATTACATCTACCTTTCACTGAGCACATCTTGGGTGCTTCGAGTGCAAGGAGAGGACCAGCGCACAGTTCAAGAAACTCCACAAGTGTTCTGGAAAACCTGATCTGCCAGCTACAGAACCGATTTATCGATCAGGAACAATTAATGTTCCTGTCCCTCCTCGACCACCAGCAGTTTCAGACACATCAGAAATAAACCCCCCCATCTAACCCTGGCCGTGACTATTCCCACATCTACCGCAACTGCTGAGCGGACTTCCTCTGACCTCAAGAGAATAAAAAGGTCTGACAGTAATACGGTGATGCGTAATCTCTAAATTATGCAGCGCCCTCTTCTGGTTATATTGTGTTTTTTGTATTGGTGGCTTGTAAGATTATAACGTCATGGTGGATGAAGTAGTTAAACCCACACTGGCCCAGGTACCAAATACACGACCCGCCACTGAATAATACTGTAATAAACATTAAACCAGACCACTAGAATTTAAAATTAATTTAAAAAGTAAATTTTAAACATTTTATTCTTTTTCCTACCACATTTTTTTCTTCCTTATTTTCAATGTTTTTTTTGTTTGTTTGTTTTTTAATATATATTTTTGAGGTGCTGCAGCACCCCCAGCACCCCTACTTCCCGCTGTACTGGAGACAACGACCCCAGAAACCCCTCAGACGTCTCCAGCCTCATCCACGAAGACGTCCAGGCCTTTTAGACAAACAGGTCCTTCTCTGCTCTAAGACGGTAACAGAAACGTTACTCACAGGTAGCGCTGATGCAGGTGTCCAGGTGTCCCGATGTCCTGCAGATGAAGCAGAGCAGCTTCGTTAAGTCTCTGAGCCAGTCTCTGGATCGTCCTCCGTCTCATGTCAGTGGACTGTGTCTTACCTTCTGCAGCTGTGACGGAGGACGAGTAAGGACGAAGGCTGTTCCTGTCAGGATGTCTCTGGCTCTTTTACATTTGTCCTCTCAGCTGGACAGTGAGGGTGGGTGGGGGGGGGGAGAGACCCACCTGACTGGAACTGAGAGAACAAACACCCCAGGGACGTGACACCTGTCACAGACAGGTGTGGTGACAGGTAGAGAGCTCCTGAGCAGTCGACGTGTCACCTGTAGAAAGGTTAGATTCATTAAGGGGGGGGGGGGGGGCAATGTGGGAAACTTTCTACCTTCATTACCTTTACACTTTCCCACAGTTATAAAGCTGCTCCAGACCTGAGCAGCATCTAAGACCACATCTGGAATCATGAGACCTCTGACAGCACATCTGTCTGACAGCTGGCCATTGGCTGAAACTGGGTCATGTGACAGGACAGCGGTCCAGACGCAGCAGCGGTCTACATGAGAGGTGGTGCAGGGGTCAGGGCAGGCGGTCTACAGTCCTCCTGCAGCGGTCACGGGTTCGACTCCCGGCCCGGATGAGCCTTCACCTGTCCTCCCCGTCCTCTCTGCCCTGTTCCTGTCTCTCTCTGTCAAATAAAGGCCACTAGTGACCAAAAAACAAAAAAATCTGGACTATCAGTCAAAGCCAGAGATAATAACTAAAGGAGGAGCAGCGGAGCTGGAAGGTTTGATCAATTAACTTTGTGTAAAGAGCGATATAAAACATCCGTCCGTCCGTCCGTCCGTCAGCCAGACAGTGGGATGGGTTAGATGCTGTCGGGGTTCATCTGTATTTCTAAATCTGACTCCGTGTCTCAGTCACTGCATTACAAGCAGACGGTTTAATGACGTTTTACACAGAAACAGATCTAAAGGAGTCGTCCTGGCCTCAGGCGGACACGCTGGGACAACAGCGCTCGTTAAAGTTATTTTGGTCTCCAGAAGGTTCTTTTGTTCTCTGAGCTAATGGGACATATTAGAGCTGAAATTCTTCTCCTGCCCTTTAACCAGAGGGAGCAGGGTGGAGAGGTGATTCTGGCTCCACCTGGTCTGGGACTGCCTCAGGGGCCCTGTGGCCCCCAGGGGCCCCACCCAGACAGGAGCTAAAACTGTTCAGCTGACGTCAGAAACACTGCATCAGTGTAGACACACCTCATTCAGTGTAGACACACCTCCATCCGTGTGGACACGCCTCCATCAGTGTAGACACACCTTCATCAGTGTAGACACACCTCCATCAGTGTAGACACACCTCCATCAGTGTAGATACACCTCCATCAGTGTAGACACACCTCCATCAGTGTAGACACACCTCCATCAGTGTAGACACACCTCCATCAGTGTAGACACCTCCATCAGTGTAGACACACCTCCATCAGTGTAGACACACCTCCATCAGTGTAGACACACCTCCATCAGTGTAGATACACCTCCATCAGTATAGACACACCGAGGTGTAGACACACCTCCATCAGTGTAGACACACCTCCATCAGCGTAGACACACCTCCATCAGTATAGACACACCTCCATCAGCGTAGACACACCTCCATCAGTATAGACACACCTCCATCAGTGTAGACACACCTCCATCAGTGTAGACACATCTCCATCAGTGTAGACACATCTCCATCAGTGTAGACACATCTCCATCAGTGTAGATACACCTCCATCAGTGTAGACACACCTCCATCAGTGTAGACACACCTCCATCAGTGTAGACACATCTCCATCAGTGTAGACACATCTCCATCAGTGTAGATACACCTCCATCAGTGTAGACACATCTCCATCAGCGTAGACACACCTCCATCAGTATAGACACACCGAGGTGTAGACACACCTCCATCAGTGTAGACACACCTCCATCAGTGTAGACACATCTCCATCAGTGTAGATACACCTCCATCAGTGTAGATACACCTCCATCAGTGTAGATACACCTCCATCAGTGTAGATACACCTCCATCAGTGTAGACACACCTCCATCAGTGTAGACACATCTCCATCAGTGTAGACACACCTCCATCAGTGTAGACACATCTCCATCAGTGTAGACACACCTCCATCAGTGTAGACACACCTCCATCAGTGTAGATACACCTCCATCAGTGTAGATACACCTCCATCAGTGTAGACACGCCTCCATCAGTGTAGATACACCTCCATCAGTGTAGATACACCTCCATCAGTGTAGATACACCTCCATCAGTGTAGACACATCTCCATCAGTGTGGACACACCTCCATCAGTGTAGACACACCTCCATCAGTGTGGACACGCCTCCATCAGTGTAGATACACCTCCATCAGTGTAGACACGCCTCCATCAGTGTAGACACACCTCCATCAGTGTAGACACATCTCCATCAGTGTGGACACACCTCCATCAGTGTAGACACACCTCCATCAGTGTGGACACGCCTCCATCAGTGTAGACACGCCTCCACCAGTGTAGACACATCTCCATCAGTGTAGATACACCTCCATCAGTGTAGACACACCTGTGATCCACCAGCTGGAGACACAAACATCTGCACACCTCAGCTGTTCACAGTCTGGTAGAGAGGTGGTCTGGTTCACCTGGTGGTCTGGTTCACCTGGTGGTCTGCTTCACCTGGTGGTCTGGTTCACCTGGTGGTCTGCTTCACCTGGTGGTCTGCTTTACCTGGTGGTCTGGTAGAGAGGAGGTCTGGTTCACCTGGTGGTCTGCTTCACCTGGTGGTCTGGTTCACCTGGTGGTCTGGTTCACATGGTGGTTTGCTTGACCTGGTGGTCTGGTTCACCTGGTGGTCTGCTTCACCTGGTGGTCTGGTAGAGAGGAGGTCTGGTTCACCTGGTGGTCTGGTAGAGAGGAGATCTGGTGCACCTGGTGGTCTGCTTCAAATCAAATCAAACTTTATTTATATAGCACTTTTCATACATTAAAATGCAACCCAGCCACACACACGCACACTCACAGCACAAAGTAAAAATAGTTCAGTAGTTCAGTAACATGGCAGGACACTGAGGATCCAGGTAAGGAAATACCACCTCTGGGAGGCCATCCACACTGAGAGGCACCACAGCCCGCAACCACAGGGGGAACCGTCCCAGAGACCACCTCAATGCAGGTAGACCAGGGCAGACTCTAGTTTTAGTAAAACTTTCTCTCTCTGGCCTTCAGGACCAATAACTAACTCTTGATATCTGAAATACAGTTAATAATGGCATCAATTGGTCCTGTGTCATCAGGAGACACGGCGACGTACAGCTGTCTATCGTCTGCATAACTGTGGAAGCTGATGCGATGTGTCCTGATGACGTCTCCAAGGGGAAGCATATAAAGATTAAAAAGAATTGGACCTAAAACTGACCCTTGGGGCACCCCACACTTAATTGTATGCCTTCTGGAGGAGCATGTATCCATACTTACAAAGAAACATCGATCTGTGAGATAAGAGCTGAACCAGTTCAGAACAGTACCAGAGGGGCCGACCAGGTAGACCATGTGATGGTCTATTGTATCAAAGGTGGCGCTAAGATCCAGTAAAACCAAGACAGTAAGTTTTTGTGAATCTGCATTAAACCTGATGTCATTTAAAATCTTTAAAAGGGCTGTCTCTGTACTCTGGTTCATCCTAAAACCAGACTGAAATTTCTCTAAAATATTATTTTTAACTAAGAAATAATTTACTTGGTTTTCTAAAATTTTACTTAAAAACGGTAAGTTGGATACAGGTCGGTAATTATTAAAAATGTTGGGGTCTAGATTACTCTTCTTCAGAAGGAGCTTCTGCTGTTTTGAAGGCAGTGGGGAAGATACTCGTCTGGAGAGAGTAATTTACAATATTTAAAATCTGTTCCTTGTGGAGCATCATTATACCCCCTACCAGGTGAGAGTAGGCAGAGGGCCAGCCAGCACAGTGAGAAACAGCGACCCCCCACTTGGTCTGGTCATCGAGGGCAAATACATCCCTAATTACATGCTCCACCAGCTGGATGCACTTCCACCTGTGCAGGGCACAGCTGAGTCAGATTAACAATCGCCAGCTTTGGTTAAAAAGACCAAGGGTCTCCTCCCCACTGTGTGGCTGGCTCCTGCAGGAGGAACTACTCTTTCGGGCGGTAAGTGTTGCGCCACTATGTTTTGAAGAATGTCATTTGTTTGTTTAAGAGACACCAATCAGACTTTCCTTTCCTCCCGTAGGCATTATAGGAGCCTGAGTGAATTCCTGAGTGGAAAGTTTTTGAGTTTTTCTACACTCATCTCTTTAATTAAACACCAAGCTTCGGCATGTCAAATGTAACTGTCTGCCTGAGTGTCTTACCTTGACTGCTCACGTCACAAGTGGTGGAGAATGCAGGTATGCAGACTCACACCAGCCACCCCATGGAGGCAGCACTAACGGCTCTCCTCCAAAGCCAAACCGAGCTACAGAATACAGTCAAGGAGTTATGTAAAAGACTGGAGAAGGCTGAGAAGACCCCCCGAGCACCAGTAGAAGTGCTCACCAAACTGGGACTGGATGATGATGTGGAGGCTTACCTTGAACTTTTTGAGCGTACTGCCACAAATGAACAGTGGCCAACGTCAGACTGGGCCGGGATCCTCGCACCCTTCCTCACTGGGGAAGCCCAACGTGTCTGCAGAGACCTGACAGTGGCCAATGTCCGGGACTTCGCTAAACTAAAGGCAGCCATCTTAGCCAGCCAGGGATACAGTCTCCCTGCACAAGTGCAGCGATACCATGCCTGGACTTACTGCGCTTCCCAGCCGCCACGGGCTCAGGTTGCGGAGTTGGTGCGCCTCACCCAAAGCTGGCTCACAAATGGCACTGGCCCCCCATGGATCGGGAGACTGGTGTTGGACAGCTGTATCCACCCACAGAGATGTTACGGAGTACCGGGGCCGGGCCGGGCCAGGCTGCCTCGCCCCGCCCCAGTAGAAAGAACGAGCCGTGAACGTTGGCAGCGCTCCGTCAATAACCCACCCCAGGAAGCCGTGCCGGAGAGAGCAGCCAGACTTCTACCCCGGAAAATCTATGTCTGTGGTGACGCCAATCACCTCTCCTGGGCCTGCCCCGACAGTGGCAACGTCTCCATGCCCTCCGCAGCCAGCTCAGACACTGCTTGGCTCTGTTTGCATACAGGGGACGCCGGTCGCCACCGCACCACCATACCAGTGTGGGTCGGCGTGCGGACACACAAGCACTGGTTGATTCAGGGAGTGTTGTCACCTTAGTCCATGCTGACTATGCTGGACTGGTAGGGCCCGGGCAGGTCCCCATCACGTGTCCACGGTGACGTACGCCGCTATCCGGTCACTGAGATACGGGTCCAGACCCCCCGGGGCGACGCTGTCGTGGCTGCTGGGGTTGTGCCCCTGCTGATCAGCATGGATTCTGTCCTCTTCCAGCAGTACTGGGAACCAGGACCCCAGTCAAGAACCCCCCCGATGGCGAAATCGTCACCCGGCGACAAAGAACCCTCGAGCTGCCTGCCCTGCTTTTTGGGCATCAAAGGAAGAAGTCCCTGCCAATGGTGACCGGTCCGAGGGGTGTACCAGCTGAGGAGAGACGCCATCCCCAGGGGAGGACCCATTCGCTGAGTTGCTGCGGGTGGACGTCGAGGTTAACTGACCCCCAGGAGAGTTTGCCACCGCCCAATGGGCCGACCCTAATCTGGCGGCTCCCTGCGACGGCCAGCTATGTTCTGGGGTGAGCGATCTAACCTTCCCGCACTTCTCGGTAAAAGCAGGACTCTGCTCTACTACTGCTCGAAAGCTAAGAGGGGGGAGGTTATGGAACAACTTTTAGTACCGAAAAGTTATGTCACCCGGGTGTTGTATTTAGCACACACGCACCAGTTAGGGGCTCACCTGGGGGCTCAGAAAACACATGACCGGGTGGTGGCAGGGTTCTACTGGCCCGGGGTGAAGCATGCCGTGGAGGACTTTTGCCGCACCTGTCCAGAATGTCAGAAAACAGCTCCACGACCGTTCCTTTGTAACGACCGTTCCTTCATAACCCCCTTGTGCCCCTACCGATCATTGGTACACCATTATCCCGCATAGCGATGGACGTTGTGGGGGCCCCTACCCAAGTCTGCTCGTGGTCACCGTTATATCCTGGTACTAGTTGATTATGTCACCCGATACCCGGAGGCCATTCCCCTACGGGTCCAAAGTGCTAAGAACATTGCACATGAGCTTTTAATGCTCTTCAGCCGGGTAGGCATCGCCGACGAAATCCTGACGGAACAGGGTTCGAATTTCATTTCTCGGGTTCTGGCAGCTGTTTATAAAGGGCTTAAGGTGAAGCGACTCAGGACATTGGTTTACCATCCCCAGACCGACGGTTTAATGGGACATTAAAAAGGATGTTACGTAAGCTGGTTGATGTGGACGGAAGAGACTGGGACCACTTAATCCCCTATGTGTTTGCCATCTGGGAAGTGCCCCAACCCTCAACAGGTTTTTCACCATTTGAATTACTCTACGGACGGAACCCATGGGGCCTCCTAGACCTGGCTAAGGAGGCCTGGGAAAGCCAGCCCTGTCCCCACCGGATTGTCATTGACCATGTGGGCACCTCCAGAAGAGAGCGAGGAAGGTCTGGCCCCTTGTCCGAGAGTATATGGAGAAGGCTCAGGCGACCCAGGCTCGTACGTACAACAAAGGCGCCAGATTACGAGAATTCAAGGTGAGTGATCTGGTCCTGGTGTTAATCCCCACTGTGGAGTGCAAGTTTTTGGCCAAATGGCAGGGGCCGTATGAGGTCACGGAGAGGGTTAACGCAGTGAACTATCGGGTGAGGCAACCAGGCCAACGGAAGAGGTTACAGCTCTATCATGTGAACCTCCTGAAGCCTTGGCACACTCCCTCCACCTTTGCCAAAAGTTGCCCTCCTAACCGACCTCTCTCTCCCCAGAAGCCGACAGTCGACGTTGGAGGTGAACTCGGCCCGTAACAGGTGCAGGAGGTCCAAGAGCTCCTGAGTCGGAGCCGGGATGTGTTCACCGATACCCCTGGGCCAAAGTGTGAATTATACAATGGCAATGGGGGGGGGGGGGGGGGGGGGGGGGGGGGGGGGGGGGGGGGGTCAACATTTTCTAGAGATGACAAAAATGACAATTTGTCCCCTCTTTAGGGGGGTCGAAGATTACAAAAATGACAATTTGTCCCTTCTTTAGGGGGGTCGAAGTTGTAATTGGGGGGGGGTCAACCCCCCCCCCCCCGGAAAAGTCATCAGGCAGCGACCGTACAGGGTCCCAGAGGACTCGGAGGAAGGCCATCAGGGAGGAGGCTCGTAATAAGCAGCTAACGCGCTAACAACAACAAAACAAAAAGTCTGGTTTTCTCTGCATGGAATGAGCACTTTATTCTGGCACTGCAGGAACTTGTAACATCACACAGGTTGTATTGTTGGGCTCCTGTCGGTTAACAGAGAATGTAAATCTATACACACTGGGCTGCTGTTGATACTCGCTACACTTTTCATCTGACCTCGTTTTCTTCTGCCGTCCCACAACACACACACTCCATTACCCATAAGGCTACCTTCTTAAAGGGGCCAGGCGTGCTCACAACATTTCTTCACTGTGAGAGAACGGGCACAACATCCTGTGATGTTTCCGCAATTTTTAAAAATGTTTTAAATTATATTATATATTTCTGAAAAAAATCTGCGAAGCACTAAAACCGCGGTACTCAAACCGCGAAGTAGCAAGGGATCACTCTCATAATATGATATAATATAATGTGGTAGGTTGGTCAACAAAAATGAAAAACTTTAGTGTGAGGTTTAGACGTTGAAAAGCTGTTTGAATCAGTAAGGTGGTCCTTTTTATATTAGGTACTGCAGAGATGAATCTACAACCAACATTATTTTAGGCTGATATAATAAAACCAACAGCTAGGATCAAAATCAACGGAGACCTCACTGAATCATTCATACGGGAGCGACAGGACATGACAGGTGCACATCAGCACTGCTCCTCACCTGGTTTACAGAAGGGCTAAACCAGCAGATCAGAGATGAGATATAACAGGACTGAGAACAAAGACTGCCACTTTTCGCTCATGAGCTACTCCCACGCAGGTTCTCCCCAAACTCATGAAAATATCATCAGAGTTTGGCTCGTTCTCAGGATATAAGATTAATGTGAACAAAAGGCACGCAGCAACTCAGTTATGAGCCACTGGTTGAAGTGAAGGACTGTACAGATGGGAATGGGACACAGACAGTATTAGTAACACTTCTAGACCCGACTAAACTGTTTAAGGCCTGAATGTATCCATAAAAGCTCATGTACAAAGATGGAAACTCACACCTTTGTTGAAAATTTCAGAATTTCAGAAAATGATGTGCAGGCTGAAACAGTCAGGTAAAGCTTTTATTCTGTTCAAATCAAATCAAACTTTATTTATATAAAACTTTTCATACATTAAAAATACGACACAAAGTTCTGCACAGAATAAAATATAAAACAGAATCAAAACAGATAATAAAAAACCATCCCTCTCACCCCCACACATAGACCCAGAACAAAGTAAACAGCTCAGTAACATATCAGGACCCTGAGGATCCAGGATCCAGGTTCCTCCTCACCTGGACCCTGAGGATCCAGGTGAGGAGGAACCACCTACGGGAGGCCATCCACACTGAGAGGCACCACAGCCTGCAACCACAGGGGCCGCCGTCCCAGAGACCACCTCAACCCAGATAGACTAGGGTAGACTCTACACATTGTGCAGACCCCCCCAGTCCTCCAGGCCCGAGGTATCTCCAAGACCACGTCAGACCAGATACACCTCCCAGTGTGGAGGACCCCCATGAGGAAACACTGGAGCTAAAAACTAAAAGATTAAAAGACAGTAAAACAAGATAAAAACAGACAACAGATACAATAATATATAAAATGTAAAAATGTAAAGGTTTAGAATTCAAAAATAAAATGAAAACTGATGTTAACTGATGGATGAATTAGAGACTACGATGTGAAACATTTCAAACTTTACAGTCAGTAAATGTAGAACATTAGAAACTAAAGTCGTTTTAAACAAAGCAGATGATAAAACATGAATAAAATATGTTTAAAGTAGGGCTGTCAGTCAATTAAATTTTTTAATCCCGATTAATCGATTTTCATAGTTAACTTGCGATTTATCGCACATTAATCGCATTTTTTAATGTTCTGTTTATCCATCCATCCATCATCTATACCCATTTTGTCCTATACAGGGTCACGGGGATCTGCTTTATTTTATTTTTTTTAAGCCTTTAGTTTGAAAACTAGAAGTTCACCAATGCTGCCGTACTTTTTGGGTCTTAATTCATCAGCTTCTTAGTGTATTTTGTCGGGGCTGCTGCTGCTTGACTGCAGTAATTTGCTGACGGTCCCTAAACTCCACGGCAGCAGCAGGTACTCAGAAGGACATTCACCTGTCCCTGAGAGTTTTAGCCACGCCCACTGAGCTTGGAGGGTTGATGACACTGGTGAAATGTCTGGCATCTGTCATATTTACAGAATCGTGTGTGCGTTAATCTGCGTTTAAAAAAAGTGGGGTGTTAAACAGAATTTGCATTAACGTGCTATTAACGCGTTAACTTTGACAGCCCTAGTTTTAACAGTTGAATTCAGCTACAGTTCAGTTCAGGCTTTTATATTTACACTGATATAGAAATATAAATGTCTAAGTAGCTGCAGGTTTAATAAAGAAACTAAATGTATTTTAATTATAAATACTGAATCATGAAGCTCATGGTGAGGATTTATACTTTCATGCTTATGTTGATGTTGGAAAACAAAGTACAACAGCAGAATCAAAATAAAAGAAATGTTCTCAAGCTCCTCCCACTCAATGTGGGAGCTCCTCCTCTTCCACTGATGACATCACTGACCTAACTCACACTCAGGGGTTGTGGTCACCCCCCAAGGCATGCTGGGTATGTAGTGTGTGCCAGCCACTCCCCCCCAGCTGCTTCGAGGCTCCTCCTCTGCCTCTCCCCCTCCTCTCCTCACCTCCCACCCTCCCACCACCCAGTCCAGCTCCTCCCTGCCTCCCCCCACCTCCTCCCTCTGTTCCCGCAGAATCACGCTGTAGCGCTTCCTGGACACCTCCCCCTGCTCCTGGCCCCTCCTCTCTCCGACCCTGCACTCCTCCACCACGTCCCTCCACCCCCCCCAGCTCCTCCTCTCTGCTCAGCAGCCGGTACAGAGTCTTCCTGTACACTCCAGCTGCCCCCGCCCCTCTCCCTCTTCCAGCTTCTACCTCCTCCCTCCCTCTTTCAGCTGCCCCCTCCCCTCTCCCTCCTCCAGCTCCCACCTCTCCTGCTGGTGTCAGTGGGATGACCCTCCTCTCATTTCCTACCTCCTCACTTGCTGCCTCCCCCTCCTCCCCCTCCCTGTGGATGAACAGGACAGAGCGATACAGCGCCATCACCCCCTTCTCTTCAGCCCTGCAGGTCACCAGCAGCCTCATTTCCTGCCCCCCTCCTCGTCTCCTGGCTACAGCCCTGCTCAGCGGCAGGTACACCCTCTTGTACCAGGTGAGCAGCCACACCAGAGTCACCAGGATGCAGGCTGCAGAGGCCACACACAGCAGCAGACACCCAGCAAACAGCCAAACACAGAGAACCCTGGCGGCCCCCGCAGGATGGAAGTTAAGATGCAGCTTCACGCCTTCAGGACCTCTGGTCACCTGTGACGGGATCCACAAGCTGCTTCCCTCTGTTGTTGTGGCTACCTGGAGCGTCGGTGTTGCTGGTCTGAGAGTAACAGGTCTGGCTGCCTCAGTAGATGTTGCTGGTCTGAGAGTAACAGGTCTGGCTGCCTCAGTAGATGTTGTTGGTCCGACGGTCAACGGTTTGACCTCAGCTGGAGTCCCATCCGGGACCACGTCATGCCTCCCCACCAGCACTGACGCAGTATGGTCAGACCACTCAAAGAAACTGGTGAAGCTCTGGTACCAGGACCACGTCACCACTCTGACGTAGGTGGTGTGGAACTCGGGGACCAGGACTGTGGTGGGTGCAGTGGGAGGATGAGTGGCCAATGCAGCTGGAGCAGCAGTAGCAGCTGCAGTAGTAGCAGTAGCAGCTGCAGTAGCAGTAGTATCAGCTGGAGCAGTAGTAGCAGCTGCAGTAGCAGCTGCAGTAGCAGCTGCAGTAGCAGTAGTAGCAGCTGCAGTAGCAGCTGCAGTAGCAGCAGCTGGAGCAGTAGTAGCAGCTGCAGTAGCAGTAGTAGTAGCAGCAGCTGGAGCAGTAGTAGCAGCTGCAGTAGCAGTAGTAGCAGCTGGAGCAGCTGGAGCAGCAGTAGCAGCTGGAGCAGCTGGAGCAGCTGTCATGGATGGAGCATAAGCAGTTGGCACCTGGAAGACATCTCCAACTGGAGCATCTTGTGATGAAGCCTGACACAGATCCGACTCTTCCAGACTCAGCAGAGGAGTACCTCTGTGCTCCTGCGGAGAGTCACACACCTGAAAGAACATCACACCAGTGAAGACTTGTCCCAGTCATGTCCTCCATGTTCTGTGTCATCATGGTCTCAGGGTATCACCTCAATACAACCTCAGATGAACAGAAACACCACGTTCTTCTCTGAGCTGTTATTTACTCATTATAGAGTAGAGGTCTTCAGGGGTCCACTTTCATGGACCCGAACCCGAATGAGCCTGTGAAAATTCGACCCGAAACCGATCCGACCCGAGCTATTATCATAAATCTGGGGGTCTGAATATCTGAACCCGGAACCGACCCGACCCGAGTCTTTAGTTTCTGACCACGAACCGAACTAAGTTACCCGAATAGAACCGAGACAGTCAGTCCAGCCCATAGTTGCTCATGTTAAAGTTGTGTCTAGCGTTGAATAAAACTTGATTTTCTTACCGAAAGTTGTCTTCTTCTACCCGGTTCAGTTGCTACATAGGCTACGTGATGTAAACAACAATAAATCCACGTCGTTATTTTCTTTGTGGATACAGATGCTATTGGTAGCTACTGCTAACGCTAATAGCCTACACCGGTCAGGACGTGTCGTGAACATGTTCTCTCATCCAGCGTTGTCATGTTGGCGATCCGTTGTGCTTTACAGCTGCTGGTCAAACCGCTAATAACATGCTACGACAACACGGTTGATTCATGACAAACACGCCACGTTAATTAATAATTAATTAAACTGCCCTGAGTCCTAACATTGGCTGGCACCGTCAATATCTTTACCTCTCGAGTAAACGCGGACCCAGCCTGTCAGAGAGCACCGACCGGACCCAAGACTAACTGTACCGATTCAGACCCGAACCCGGAGTCACGTCTTTTGAACGGACCCGAGACCCGATTCAGGTCGGGTCGGAACCTCAGGTTTTCGGGTTGTCGGGTTATTCCGAAGACCTCTATTATGGAGCCATAAAGAAGATGGCGTTCAAGCCTGAGTTACTGCTCTACAGGATTTAAGAGGTTCTACAGAACAGTCTGCTGGTCTGGAGCATTCAACTGTGTGTTAGCACAATGCTGACGGGGAAAGACATCAACAATAGTCTTGGAGAAATAACTGTTGGTGGAAATCAGTCTGGAAAGGGTTAGAAAATCATTTCCAGAATGTGGAGTCTCCTCAGTCAGCTGTTTGATTTGATCTTCTCAACATCACAACCATTTCTGAGACTCACCACACTCTCTGGATTGCCTTTGATGACCGTTCCATCACGAACATACACGTTGTAGTCGTAGTCATCCAGGTACCTCCGAAGGTAGCCCAGGGAGCAGGAGCACGCCCACGGATTGGCTGACAGGTACAGGTAGGGGACTTCCTCCTTCTGGCTGAACCAGTCATCTGGCATCACCCTGATCTGCAGAAGAGGGGTTAGGGTTCGGGTTAGGGTCCTCCGGTTTCATACTCAGTCATCAGCAGCTGGTGCCGGCGCTGCTGCTGATTCTCACCTTGTTGTTCTCCAGGAAGAGGGTCTCTATGGCTTTCAGGGGGTGAAGCATGAGATCAGGAAGCACTGTGATGTGGTTGGAGGTCAGGTCCAGGATCTGGAGGAGAGACAAGCAGCTGCTGGTCTACTGTGGCCTCCACATAACAGCACATGATTACACAGCTGATGGAGGACAAGGGTTCATGTGAATCCATTTAGAATGAAGACAGAGGTAACACATGTAGGAACACCGTTCATCTCCTGACAGGAAACCAGGAGACCAGACCATCCGACGACTGTTGGACATGAAACCACCTGGACAGGTCAACACTGTCTGATCACGGTGGTTCCATGTCAACGGGGACTTTTCTGTCACTCACCAACATTTCAGTTATCGATGAAGATTTACGATTTCATTAAGTGACAATTTCTATTTTTAATCTCACTAATTTGTGAGTTTATAAAGTAACGTTATCATTTCGGGGTATTATTTTTAGTTTTCTTTCATTTCTGTATTTAAGACAGTTTCAGAGTTGTCTTAAAAAAGATTTATAAATGGATTTTTGTAAACTTTTTAAATCTATAAATGTATAATGTATATGGTTCCTGAGTGTTTTATTACAGGTTATAAAGTCACTGAGTTTTTCACATTTGTTCTTGAGCTTTTACTAAAGTCAGTTTCTGAGTGTTTTTGTGTGAATTTGTGAGTTTACTGCAACTCAACATGAATTTGAGCTTTAGATGGTTCAATTTCTCCAGTTTTCTTCCCTCTTCAATTTTAGTGAATTATAGACCAATATCCAACCTTCCATTTATCTCTAAAATTCTGGAAAAAGTAGTTGAAGCCAGTTAGGAGAACACCTGCATAGAAATGATCTATTTGAGGTTTTTCGGTCAGGGTTCAGAACTCATCACAGCACAGAAACAGAGCTGGTTAGAGTCACCAACGACCTCCTCATGGCCGCAGATGATGGATTAGTATCTGGACTAGTTCTGCTGGACCTCAGAGCTACTTTGATACCATCCATCACAGCATTTTACTGCTCAGATTAGAGCACATGGAGGCATGGAGGAGCATCCTCCTCCAAGCCTCCATGCTTCCCACCAACCTCCAGCTTGCTGAGTCCAGAGAAGGTCCTGTCACTCAGAGAGGCGATGGCATTGTTGCTCAGGTGCAGTTCTGTCAGAGCAGGGCAGGCTGAGAAAGAGTGGTCTGGGAGGGTGGTCAGGAGGTTCGATTCCAGCCAGAGGACGGAGAGGCTGGGCAGGACCGGCCTGGCGCTGGGGGTCACTGCTGGAATCTGTAGAAACATACGTGTGATGAACTTAATACTGCCACATAGGGGTGCACGATAACTATCGGGCCAAAAACATGTTAAATCCTTTTCAGTTTGTAATTTTGATGCATGTATTTCCATCAGTTCAAGGAGCCTTTATTTTTTTTATATCAGTCAGTAATGAACCTTATTTAAGTTGATGCGAGATATCAAATGGGTTTGTTTGATAGCTTTATGAAAACGAGGCTTGCCAATAGTTTTTCCAATGGAAAAAATAAATATCTGTTCATTTAAAGAGTCCAAACTATTTTTGGTTTTGTTCATAGTATTGATGTAATGATCTTAGGTATATGTGTGTTATCGGTATCGGCTTTTAGGAGCTGAAAGTTATCGGTTATCGGTATCAGTTTTAAAAAAACAGTTATCGTGCATCCCTACTGCCACACATAGCTTTTCTTTTTATTTTGCATCCAGACAGGTTCAAACACCTTGTTGGCTGACAGGTCAATCTCATAGATGGCTGCAAAGATCTGGAAGGAGCTCCAGGACAGACTGGAGAACAGGTTACTTCTGAACACTAGAACCTGAAAACAGAAAAAAAAAATGAAAACATTCAGAGCTGCAGTTCCACTACGCTGACATCTCATCACCCTGAAACAGGAAGCTAGTGTCCAGCAGTGGTGGCCTCCTGTCAATCAAATGCTTCTCCAGTCAGAGTCCACCCAGATGTCCTCAGACGAGTTTCCTGTCACGGTTCGTATCAGGCGGATGGAGCATTTCTGGACTCTTTGACTGGAAGCTTGCTGGTCTTATCTCTGCTGAGCTGCTGTGATGGTTAACCTGCATGTCCCAGATAACCGGACTGTTCCCGTTACACTTCCTCCTGACTGGAACAGTTATTAAAAATACACTACATAAGAGCCGCTGAACCGAAACTGCAGCTGAACATCAGAACAAAAGTAACAGCCATTCTGACTTTTATGCCTTTGCTGGCATTATGATCTAAAGATGTTTCTAGATTGTTTCTTCTCAGCTCTGCCAGAGCTTGTCAGGATCAAGAAGGTTGCTTCTTCATCAGAATAAGGTTTTCAGTGGTTGGGGATATATTTCAGTCCTTGTCTTGACCTCCAGATGTTTGCTTGTGTCGTGCCCTGAGGGCAGAATCATTTATTCCTTCTATAACAGCTGGTAAGCTGTGCTGCCCTGAACAAGAGCACCAACCGGACTCCGACATCACTTTTGACTCGTTTCAGAGAAAGCACAGTAATGACAGTAAGCCCCGGTTCGTACGGAGACAAAGAAACCCGCCTGGTCACACAAACACAACCGCTGGATCAGCTCCACGATCTACATCATAGTCCAGTCCTGCAGAAATGATCAGTCAACTTGTGTTCAGATGTCCAGAGAGGCCAGAAGAACATGGAAAACTAGCACTTACGAAACAAAATAGTTCAAATGAAATGACTGCAGACCTAAATTAGACCTTAGATTTAGAAAATAAATAATAATATAAAGTCAGATGGCTCTGGTAAACGTGTACGTTAATCATCTTAAATCTGCTGTAACACAGTCCTGATGATGGAAAAACCTCATTAAAGATGAACAGTTCTTCAGCAGCATCATGATGTGGGACTGCTGACATGTTTGTTAATCAGTCTGATAAACATGAATCACTACATCTTCTTCATCGCGGAGCTTTGAGCAGCAGTTTGAAGATGTCAGCGTTGGTGGCTTCACCTATGGTCTTACCTGGTTCTCAGGTTCCAGTCCAGGCGGGATGTCGGTGAAACCAGCTCCAGTGCAGTTCTCCCTCAGCCGGTGGTCCTTGTCCCTGTCACTGAGGCAACCGGCCACGGCTGTAACCATGGCAACGTGCGACGCCAGGAGGAGGAAGAGGGGGAGGAAGAGCTCCATGTTGAGTGAGACCCTGAAAGATGATGAAGCTGAGAGGAGATTAAGAGACTGAAGAAAGAAGGAGGAAGAAGGAGGAGACAAAGACTCTGAAGGAGGAGACCAAGAGAAATAAGGTGGAGACCAAAAGACCAAAAGAGGAGACCACAGGACTGAAATAGGAGAGCAAGAGGCTGAAGACGCAGATGAAGAGACTGAAGGAGGAATCCAAGAGACTGGAGGACAATAACATGTTAATGTCATTAACGTGTTAATGGAATCAGATAGCTGTAATTAACGTGTTTATGGAGCAAAGTAACAAATTAACATGTTAATGGAATCAGCTAGCTGTAACTAACATGCTTATGGAGCTAGCTAACTGTAATTAATGTGTTTATGGAGCAAAGTAACTGTAATAAACGTGTTAATGGAATTAGCTAACTGTAATTAACATGTTTATGGAGCCAGCTAACTGTAATTAACGTGTTTTATGGAGCAAACTAACTGTAATTAATGTGTTAATGGAATCAGCTAACTGTAATTAACATGTTTATGGAGCAACCAACTGTAATTAACGTGTTAAAGGAATCAGCTAGCTGTAATTAACATGTTCATGCAGCTAGCTCACTGTAATTAACGTGTTTATGGAGCAAACTAACTGTAATAAACATGTTAATGGAATCAGCTAACTGTAATTATCATGTTTATGGAGCTACCTAACTGTAATTAACATGATGGAGCAAACCAACTGTAATTAATGTGTTAATGGAATCAGATAACTGTAAACGTTTATGGAGCCAGCTAACTGTAATTAACGTGTTTATGGAGCAAACTAACTGTAATTAACGTGTTAATGCAATCAGCTAACTGTAATTAACATGTTTATTGAGCCAGCTCACTGTAATTGACGTTGTTTATGGAGCAAACTAACTGTAATTAATGTGTTAATGGAATCAGCTAACTGTAATTAACATGTTTATGGAGCAAACCAACTGTAATTAACGTGTTAAAGGAATCAGCTAGCTGTCATTAACATGTTCATGCAGCTAGCTCACTGTAATTAACGTGTTTATGGAGCAAACTAACTGTAATAAACATGTTAATGGAATCAGCTAACTGTAATTATCATGTTTATGGAGCTACCTAACTGTAATTAACCTGTTTATGGAGCAAACCAACTGTAATTAATGTGTTAATGGAATCAGCTAACTGTAATTAACGTTGTTTATGGAGCCAGCTAACTGTAATTAACGTGTTTATGGAGCAAACTAACTGTAATTAACGTGTTAATGCAATCAGCTAACTGTAATTAACATGTTTATTGAGCCAGCTCACTGTAATTGACGTTGTTTATGGAGCAAACCAACTGTAATTAACGTGTTAATGGAATCAGCTAACTGTAATTAACATGTTTATGCAGCTAGCTCACTGTAATTAATGTGTTTATGGAGCTAGCTAACTGTAATTAACATGTTTATGGAGCAAACCAACTGTAATTAACGTGTTAATGGAATCAGCTAACTGTAATTAAGTAACGTGTTAATGGAATTAGCTAACTGTCATTAACATGTTTATTGAGCCAGTTAACTGTAATTAACGTGTTTTTGAAGCAAACTAACTGTAATTAACGTGTTTAATGGAATCAGCTAACTGTAATTAACATGTTTATGGAGCCAGCGAACTGTAATTAACGTGTTTATGGAGCAAACTAACTGTAATTAATGTGTTTATGGAGCAAAATAACTAGCTATATGTAATTAACGAGTTTATGGAATCAGCTAGCTGTAATTAACATGTTTATGGAGCAAAGTAACTGTAATTAACGTGTTTATGAAGCAAGCTAACTGTAATTAACGTGTTATAGAGCCAGCTATATGTAATGAACGAGTTTATGGAATCAGCTAGCTGTAATTAACATGTTTATGGAGCAAAGTAACTATAATTAACGTGTTAATGGAATCATCTAGCTGTGATTAACATGTTTATGGAGCCAGCTAACTGTAATTAATGCGTTTATGGAGCAAACTAACTGTAATTATCGTGTTAATGGAATCAGCTAATTGTAATTAACGTTTATGGAGCAAAGTAACTGTAATTAACGTGTTAATGGAGCTAGCTTAATGTAATTAAAGTGTTTGATGGAATCAGCTTAAACTTGATTTATACTCGAACGTCAGGTCGTCTGCGATGCAGAAATGCCCCCCCACCCTACGCCGACACTACGCACACACTCCGGTGCACCTACCCAAAATTGTAGGTCGACGCAGGTCTCTGACTGGTCAATTCTACATCCGCGTAGAAAAGAGAGCATTGAAGAAATGAGGAAGTACCCACATCTGTACGATTCTGGTTCTCCACACCACAAAGACAGCACATATTCTAGTAATTCATGGAAGATGGGAGATTGCGATGAATGTGGGTCTGGATACGGCCGAGTCAGGACTAAACAAGGGTGAAGCTGCATTTCAGTTTTATGCTCCTAAAATCTGGACCAGTCTTCCAGAAGATGTGAGACAGACCTGAATTATGACAATTTTCAGATTCAGACTGAAAACAGGTCTGTTTAGATGTGAAGATGATGACTGAAAGGATTTTATCTGCACTCTTCGTTTTTAGTTCAGTTCAATTCTAATTTATTCTTCTTTTTAAATTCATTTTATAATTTCATTTATTAATCTTTTTTTTACGCTCTTATGATTTACAGAATGACGCCATTTGCCTTTTTGTGATTTTATGCATCCGTAAATCACTTTGTGTGCGAATTGTGCTCTACAAATAAACTTGCCTTGCCTAATTAATGCTAGTTAACTGTGATTAATATGTTAATGGAGCCAGTTAACTGTAATTAATTAATAACTAATTCACACATTAATGGAATCAGTTAATTGTAATTAATGGAGCAAACTAACTGTAATTAACATGTTAATGGAATCAGCTAACTGTAATTGACATGCTAATGACGCCAGCGAACAGTAATTAATACCAGCTAAATGTAATTAATTTGTAAGTGGCCGGCTAACTGAAATGAATGTGTTAATGGACCAGCTGTCATTAATGTTTTCAATAAAGCCAGCTAGTTTAGTTTATTGTAACTCTAATATTACATATTAACACTAAATTTCCCTTAACCAAAACCGCTCTTGCTGTTTTTATGTCAGAAGTTGATGTCAGAAATGGCTTTATAGCTCTAGGCGCATCTAGCTTATAAAACACAACAAAACTTAATATAACCAAGTTGAAGACCCCTGGGACACACCTGGTCTGATCAGCATGTACAGGTGTGTAACTGGACCATGTGATGGCCCAGATATGTCTGCTACTTCATTACTATTCTACATATTCATGATTTTATTGCACCTTGTAGATTAGCAGCTATTGTTCACAGACACTCATCCACTTTCTAGCAGTGTTACAAGAGTCTGGTAACCTTCACATACTACCAGAGTTTTACTAGAGTCAGGTGGCTTTGGCTGTCTAAGACAATAACAAAACCAACTTAATCAAGCTAACTGGAGATGGCTAACTTTTAGCTGAAGATAATTAACACCCAGAGCTTCCTTAAATAAGCCTCTGCAAGCCAGTAAAGCTGACAGTTGGAGGATTGAGCCCTCTCAGCCACCGTAACGAAGGAAACACACAGAAGCAAGAGACAGGTAAGTATCTGACACTTTATTGCCATCATGTGGTCTGCAGGTGGAGCCTGAGATTGGTTCCTGGTGCAAAAAAAAAAAGAAGAAGAAAAAAACATCATCAAGCCAACAACAGACAGAAAAACACAACCAAGGGGGGCTCTGGGCCAATCAGAGGAGGGCCAGACTGTGATGTCATTACATTTGTGTGCCAGAAGTGATGTTGCTGTGATTTCACAGCTTCTGAGGTCGTGATTGGAAAGAGGCAAAGGGAATGAGCGAGTCATTCACCAACAGGAGTTCTAGAATATTTCACTCTCAGTCCTCACCCCCTGTCCTCCTCTAGTCAAGAAACAATGAAACTGGGCAGACGATTAGAAGATAAACAATAAAATAAGCTTCAAAAATGAAAAATAAACCCAGAAACACGCACTTCCAACACACACACATTTCTGACACACACACGTACAGGCATGACGGCAAAAAAGCTCCCTTTAGCAGCATCCAAAAGAACCAATTAGACACTTTATGATTAATAAAAACAAAGACAGATGACATCACAAACCAAAGGGCGAAGCTGTGGGAGGGGCTAAAATACTTCAAGCAACTGAATACACAAAGAAAAAAACAGCCAATCAGAGGCCTGAACTGGAAATTAAAAAAGAAAAAAGTGAACAGTTAAAAAAGGATAAGCATAAACAAAGAGGAAACTTCATTTCCCATCAGGCCCCGCGGTGACAGCAGGTTTCAAGATTGTCCTGTGATTGATCAAGTCCAGAGACAGCAGAGAAAAACAAAAACCTGCTACTCTGACCAATCACAACCACGTCTTGTTTTATGTCATTGTCGCTATCGGCGACACCCAATCTGCTGGAAGGAGCTCTCCCATTGGTTGAAAAAGACTTAGTCGCAGAGCACATATGTGCTCCCCTTGTCATCTCCCAGAATGCTTTGCTCTGAGTGGGCAGGGTTTGTTCAGTATACATGTGGACCAATAGCACTGTCAGTTAGCATGTGGCTAACTTAGCTGAAGCATAACGTGTAGGGATGCACATGTTTAACCGTTAACCGATAACAGTAACTCTAACCGATTAATACTAACGGTCAATTTTGTTTTTAAGCTACGTAATTCAATCAACTCATGGGGGCGTGTCCACAGGTGCAACACATGCCATCACGTGCTTTCCATCACAGCCCACTTTACAGTGAAGATGAGAGCAAAAAGGAGTTCTGTGCAGTGTTGTACCTGAACGCGTTCATTGAACGAAAGTTCACGAAATAGTTCATATTGTTCGCGAACGTGAACTGAGCGCGCTCACTTTCCCCTTCACGAGCGTGAACGAGTTCATTTGGGCAGTTGTGAACGACGTTCTTTCAAAGTTCACGCACGGTCAAAACCGTTCCAGGTTTCCAGCGAACCCCATTTAAAATCCACCACAAACAAGCCTGATATGTATCTGCTGAAAGCAATCAAACATGGCAACACGGGCTGTCGTGTCTGTCGATTACAAAAAAAATAAACTATTTAGTTCATTTTTTGAAATGGTGAACTGAACTAGTTCATTTTAATTTCTGTGAACTATGAAGTGAACTATTTTCTATGAACTATGAACTTAACTAGTTCGTGTAGAAAGTGAACTTGCCCAATTTCGACCGGAAAGGGGAGGAGGATCATTTTGAAAATTATGCGGTACAGCACTGAAATACTCCAGCAGTACGAGTACAATGCAGTACCACTGAAGAAACAAGCATCCAGCATCAGACGATGGAGGACCATCGCAGCAAACTTTGTCCTCCATGATGGCCGGGAGAAAGTGTGACGCGTGGCGGTCTGAGAAGATAACGGAAAAAATCTGTTCAATGGTGGAAAAAGACATTTTGCCCATCAGCGTGGTCAGTGGTGAAGGGTTCCAGGAGCTAATGAGCTATATCGAGCCTAATTACCAAATTCCATCAAGACTGACCATTACCCGACGATTAGAGGCTCATTTTCAGGAGAGGAAAAAGGAACTGAAAACGCGATTTGCAAGTACTAAGTTTGTGACTATTACAACGGACTGCTGGACCGCGCTCACAACAGAGAGCTACGTGACAATTACATGTCACTATATCAATGAGAGAACTGGAAAGTTAATTCTGCCGTCCTGTTAGCGCGAGCATGCTGGGTAGACACACAGCTGATAACCTCACAGCTAAACTGGTTGATGCAGTGGAGACGTGGGGACTTGGTGGGAAAGTGTCCGCATGCGTCCATGACAACGCCCGCAACATCGTTGCAGCCAACTCTCCCGGGCGGGTCAGCTGGGTCGGAATGGTGGGACGTTTGGGTGTCGGAATAGCGGTATTTCAGGATGGTGATGTGTCTAAATGGCGGTATGTCGGAATGGCAGCATGGAAGGGCATTTAAATCTTATCGGTTAACGGTTATTAATTGTTAAAGGGCGTCGGTTAACGGTTATAAAAAAATCCAAAATGTGCATCCCTAGTATCGTGTTATGGCCTAAACCAGAGTTTCATGTGTGGATCATTTACAGCGTGGTGCTAGCAAACAGAGATCAGTGTTGGCTCAAAAACCAGAATAAGACAACCGGCAAGCCTCACTGGTCCTGATAAAGCTAACGGTAAAGGAAGACACCCAGGATGTCTGGATGGGCGGCATCTACGGTGAATGTCTACAGGGGAGACGTCTATGTCTACGGGGGAGACGTCTACAGGGGGTGTCTAAATCTACGGGGGGACGCCTACAGGGGAGACGTCTACAGGGGGTCGTCTACCGGGGAAACACCTACAGGGGAGACGTGTACAGTCCTCCCATAGTGACCCAGATCCAGTCCTGTACTACTGTTGCATTATTTCAGTGCTGTGTAGTGATCCTGCTGTGTAAATAATGCACTCTAAATCTAGTTTCTGTAAATTAATTTATAGCTGGAACCCTGAATGAGCTTAAGCATGTGTAAAAGTAGTGTAGATATGTCTCCTTATATAAAATAAGAGATTTAGTGTTAAAACTGAGTCATCATGGAGGGCTCAACGCTGCATCAGGTCCTGGATATACTGGTTCATGACGCGTATGACAACTCATTGCATGTATCTTGTGTTGGTGTGACTCGTCGGTCGACACGTACATAAGACACGTTCTCTTGTGTTTGAAAGCGGAGCTCCGCCCCCTCAGCTGAGCCAGCGGCAGTGGATCTGGACGTGAAACGCTGCGTTCAGCTCGTTTCCCTCCAGATCGAATATCTGAAATCCTCGTGGAAACATTGATCGACTCAAAGAATAAAATCTGGAAAATCTCCAGAAGAGTAGGTTTTTTTTCGTGGGTATCAAGTACTACGTAGTGTCAGATCCTTACAGCAGGACTTCAACGTCACACGTTGTAGAGTCAGTTCTTCTAAAAACGTTTCTCATTTTTTAACTCCCATCACCTCTTTCTTCTTTCTCACATCCCCCTAAATCCTTCCTTCAAACTCCGACAGAAACTATACTGTCACTTCCCAGAATTCCTTCCAGATCTCCAGTCACCTGTCCTGAATCCCTCACTCATATTTCCCATGATTGCCACAGACAGTGAACTCACCGTCAGCACTGTTTTTTTTTTTTTTTAAATCAGCTCATCTTCATAAAAACACATACATGGACATACACTTCAAATATACACACAGCTCTTTAACGACTAGCAGGTAAAACATTTACAACGCGCCCTCATCTTCCTCCCTGCACCAGGGGGCGCCACGGAGCGGCTTTCTTTGGTTTGCAGCATTCAAGTGGCAGCCAATAACCATGTAACTCCACATGTGCTCACCTCCAACCAGTCCAGGAACTCCTCTGTACGAGCCCGGAGCCTTCTGTGAGCAGGGGCCTCGGATCAATATCAGATCAATAGATCCAAAACCCTCAACCAGGATCAGCAAAGGTGCAAAAGTTACGAGCCACTCTTTTAATCCTGTTTTAATAAAACTCCTGAATCTGACAGGGTCTGTGCAAAAATGAAGCTAAAAGGGACCAAGAAGCCTCTTCCTGCCTCCACAGGAGGAGGCGTCCTGGAGGAGCTGAGCACCAGCATTCAGCTGTGTGTTCACACAAGGCCAAGAGGGAAGGACATCAGCAGTAGCTGTAGAGAAGTCTGTAAGAGCTGCTACGTTCTACACCCCTACATATCAGCTGTCAGTCTTCCTCTCTGACGCCTCGCTGACTGGAGGATCTACGTTTAATTACCGTGTTTCTGACGCCAAAACAGCATTTAAAAAGTGGCGACTAACTTTTGAACATTAATGTGAAACGGCGGCTCCACATTGATACTAAAAACCCACCTAATACAGTGTTACTATGGCAACAGATGACCCGTGCAAATGTAAAAGCTTGGCGCACGCACACACACACACACACATACATGCACACAAACAGATGTTCTGGACAGCATGAGAGTCCCTCAGCCAATCAGAGGCCAGGGTTTGGTGGCCGTCAGACGGGGGCGTCCTTGTTGTGTTTGAGGTCTGGAGCACTGAACTGCCGCCTCATCCTGGGCGGCGTGGCGAAGCCCCACCCACCCACCGGCGGCCCCACCCCCAGGAGCATGTCGGGGGGCAGGGGTGGAGCCCCGGAGCGCGGCAGGCTGTGGTAGTTGGGGTGAGGTCCCGGCTGGAATGGTGCACTGTGGGGGATTGTAGTAGGGGTGGTGGTGGAACTGGTGGTGCTGGGTGAACTGGAAGCCTCCGTCTCTGTCCCTGCCTCCCCCGGCTCCTCCCCCGGATCCTCCCCCCCTTGGCCCGGGCGACGCCCCCCTCCTCTGTCTCGGGCGCCCCTGGTCGTTGCCGTTGTGGACAGAGCTGTCCAGCGAGTTGCGGCGGTAGCGGTGCTGCTGCTGCTGCTGCTGGTGGAAGTTGCCCTGGTTACGCTGCTGCCACGCACGATGAGGGCTGGGGGTGCGCATGCGAGGGGGTGGAGCCTGGAAAGGGAGGGGCAAAAGACCAGGACCCTGACCCTGTGGAAGAGGCAGCAGAGGTGGTGAAGGAGAACCTTTACCCTCCACTCCTCCTCCCCCGTTCTCCCTCTGCTCCCCCCCGTCTACTCCCCCTCCCTCCCCCAGCCCAAGAGCCTGCAGGGCGGCACTGGCCGGTCCCCATGACAGCCGGTGGGCGGGGTTACTCTTGAAGGGGAACTTGAGCTTGCACTCCTGGGGTGGGATGAAGCGGCCGGTCCCCGGCAGGTGGACTGGGACCATGGGGGTGTTCTGACCTGGGGAGACACGTGACACACATGTTTACATAGATACTCTGATGGTAGCGGGTCGAGTAAAGACCACCAACATCTGTCAACATCTGTCCATCTTTACTGAACCAGTCTAAGAAGTCATGTGGGCAGTCAAGTACCCCTGATGACCAGAGCATCAGCACATCTGGATCTGGATCTGAGACCCCAGATCTCTCCTGACTGATCCAGGACGCTCTGGACCTCAGTGGGACTTCTTCCACCAGAGACTGACCAGGTCACACAGGAAACCAGTCCTTCTAGAGACTTCCTGAAGCTCCATCAGCTGCTGAATCTAGGGGGAACTTAGTCCCGCCCAAATGACTTCACTACGTTCACCCTGAACCCTCACCCTGGTTCTGGTTCTGGTTCTGTCCTCGCAGCTTCTTGGTGATGTTCTGCTGCTGCAGGTTCAGGATCCTCTGCTGCTCCTGCTTCAGCCAGCGGAGGCGCCCTCTCCTGAACGCCGGGTCCTCCTCCATCAGCCGCTGGACTCGCACCTCTGGCATGTCGATGCTGTCGCCGGCTCCGCCCCCGCCTCCCATCCCTCTGAGGAGACTCGCCTCTTTCTCCATTCACGTCATCGTCCTGGAGACAGGAGGAGTCACAGAGGCGACAGGTGAGGAGTCACAGAGGAGACACGAGGAGTCACAGAGGCAATGCGTGAGGAGACACGAGGAGTCAGAGGAGACACATGAGGAGTCACAGAGGAGAGACATGAGGAGTCACAGAGGCGACCCGTGAGGAGTCACAGAGGAGAGACGTGAGGTGTCACAGAAGAGACATGTGAGGAGTCACAGAGGCGACCCGTGAGGAATCACAGAGGAGAGACGTGAGGAGTCACAGAGGCGACCCGTGAAGAGTCACAGAAGAGAAACGTGAGGAGTCACAGAGGCGACCCGTGAGGAGTCACAGAAGAGAGACGTGAGGAGTCACAGAAGAGACACATGAGGAGTCACAGAAGAGAGACGTGAGGAGTCACAGAGGCGACCCGTGAGGAGTCACAGAAGAGACACATGAGGAGTCACAGAGGCGACCCGTGAGGAGTAACAGAGGAGACAAGTGAGGAGTCAGAGGAGACACATGAGGATTCACAAAGGAGACAGGTGAGGAGTCAGGAGAGCAGACACGTGAGGAGTCACAAATGAGACACGTGAGGAGTCAGGAGAGGAGACACCTGAGGAGTCACAGAGGCGACCCGTGAGGAGTCACAGAGGAGACATGTGAGGAGTCAGAGACACGGGAGGAGTCACAGGAGACACGTGAGGAGTCACAGAGGAGAGACGTGAGGAGTCACAAAGGAGACAGGTGAGGAGTCAGGAGAGCAGACACGTGAAGAGTCACGGAGGAGGGACGTGAGGAGTCACAGAGGAGACCCGTGAGGAGTCACAGAGGGCGACCGTGAGGAGTCACAGAGGAGACGTGAGGAGTCAGAGGAGACAAGTGAGGAGTCACAGAGGAGACACGTGAGGAGTCACAGAGGAGGGACATGAGTCAGGGGAGGAGACACGTGAGGAGTAACAGAGGAGACAAGTGAGGAGTCACAAAGGAGACAGGTGAGTCACAGAGGGCGACCCGTGATAAGTCACAGAGGAGAGATGTGAGGAGTCAACGAGGAGACACGTGAGGAGTCACAGAGGAGGGACATCAGTCAATAGAGGAGACACGTGAGGAGTAACAGAGGAGACAAGTGAGGAGTCAGAGGAGGCACATGAGGATTCACAAAGGAGACAGGTGAGGAGTCAGGAGAGCAGACACGTGAGGAGTCACAAATGAGACACGTGAGGAGTCAGGAGAGGAGACACCTGAGGAGTCACAGAGGCGACCCGTGAGGAGTCACAGAGGAGACATGTGAGGAGTCAGAGACACGGGAGGAGTCACAGGAGACACGTGAGGAGTCACAGAGGAGAGACGTGAGGAGTCACAAAGGAGACAGGTGAGGAGTCAGGAGAGCAGACACGTGAAGAGTCACGGAGGAGGGACGTGAGGAGTCACAGAGGAGACGTGAGGAGTCAGAGGAGACAAGTGAGGAGTCACAGAGGAGACACGTGAGGAGTCACAGAGGAGGGACATGAGTCAGGGGAGGAGACACGTGAGGAGTAACAGAGGAGACACGTGAGGAGTCACAGAGGAGACATGAGGAGTCAGAGGAGACAAGTGAGGAGTCACAGAGGAGACACGTGAGGAGTCACAGAGGAGGGACATGAGTCAGGGGAGGAGACAAGTGAGGAGTCACAAAGGAGACAGGTGAGTCACAGAGGGCGACCCGTGATAAGTCACAGAGGAGAGATGTGAGGAGTCACAGAGGAGACACGTGAGGAGTCACAGAGGAGGGACATCAGTCAATAGAGGAGACACGTGAGGAGTAACAGAGGAGACAAGTGAGGAGTCAGAGGAGACATGAGGATTCACAAAGGAGACAGGTGAGGAGTCAGGAGAGGAGACACGTGAGGAGTCACAGAGGCAACTCGTGAGGAGTCACAGAGGAGACATGTGAGGAGTCAGAGACACGGGAGGAGTCACAGGAGACACGTGAGGAGTCACAGAGGAGAGACGTGAGGAGTCACAAAGGAGAGAGGTGAGGAGTCAGGAGAGCAGACACGTGAAGAGTCACGGAGGAGGGACGTGAGGAGTCACAGAGGAGACCCGTGAGGAGTCACAGAGGAGACCCGTGAGGAGTCACAGAGGCGACCCGTGAGGAGTCACAGAGGAGAGACGTGAGGAGTCACAGAGGAGACACGTGAGGAGTCACAGAGGAGACACGTGAGGAGTCACAGAGGAGGGACATGATTCAGGAGAGGAGACACGTGAGGAGTAACAGAGGAGACAAGTGAGGAGTCACAAAGGAGACAGGTGAGGAGTCAGGAGAGCAGACACGTGAAGAGTCACGGAAGAGACCTGTGAGGAGTCACAGAGGATAGACGTGAGGAGTCACAAAAGAAACATGTGAGGAGTCACAGAGGAGACATGTGAGGAGTCAGAGACACGGGAGGAGTCACAGGAGACACGTGAGGAGTCACAGAGGAGAGACGTGAGGAGTCACAAAGGAGACAGGTGAGGAGTCAGGAGAGCAGACACGTGAAGAGTCACGGAAGAGGGACGTGAGGAGTCACAGAAGAGACCTGTGAGGAGTCACAGAGGAGACATGTGAGGAGTGAGAGACACGGGAGGAGTCACAGGACACACGTGAGGAGTCACAGAGGAGAGACGTGAGGAGTCACAAAGGAGACAGGTGAGGAGTCAGGAGAGCAGACACATGAAGAGTCACGGAGGAGGGACGTGAGGAGTCACAGAGGATAGACGTGAGGTGTCACAGAGGAGACATGTGAGGAGTCAGAGACACGTGAGGAGTCACAAAAGAGACAGGTGAGGAGTCACAAAGGAGACAGGTGAGGAGTCAGGAGAGCAGACACGTGAAGAGTCACGGAGGAGGGACGTGAGGAGTCACAGAAGCAGGGCTTAAAGTAAAAAAAAAGTCCTGAGCCTGAACTTTTTTTCGGAGGCGGGGGGGGGGGGGGGGGCAGTAGTGGATCCAACCCATACTCACTATTGGCAACTTTTTGTCATTGTGCTTGGTAATATACAAGATGACCAACAATTTAAATGTGAATTTTAGAAAGTAAAGGTTATTAAGTTATAAGTGAAAACATGTAAACTCAGTCAAGCCCATTAATCTGATTAATTTAGCAACTACTTAATTCAGTAAAGGGCAATTTGTACAAGAAGAAAAAACAAATTGCAACTTCTCCATCATTTTTGTTCAAAACAACAGCAAATTAATTTATAGGAAATATAGCGCCTTGCAAAAGCCTTTGGCCCCCTTAAACTTTTCAACTTTTTGCCACATTTCAGGCTTCAAACAAGAAGATTTTTGTCAAGAATCAACAAGTGGGACACAATTGTGAAGTGGAACAAAATTTTAATTGATAGATATTTTAAACTTTTTTAAACAAATAAATAAACTGTAAAGTGGGGCGTGTAATATTATTGGTTCTCCTTCTGTTAATACTCTGTAGCGCCACCTTCTGCTGCAGTTCCAGCTGCAGGTCTCTTGGGGTTTGTCTCTATCAGTTTAACACATCCAGAGACTAAATTCTGGTCCATTCTTCCTGTAAAACAGCTGGAGCTCAGTGAGGTTGGATGGAGAGCGTTTGTGAACAGCAGTCTTCAGCTCTTTCCACAGATTCTGGACTGGATTCAGGTCCAGACTTTGACTTGGCCGTTCTAACACATCTTCCATTTCAATATGAGTGCTTGCTCAGAGCTCCTTGAGATGTTTAAAGCTTGGGAAATCTTTTTGTATCCACATCCAGCTTTAAACTTCTCCACAACAGTATCTGGGACCTGCCTGGTGTGTTCCTTGGTCTTCATGATGCTCTCTGAGCTTTAACCAGAACCCTGAGACTATCACAGAGCAGGAGCATTTATACGGAGACTTGATTCACACACAGGTGGATTCTATTGATCATCATCAGTCATTCAGGACAACATTGGATCATTCAGAGATCCTCACTGAACTTCTGGAGTCAGTTTGCTGCTCTGAAAGTAAAGGGGCCCAATAATATTACACGCCCTACTTTTCAGTTTTTTTAATTGTTGAAAAAGATTTAAATATCCAATAAATTTCATTCCACTTCATGATTGTGTCCCACTTGGTGTTGATTCTTGACAAAAAATTGAAATTTTTTATCATTATGTTTGAAGCCTGAAATGTGGCAAAAGGTTGAAAAGTTCAAGGAGGCTGAAAACTTTCACAAGGAACTGAACAATCCATTGGGTCTGGACTCGTCTCCTCTTTAACATGTGTATATGCAGAGGCAGTTATTAGATTATTAGATGTTATTATTCTGGATGCATCAGCGAACCATTACATTTACGTTTTTTTTTTTTCATGTTTTCGGTGGTTGCTTCAACAACATTCAGAGAAAACGTCTTGGAGCTGATCAGACAGACATTTCTAGAACTCTGGAGCTGTCATGTGTGTTCATATAACTGGTCTGCTGAGTGGAAACGGACAGATTTGTAAAGCGTTTTTATTAACGCTGCTTTTTTTTTTTTTTTTACACGGATCTACAGCAGTTGAGCGACCGTGAATGATCAGGCACGTTCCACAGTGAACGAGCACGTGGGTATTTTCAAGTCGGAAATAAAACCGGTCATCGGGGCCGCTACGTCCGCAGCGCTGTGGCTGTTGCTCCGGGAAAGCAGCTGCTTTATACCCGGCATCTCCTTCGCAACGGCGAAGAGCTTTTTTTCCTTTTGCTGCTATAGACTAACTTCTTGGAGCACAACACACAGTCAGGTACCAGGTAGCTTCTGGCAGCAGCTCCCAAACCGGCTCTGTCCCCTGTCCCTCCGTCCCCTGTTCCTCCGTCCCCTGTCCCTCTGTCCCTGTTCCCTGTCCCCTGTCCCTCCTGTCCCTGTCTCCGTCCCTCTGTCACCTGGTCCTCTGTCCCCTGTCCCTCTGTCCCCTGTCCCTGTCCCTGTCCTCTGTCCCCTGTTCCTCTGTCCCCTGTCCCTCTGTCCCCTGTTCCTCTGTCCCCTGTCCCCTGTTCCCCTGTCCCCTGTCCCCTGTCCCTGTCTGTCTGTCCTGTCCTCCTCCCTGTCCCTCCGTCCCCTGTTCCTCTGTCCCCTGTCCCTCTGTCCCCTGTTCCTCTGTCCCATGTCCCTCTGTCACCTGTTCCTCTGTCCCCTCTCCCTCTGTCTCCTGTTCCTCTGTCCCCTGTCCCTCTGTCCCCTGTCCCTCTGTCCCCTGTCCCTCTGTCCCCTGTTCCTCTGTCCCCTGTCCCTCCGTCCCCTGTTCCTCCGTCCCCTGTTCCTCCGTCCCCTGTCCCTCTGTCCCCTGTCCCTGTCCCTCTGTCCCCTGCCCCTCTGTCCCCTTCCTCCTCCCCTGTCCCCTGTCCCCTGTCCCTCTGTCCCTGTTCCCCTGTCCTGTCCCTGTCCCCTGTCCCCTGTTCCTCTGTCCCCTGTCCTGTCCCCTGTCCCTCTGTCCCCTGTTCCTCCGTCCCCTGTCCCTCCCCTGTCCCCTGTCCCCTGTCCTCCTGTCCCCTGTCCTCTGTCCCCGTCCTGTCCTGTCCCCCTGTCCCCATCCCTCTGTCCCCTGTCCCCTCCTGTCCCTCTGTCCCCTGTCCCTCTGTCCCTCTGTCCCCTGTCCCTCTGTCCCCTGTCCTCGTCCCCTTCCTCCCTCTGTCCCCTGTCCCTCCCCTGTCCCTCTGTCCCCTGTGTCCCTCTGTCCCCTGTCCCTCTGTCCCCTGTGTCCCCTGTCCCCTGTCCCCTGTCCTCTGTCCCCTGTTCCCCCTGTCCCTGTTCCCTCTGTCCCCTCCCCTGTCCCCTGTCCCCTGTTCCCTGTCCTTCCCTGTCCCTCTGTCCCCTGTCCCTCTGTCCCCTGTCCCTCTCCCTCTCCCCCCCCCCCTGTTCTGTCCCTGCTCCCCTGTCCCTCTGTCCCCTGTCCCCTGTCCCTCTGTCCCCTGTCCCCTGTCCCCTGTCCCCTGTCCCTCTGTCCCCTGTCCTCTGTCCCCTGTTCCTCTGTCCCCTGTCCCTCTGTCCCCTGTTCCTCTGTCCCCTGTTCCTCTGTCCCCTGTCCCTCTGTCCCCTGTTCCTCTGTCCCCTGTTCCTCTGTCCCCTCTCCCTCTGTCCCCTGTTCCTCTGTCCCCTGTCCCTCTGTCCCCTGTTCCTCTGTCCCCTGTTCCTCTGTCCCCGCCCAGAGACACTTGAATTTTGCCTCCGTTCTTCTGATTGCGGGGAAAAAAAACCACCGACTCACCTCGCCTGCGTTTTAAGACCACTCAGAAATAACGTGTTTCTGTGCGTGTTTTTTTTTTCCCCCCTAAATCATAGTCAAAAGCCGGAATACTTTAACCCCTGCAGAAGAGACCCGTGAGGAGTCACAGAGGGCGACCCGTGAGGAGTCACAGAGGAGAGACGTGAGGAGTCAGAGAGGAGACAAGTGAGGAGTCACAGAGGAGACATGTGAGGAGTCACAAAGGAGACAGGTGAGGAGTCAGGAGAGCAGACACGTGAAGAGTCACGGAGGAGACACGTGAGGAGTGACAAAGGAGACAGGTGAGGAGTCAGGAGAGCAGACACGTGAGGAGTCACACAGGAGACATAGGAGGAATCAGGAGAGGAGACACGTGAAGAGTCACGGAGGAGGGACGTGAGGAGTCACAGAGGAGAGACGTGAGGAGTCACGAGAGCAGACACGTGAGGAGTCACAGAGGAGAGACGTGAGGAGTCACGAGAGCAGACACGTGAGGAGTCACAGAGGAGACACGTGAGGAGTGACAAAGGAGACAGGTGAGGAGTCAGGAGAGCAGACACGTGAGGAGTCACACAGGAGACATAGGAGGAATCAGGAGAGGAGACACGTGAGAAGTCAGAGGAGACACGTGAGGAGTCACAGAGGAGACGTGAGGAGTCACAAATGAGACACGTGAGGAGTCAGGAGAGGAGACACGTGAGGAGTCACAGAGGATAGACGTGAGGTGTCAGAGGTGAGACGTGAGGAGTCAGAGGAGACAAGTGAGGAGTCATAGAGGAGAGGAGAGACGTGAGGAGTCAGAGGAGACACGTGAGGAGTCACAGAGGAGAGACGTGAGGAGTCAGAGGATGCTGAGGTAAAGGAGGTGTGGACGTACCTGCACAGGTATGATGCTCTCCATCTTGATCATTCTGTCTCTCAGAGCTTTGATCTCCTCATCCTTCATGTTGTTCTGCAGCTTCACCTCCTGCAGGGGTCACATGTCACTAATTATTGATCAGGACATTCTTGTCCTCGTAAACTACTGTCCCAAAAACGATCATTCCAGATACCTTCTACAACAGGTAGCGGTCTCAACCAAAATGAACATAAACCTTCAGAAACCAGATCTCAGCATCTCACCTCCAGAATATCCGTCAGTTTGTCGATGTGAGCCTTCAAGTTGTACACGTCTCGTTTCCCTCCCCCTTCACTGGTCTCTCCTCCTCCTCCTCCTCCTCCTCCACCACCTCCTCCTCCTCCTCCTCCTCCGCCTCCACCTCCTCCCCCCTCCTCAGTGGGGGGGCTCCTCTCGTCGCCGATGCCCACGGTGTCACAGACGTCCTGGGCCACGGCCCTCCAGCTCTCCTTCTCATTCGAGTCCTTCTTGGCATACATGCGGCACAGCTCCTTCATCTTAACAATGGATAGCGCCTCGATCTCCTGTCGGGAGTGACGGAAGTCTCCCAGAGCCACCTGAGGAGGAGGAGTCAGAGAGAGAGACTGAGAAAAGAGGATCAATAATGATGAACCACCACACTGAGGAGGCTGCTTTCTGTTTGTGTTCTGGACCTCGTAGCAGATCTCTTTGACAGCCTGCATCCGCAGATCCTCCATGGTGACCCGTTTGGGGTCTTTGCTGATCCTCCTCCTTTGAGGGATCTGGTAGACTCTGAGAGGCTCCCTCCTCTTCCCGCTGCTGGGGAGACCACAGCGCTTCACGATCGTCTGCACCTGAGCACACACACAGGTGAGGTGATGTAGTCTGCAATGTTCTACAGCCTCTGAAATAGAGACCCCTGGAGCCTGAAGGACATCACCATCCTCATCCCTATCACTATCATCATCCTCATCCCTATCACTACCATCATCCACATCCCTATCACAATCACTATCCTCACCCCTTTTAATATTACCATCCTTATACATCCCTGTCACTATCACCATCCTCATCCCTATCACCATCCTTATCTCCATCCCTATCACAATCACTATCCTTATCCCTATTACTATTACCATCCTTATCTCCATCTCTATCACTATCACCATCCTCATCATCATCCCTATCATCACTCTCATCCCTATCACTATCACCATCCTCATCCCTATCCCTATCCCTATCACCATCCACATCCCTAACACCATCCTCATCCCTATCATCATCCTCATCGTCATCCCTATCCCTATCACTATCACCATCCACATCCCTATCACCATCCTCATCCCTATCACTATCGTCATCCCTATCCCTATCACTATCCTCATCCCTATCACTATCATCATCCTCATCGTCATCCCTATCACTATCCCTATCACCATCCACATCCCTTACACCATCCTCATCACTATCACTATCCTTATCATCATCCTCTTTGTCATCCCTATCGCTATCACCATCCAGATCCCTATCACTATCACCATCCTCATCCCTATCATCATTGTCTTCTCTATCACTATCTCTATCACCATCCACATCCCTAACACCATCCTCATCACTATCACCATCCACATCCCTAACACTATCCTCATCCCTATCACCATCCTCATCCCTATCACTATCCTCATCCCTAACACTATCACCATCCTTATCTCCATCCCTATCACTATCATCATCCTCATCCCTATCACTATCAACATCCTCATCCCTAACACTATCACCATCCTTATCTCTATCCCTATCACGATCAACATCCTCATCCCTATCACGATCACCATCCTTATCTCCATCCCTCTCATTATCACTATCCTCATCCCTATCACCATCCTCATCCCTATCACAATCACCATCCTCATCCCTATCACAATCACCATCCTCATCATCATCCCTATCACTATCACCATCCTCATCCCTATCACCATCCTCATCCCTATCACCATCCTCATCCCTATCACAATCACCATCCTCATCCCTATCACAATCACCATCCTCATCCCTATCACAATCACCATCCTCATCATCATCCATATCACTATCACCATCCTCATCCCTATCACCATCCTCATCCCTATCACTATCACCATCCTTATCTCAATACATCCCTATCACCATCCTCATCCCTATCACTATCACCATCCTTATCTCAATCCCTATCCCTATCACCATCCTCATCTCTATCACCATCAAAATCCTCATCCTCATCCCTTTCACGATCACCATCCATATCTCCATACCTATCACTATCACCATTACATCCTCCTATCACCATCCTCATCCCTATCACCATCCTCATCCCTATCCTCAATGTCATTCCTATTACTATCAAAATCCTCATCCTCATCCTTTTCACTATCACCATCCTAACTCCATCCCTATGACTATCACCATCCTAACTCCATCCCTATCACTATCACCATCCTTATCTCCATCCATATCACTATCATCAATCTCATCACTATCATCATCACCACCTTCAATTATTAAAAATCATTCAATTTTTTTTACATCTTCATGTCAAAAAGCTGAGATTTTGTGAAATTAGTGATTTGAACATAAAGTCAATTTTAAATGTAAATGAGCAGATTTAACAATTATGACTGGTTCTTTGATGGTAACCATGGTGTCGTGAACAGACCACAACCTAACCTCAACTTTCCACAACAAAACCTTTTCCTGTTACAGGTGTCGGAGGTCACCAGACAGGTGCCGGAGGTCACCAGATAGGTGTCGGAGGTCACCAGACAGGTGCACTCACCTTGTTGGCTGGGAGTTTCTCCCTCAGAGAGGAGATCAGCCTCCAGCTCTCCTCACAGGATCGTTTGTCAGAGTCGTCACCGCTGTCACTGTCTGCATACTGAACAGAAACAGGGAACAGGTAAGTGGTGAGCTGCAGATGTGAACGGGCAGGTAAACTGCTCTGAGCCTCCCACCAGTCTGTGCTGCTCCAGCAGCAGATCCGCCTCCTCCTTCTCTTTTCGGTACTGAGTCTCCACGTCCTGCAGCCTGCAGAGGACAACAACCAGTCAGGTAAGGACACTCTCGGAGAAGGTCATCAGTGAAGACAGCAGCCCAGGTGTGTGCCAGCTCACCTCTTCTCCATCTCCAGCTTGATGTCGATGCCCTGCTTCTCCAGCAGCTCCTTTTGAGCATAGTTCCAGTCCTCCGGCTCCTCCTGCTGCTCAGCTGTGGCACTGCGCTCCCTCTCCAGCCTCGCCTGCTCCGGGTGGTTGAACCGGAACACGTGGTTCTTCCCCATCACGATGCGGTTACCTGGCAACGCAGAAAAGGTGTTGAATCAAACGCTGTCCGACCACT
This sequence comes from Hirundichthys speculiger, assembly GCA_018398805.1. Lineage (NCBI taxonomy): Eukaryota > Metazoa > Chordata > Actinopteri > Beloniformes > Exocoetidae > Hirundichthys > Hirundichthys speculiger. The sequence goes on along the minus strand of JAGFBZ010001602.1, from coordinate 353,189 downwards.
GACCTGACACAATGGTCTGCAAAACTTTGTTTCAGGAGCAGGAGCCAGCTGATCTCAAACATCTCAGCAGGAGCTGCAGGGCTCAGACCTTGGACCACCAGTTCTTTACAGCTCAGCAGGTGTCCTGGAGCATCTTTACCTTGTTTGAGAATGGCGGCTTCAGTGATCTGCTTCCCGTTGACGTACGTCTCTGCTCCCACCAGCGGTTCCAGGGTCACCTCCACTGCAGAGAAGAAGACCAGATGAACCACCAGACAGTCTTCTCTGCTCTGAACTCATCACAGGAAACCAGTCTGGAGGCTTCATCTCTCACTGACACACAGCTGTTAAATGTTCTGGATTGATTTTAAATCCTCGTGAGGAGGTGCTGGAGACTCAGAGATCTGCAGAGGTGCCCTCCAGGACCACAGAGGTGTCCTCCAGGACCACAGAGGTGTCCTCCGGGATCACAGAGGTGTCCTCCAGGACCACAGAGCTTCAGTGATGCTTTTCTGGACCATGACGTCTCCAGAACTACTCTGTAATGAGGAGATTAGAGCCTCCAGTTTGGTCCTGCTGAAACACTGATGGACACACACGGAGGGGTGTGGTGGGGGGTTGGGGGCAATGGTGGGCGGGGCATGGGAAACATGAAGATGGTGTCACCATGGTAACTGATATCAGAGGCTGTGACGGTACCTGAACAGACTTCCTGGCAGCTTTTCCAGAGAGAGAAGAGGACAGAGTCAAATATCAGCTGAAACATCTAACCCCATCACTCTGCTGTTCAGGAGTGTAACACAACGCCAAGAAGGAAAAACATCAGCAACGCTGCTGGGTCTTTTCTAAGGGATGTGATCCCTTTAAGACTGAACCCTGATCCCTTTAAGAATGAACCCTGATCCCTTTAAGACTGAACTGTCCGTATTTCAGACCAACCAGTCACCAATAACTGTTGTAACGCCCTGAACAGCTGGTTATCTTCTGGTTGAACACTGGCATGAACCTCTGCCAGCTCAGTGGTCAACAGCGCTCAGTTTCAGCTCCAAAGACCCTGATCGTCACCTGATGACTGCAGTCATGCTGTCGTGCTCATTGATATTTTAGTCATTAATCTGAATCAAGGGTGTGAGGTATAAAATAACAAGAGGAGGTGCTGATGTTGAACTGAAGCTGCAGCTGTTCCAGCTCCGACCAGCAGAGGGCGCTCTGAGAACACTGATGAATAAATAAAACTCAGTTCAGAGGACCAGAAATCACCACAACACAGCTGCAGCCAGCCAATCAGCTTCCAGGAGGACAGGAGGACACCTGAAGAGAACACAACACCGAAACAGCTGGAGAGACAGCTGGACAGGTAGACAGACAGCTGGAGAGAGAGATGGACAGGTGGACAGACAGTTGTAGAGGCAGCTGTATAGCTGGACAGACAGCTGGACAGACAGCTGGACAGGTGGCTTACCTTCTCCCTGCTCATTGATCTCGCTGATGAAGACACAGTGGATCTCTTTGATGAAGTGACCCGACAGTTTGATGTCCACGTCCTGCTGTCCAACCCTGAATCAAAGAACAAAACTGAAACTTTTAAAGGAGGCTGATGGACAGACTGAAGACGTGAGACGTAAAGGACAACTCTGCACTGAGGTTTAAGTCCAACATTCACGTCTTCTGTGGTTCTTCAACAAGACAGTTGGTCCTGAGCTACAGACAGCTGTTGGACACACTGTCATCATCAGTAACATCAGATAAATCAGCAGTGACATCATCAGAGACAGGAGGTGAGTCTGGGACCATCTGACGTCCTTCCTGGTTGGTCTCAGGAACCTCTGAGGTCTCCTGTCTCTGGAGTCAGTGGTGAGAGGCGGAGCTGCTGACCTGGTGACGCCCTCCTTGATGTAGTACAGGAGACACTCTGACATCAGAGGGTCTTCATTCAGGTTGACCAGGTGAGGCGTCTGGAACGAGCAGAGGACACTCCTGAGACTGTCATCCATGAAGGTGTCCCTCAATTCACAAGTTTTTTTTCTCTTATGTGGTCCAGCTGGAAGACAACGATCAAACAAAGGTCCAAACCAGGAGATACTGGAACGTTACTGGACCAGAGAGACCGTCTCAGCCCTGGACCAGAGAGACCGTCTCAGTCCTGGACCAGAGAGACCGTCTCAGTCCTGGACCAGAGAGACCGTCTCAGTCCTGTACCAGAGCAACCGTCTCAGGCCTGAACCAGAGAGACCGTCTCAGCCCTGGACCAGAGAGACCGTCTCGGCCCTGGACCAGAGAGACCGTCTCAGCCCTGGACCAGAGAGACCGTCTCAGTCCTGGACCAGAGAGACCGTCTCAGCCCTGGATTCACCTTCACAGCTTCTGACTCCAAGAAAAGATGAGAATAAAACCTCAGACTGGACCGATGCTGAAACTGTCCTGCTGCAGGACTGAATGAAATAAACTCAATCAGAAAGAGATATGGAGACAATGTAAATAAGGAAAATAAATGAAACAAACAAAATTATCAGGTTAAAGAATAATAAATAAATGGAAACAAGCACAAAAAATATAGTGGAAAAAAGAAAAGAAAAATTGGGAAAGGCCAAGAAAAATCTATCTAAAACATCTAAATCAAAAAAGAAAATAGAATAGGAAATAAAAATATAACAAAATCCATAAAGGAATTATAAATAAAAAATGAAAATAAATACAAAAAGATCAAGAAAAAGTATATGGAAAAAAATCTAAATAAAAAAGTAAAATATTTAGAACAAAATAGATGGTCAATGAAAATAAAAACTAAATAAATATAAATTAGTAAAAAAAAATAAAGAGTATGCAGTGGTTAAAGCCTAGAGACTACAGTACATGCAGCTGGTCGCGGGTTCGACTCCCGGCCCAGATGAGCCTTCACCGCCTATCTTTCCCCACTAGTGGCCACTAGTGACAAAAAAATATATAAATAAATAGAGTAAAAGAAGAAAATAGAGTAAAAGAAGAAAAAAAATACAAAAAGAACAAGAAAAATCTTATTTAAAACATCTAAATTAAAAAAGAAATAAAAAATATTACTAAATACACCATGACAGTAAATGTAGAAAAACTATGCATAAATGAATGTATATTAATATTGTCAAAATAAATAAATAAATATTACAGCACTATTGTAAGAAGAATGTGACGTGCTCAGCGTCCAGTGGAGGTCATTTTAAGTGGATCATAATTTGTCTGTAGCTAATTCTGATTTTTTTTTTAAAAAAAGGTGAGTGAATCGTATCGTAAGCAGAAAGCTCGTGAATTGTACAAAATGGTGAGTTGCGTGAATTGTTATATCCCTAGTCCTGATGTTCAGCTACATAAACCAGGACGTCATTAAAGCTCCACATCTGGAAGACTCAGATCCATGGAGAACATCAATTGACAGCTAATGAAAGAACAAAGATGAAGAACTCACTCCTTTAGGAGAGAAGACGCCCAGCGTTCCCCCATCTTCTTTGATGGACACGCCCATCTCTACCAGCAGGGACTCTCTGGAAGACAGACAGATGTTTTAGATGTTTCATGAACCAGGATCAGAGCTGGAGATAAACTGAGCCCAGAGGTCAGAGGTCAGCAGTGAAGTTACCTCTCCAGACGAATAGATTCGGTCTTTCGTAGTTTCTCCTCCCAGGTCTCGTTCAGCTCAGCAATGATCTTCTCTGTCTCCTACAAAACAGACACGCTGTTACCATGACGACCTGATCCTGACCCTGGAGCACTAGCAGCAGGTGTCAGACGTCCTACCAGCAGTCTCTCAGCTGCTTCCTCTTTACTGATGGTCTCCCCCTCCTCCGACTCCTCTCCATCCTCCATCAGGTGATCAGGGTGAGCAGGTGATTCTTCAGCAGACAGAAGAGCATCTGTAGAGGGAACTGGGTCTTAGTCTGCTGTTACCCACCTCCTTTTCATCACCATCACCATCATCACCATCACCATCAATGGATATGAGATCAGTGTTGGTTACTGACTGCATCACATTAAAATGCTCATTTCTGTCAACTATCAATGAATAATGAATGTAAAAACCTTCTAGATCATAACAAACCTGAGGTAGAACATCTGCTAGAACATCACAGCTCTAAACAACACACAACCGAGGTAGAACATCTGCTAGAACATCACAGCTCCAAACAACACACACCTGAGGTAGAACATCTGCTAGAACATCACAGCTCCAAACAACAACACCTGAGGTAGAACATCTGCTAGAACATCACAGCTCCAAACAACACACACCTGAGGTAGAACTATCTGCTAGAACATCACAGCTCCAAAAACACACACGCCTGAGGTAGAACATCTGCTAGAACATCACAGCTCCAAACAACAACACACCTGAGGTAGAACATCTGCTAGAACATCACAGCTCCAAACAACACACACCTGAGGTAGAACATCTGCTAGAACATCACAGCTCCAAACAACACACACCTGAGGTAGAACATCTGCTAGAACATCACAGCTCTAAACAACAGACACCCTGAGGTAGAACATCTGGAACATCACAGCTCCAAACAACACACATCTGAGGTAGAACATCTGCTAGAACATCACAGCTCCAAACAACACACACCTGAGGTAGAACATCTGCTAGAACATCACAGCTCCAAACAACAACACACCTGAGGTAGAATATCTGCTAGAACATCACAGCTCTAAACAACGACACCTGAGGTAGAACATCTGGTGGAACATCACAGCTCTAAACAACACACACCTGAGGTAGAACATCTGCTAGAACATCACAGTTTTAAATAACACACATCTGTTTCCCCAAAAGGTCAGAAATCCAGTTTTCTGAAAATATTACCCTCCTTTATTTGACTGAACTACCTAATAAGCCGTCATGGCAACCATATTGTGTTAAAGAGAAACAAGGTGGTTTACCTGGAGGGGCGGTGTCATCTTCAGGTACAACCCCATTGGCTGTGTGAGTAAGCTGCACGGGGGGTGGGCCTACACCTGCAACACCAGCTGGGCTGCTGTTGACTGTGAAGAGACGGAAGGGGGTGTAAGGTGTCATGAGGCTGGAACCTCAGAGATTATTGCTGATGTAAGGAACAGAGTGGAGCTATCACACACACGCTTACACATGTATGCACACGTGCGCATGCGTATACACACGCACACACATACACGTGTACATCATCCTAATTTTATTAATAATAATTGATGTAATATACTTAACTGGACATCAGTGCTTGTACCAGAGTTGGTACAGTCCATCATCTATGTAGACATTCATCTCGTACCAGAGTTGGTACAGTCCATCATCTACGCAGACATTCATCTGGTACCACGGTTGGTACAGTCCATCATCTACGCACACATTCATCTGGTACCACGGTTGGTACAGTCCATCATCTACATGGACATTCATCTCGTACCAGAGTTGGTACAGTCCATCATCTAGGTAGACATTCATCTGGTACCACGGTTGGTACAGTCCATCATCTACGCACACATTCATCTGGTACCACGGTTGGTACAGTCCATCATCTACGTAGACATTCATCTCGTACCAGAGTTGGTACAGTCCATCATCTAGGTAGACATTCATCTCGTACCAGAGTTGGTACAGTCCATCATCTACGCAGACATTCATCTCGTACCAGAGTTGGTACAGTCCATCATCTACGCACACATTCATCTGGTACCACGGTTGGTACAGTCCATCATCTACATGGACATTCATCTCTTACCAGAGTTAGTACAGTCCATCATCTACGTGGACATTCATCTCGTACCAGAGTTGGTACAGTCCATCATCTACGTGGACATTCATCTCGTACCAGAGTTGGTACAGTCCATCATCTACGCAGACATTCATCTCGTACCAGAGTTGGTACAGTCCATCATCTACATGGACATTCATCTCTTACCAGAGTTAGTACAGTCCATCATCTACGTGGACATTCATCTCGTACCAGAGTTGGTACAGTCCATCATCTACATGGACATTCATCTCTTACCAGAGTTAGTACAGTCCATCATCTACGTGGACATTCATCTCGTACCAGAGTTGGTACAGTCCATCATCTACGCAGACATTCATCTCGTACCAGAGTTGGTACAGTCCATCATCTACGCAGACATTCATCTCGTACCACAGTTGGTACAGTCCATCATCTACGTAGACATTCATCTTGTACCACAGTTGGTACAGTCCATCATCTACGTAGACATTCATCTTGTACCACAGTTGGTACAGTCCATCATCTACGTAGACATTCATCTCGTACCACAGTTGGTACAGTCCATCATCTACGTGGACATTCATCTCGTACCAGAGTTGGTACAGTCCATCATCTACGCAGACATTCATCTTGTACCACAATTGGTACAGTCCATCATCTACGTAGACATTCATCTTGTACCACAGTTGGTACAGTCCATCATCTACGTAGACATTCATCTCGCATCACAGTTGGTACAGTTCATCATCTACGTAGACATTCATCTCGTACCAGAGTTGGTACAGTCCATCATCTACGTGGACATTCATCTCGCATCACAGTTGGTACAGTTCATCATCTACGTAGACATTCATCTCGTACCAGAGTTGGTACAGTCCATCATCTACGTGGACATTCATCTCGCATCACAGTTGGTACAGTTCATCATCTACGTAGACATTCATCTCGTACCACAGTTGGTACAGTCCATCATCTACGTGGACATTCATCTCGCATCACAGTTGGTACAGTTCATCATCTACGTAGACATTCATCTCGTACCAGAGTTGGTACAGTCCATCATCTACGTGGACATTCATCTCGCATCACAGTTGGTACAGTTCATCATCTACGTAGACATTCATCTCGTACCAGAGTTGGTACAGTCCATCATCTACGTGGACATTCATCTCGCATCACAGTTGGTACAGTTCGTCATCTACGTAGACATTCATCTCGTACCAGAGTTGGTACAGTCCATCATCTACGTGGACATTCATCTCGCATCACAGTTGGTACAGTTCATCATCTACGTAGACATTCATCTCGTACCACAGTTGGTACAGTCCATCATCTACGTGGACATTCATCTCGCATCACAGTTGGTACAGTTCATCATCTACGTGGACATTCATCTCGTACCAGAGTTGGTACAGTCCATCATCTACATGGACATTCATCTCTTACCAGAGTTAGTACAGTCCATCATCTACGTGGACATTCATCTCGTACCAGAGTTGGTACAGTCCATCATCTAGGTAGACATTCATCTCGTACCAGAGTTGGTACAGTCCATCATCTACGCAGACATTCATCTCGTACCAGAGTTGGTACAGTCCATCATCTACGCACACATTCATCTGGTACCACGGTTGGTACAGTCCATCATCTACATGGACATTCATCTCTTACCAGAGATAGTACAGTCCATCATCTACGTGGACATTCATCTCGTACCAGAGTTGGTACAGTCCATCATCTACGTGGACATTCATCTCGTACCAGAGTTGGTACAGTCCATCATCTACATGGACATTCATCTCGTACCAGAGTTGGTACAGTCTATCATCTACGTGGACATTCATCTCGTACCAGAGTTGGTACAGTCCATCATCTACATAGACATTCATCTCGTACCAGAGTTGGTACAGTCCATCATCTACGTGGACATTCATCTCGTACCAGAGTTGGTACAGTCCATCATCTACACAGACATTCATCTCGTACCAGAGTTGGTACAGTCCATCATCTACGCAGACATTCATCTCGTACCACAGTTGGTACAGTCCTCATCTACGTAGACATTCATCTCTGTACCACAGTTGGTACAGTCCATCATCTACGTAGACATTCATCTCGTACCACAGTTGGTACAGTCCATCATCTACGTAGACATTCATCTCGTACCAGAGTTGGTACAGTCCATCATCTACGCAGACATTCATCTTGTACCACAATTGGTACAGTCCATCATCTACGTAGACATTCATCTTGTACCACAGTTGGTACAGTCCATCATCTACGTGGACATTCATCTCGCATCACAGTTGGTACAGTTCATCATCTACGTAGACATTCATCTCGTACCAGAGTTGGTACAGTCCATCATCTACGTGGACATTCATCTCGCATCACAGTTGGTACAGTTTCATCTACGTAGACATTCATCTCGTACCAGAGTTGGTACAGTCCATCATCTAGTGGACATTCATCTCGTACAGTGGTACAGTCATCTACGTAGACATTATCTCGTACCAGAGTTGGTACAGTCCATCATCTACGTGGACATTCATCTCGCACCATGTTGGTACAGTCCATCATCTACGTAGACATTTATCTCGTACCACAGTTGGTACAGTCCATCATCTACGTGGACATTCATCTCGCATCACAGTTGGTACAGTTCATCATCTACGTAGACATTCATCTCGCATCACAGTTGGTACAGTCCATCATCTACATGGACATTCATCTCGCACCAATGTTGGTACAGTCCATCATCTACGTAGACATTCATCTCACACCAGAGTTGGTACAGTCCATCATCTACGCAGACACTCATCTCGCACCACAGTTGGTACAGTCCATCATCTACGTAGACATTCATCTCGTACCAGAGTTGGTACAGTCCATCATCTATGTGGACATTCATCTCGCACCAATGTTGGTACAGTCCATCATCTACGTAGACATTCATCTCACACCAGAGTTGGTACAGTCCATCATCTACGCAGACATTCATCTCGCACCACAGTTGGTACAGTCCATCATCTACGTAGACATTCATCTCGTACCAGAGTTGGTACAGTCCATCATCTACGTGGACATTCATCTCGCACCAATGTTGGTACAGTCCATCATCTACGTGGACATTCATCTCGCACCAGAGTTGGTACAGTCCATCATCTACGCAGACATTCATCTCGCACCACAGTTGGTACAGTCCATCATCTACGTAGACATTCATCTCGTACCAGAGTTGGTACAGTCCATCATCTACGTGGACATTCATCTCGTACCAGAGTTGGTACAGTCCATCATCTACGTGGACATTCATCTCGTACCAGAGTTGGTACAGTCCATTATCTACGTGGACATTCATCTCGTACCAGAGTTGGTACAGTCCATCATCTACGTGGACATTCATCTCGTACCAGAGTTGCTACAGTCTATCATCTACGCAGACATTCATCTCGTACCAGAGTTGGTACAGTCCATCATCTACGCAGACATTCATCTCGTACCAGAGTTGGTACAGTCCATCATCTACGTGGACATTCATCTCGTACCAGAGTTGGTACAGTCCATCATCTATGGACATTCATCTCGTACAGAGTTGGTACAGTCCATCATCTCATTCATCTCGTACCAGAGTTGGTACCAGTCCATCATCTCTACCGGACATTCATCTCGCACCAATGTTGGTACAGTCCATCATCTACGCAGACATTCATCTCACACCAATGTTGGTACAGTCCATCATCTACGTAGACATTCATCTCACACCAATGTTGGTACAGTCCATCATCTACGTAGACATTCATCTCGTACCACAGTTGGTACAGTCCATCATCTACGCGACATTCATCTCGTACCACAGTTGGTACAGTCCATCATCTACGCAGACATTCATCTCGTACCAGCGTTGTCCAGCAGCTCATGCAGACCCTGAGAAAACAGCAGGCTTCTTAGTCGGTCCACCTCAGCCTTCAGCTCTCTGATCAGTTTGGCATTTGGATCCTCGTTGATCACAGCGTTACAGCGGATCTGTTTGGCCCGGTCAGCATACCTGGAACCAGATCAGAGTCAGTCAGACCTCAGAAATCCTTCATGCTCCCTCATGATTCCAGACGGACGTCCAACCTTAGAGTGCTCAGTGTCTCTTCATAGTTGATGTCAGCAGGACTTAGAGCTGCGATCATGGCGGTACGAGAGTTTCCTCCTGAGACAACCACACACGACAAGCTTCATGTGTTAAATGTTTTCCTCCCAGTTCTGCCGGGTCAACACCACCAGGTGGCCGATTGTTTCTACTCACCCAGGTTCTCCTTCAGCAGCCAGGTGAGAACAGAGTCTCTGTAGGGAATGAAGTCACTCTTCCTCTTCTTACTGCTTTGCTGCAGAGACGAGACCAGAGAAGGTCAGTTTCCACCATCAGGCCTGGATTTGATTTCTTTAGACTACATGCGTCGACCTACCATTTCAGCCAGAGCTGAAATCACTTTTCCTAATGTGGTCAGAGATTTGTTGATGTTTGCTCCTTCCTGTTTCAGACCAACAAACATAAAACTTGTCAAAACTAAGCAGATTATGACTCAGTCTTAACTGAGATCACACCAGGACTTGTGGACACCACTGACCTTGAGGCGAGTGCCTTTCGCCCCCGAAGAGTCGGCCCGCTCACTCCCAGCCAGGTCCACCAGGCTGATCTTGCTGACCTGAGGAGGAAGACGACAGGTGAGACCAATTGAACCACTGGAGAACAGCCAGAAACCAGGATGAAAACCCCCCACACACCTTCTCAGTGTCCAAACTGGTCATCTGGTCTCGTCTCTTCTGGGTGAAGACAATGGTGAAGACGGCGTGTGACCTGGACGACGTCTCGTTCATGTTTGTGGCCGCGACCGTCCTGTAATCAATCACCAGTCATTAATGAAAGACCAATCAGTGACTGGAACCACTGCCTCATTAAAAGCCATTGTACTTGAGGGATTTCCTCCAATTCCCAGCATGCATTTGAATGACCTCCAAAAATAGACAACGCCTATTTATCAGAGCACCAAAAAAAGAAAAAAGCCGTGAAATTTACCAAAGGGTGCCCTCATGAGATAGTCCTTAATGCACAGAAGTGAATGAGACTATTTAAACTGATCAGCAGGGAATTTTGGGAGTTTCATGGTCCTGAGCTCTGAGTGTCAGTTCAACAGCTCTGAACATGAAGACCAGCGCAACATTTGAGTTTCTGGAGCAAAAGTTGACAACACACCGGTGAATTAAAAATAAAGAGTAAACTCTGCATTTGTTTGGATATCCTGCTCCAGTTTTTTTATTGTTTAGTGTTGGCAAAAACTTGTCGTTAAGAGGCTTTGAGCAAAGAGACAACTACTAGCATCTGTGTGAGAGGACAGATTCTTCCTCTGTGAACTCTCAGAACTTCCTCTGAACTCTCAGATCTTCCTCTGGCTCAGCAACGTCACTAATTTATGTGGAATTTCTGCAGCAAAATCATCAATTTTCCTGGAAACGGCACAAAACCCGTCTGAGAAAAGTCAGACTGGTGATCAGCGACCAAACTGGTCGTTTTGTAGTTTGAACCACGTTTCTGTTCTCCTGAAGGAGAGACTAGTTAGTGGACAAAAACCAAGTTATAGTAAAATGAACTATGCAACAGCAGCATATAGAGGGATTATTGCTGCTTTTCCAGAAATCCCACCAGAAATCTCAAATCTGAACCAAATAACTTAAATTTTCTCTGGAGAGTGAAAACAATAAAAACTGAAAGATCTGAACCTACATGGGAGCAAACGTATTAATCCTGCAGTTAACCAAGAGTTCCAAGAATCCTGGTGAGTTATCTATTTTTCCAGACAGTTCCATCACTTCAATGAGTTAGGGTTAGTTCAGGGTTAGTTCAAGTGGTAGGGGTCAGTTCAGGGGGTTGGGGTCGGTTCAGGTGGTTGGGGTTACTTTGGGTCAGTTCAGGGGGTTGGGGTCGGTTCAGGGGGTTGGGGTCGGTTCAGGTAGTTGGGGTTACTTTGGGTTCAGTTTCAGGGGGGTTGGGTCAGTTCAGGGGGTTTGGGTCGGTTTCAGGTAGTTGGGGTTACTTTTGGGTCAGTTCAGGGGGTTGGGGTCAGTTCAGGGGGTTGGGGGGTCGGTTTCAGGTGGTTGGGGTTACTTTGGGTCAGTTCAGGGGGTTGGGGTCAGTTCGGGGGTTGGGGGTCAGTTCAGGGGGTTGGGGTCAGTTCAGGTGGTTGGGGTTACTTTGGTCAGTTCTGGGGGTTGGGGTGGGGTAGTTCAGGGGGTTGGGGGTCAGTTCAGGGGGTTGGGGTCAGTTCAAGGGGGTAGGGGTCAGTTGAGGGGGTTGGGGTCGGTTCAGGGGGGGTTGGGTTAGTTGGGGGTTTGGGGTTAGGGGGTTTTCAGGGGGTTGGGGTTAGTTCAGGGGGTTGGGGTCAGTTCAGGGGGTAGGGGTCAGTTGAGGGGGTTGGGGTCGGTTCAGGGGGTTGGGGTTACTTTTGGGTTAGTTCAGGGGGTTGGGGTTAGTTCAGGGGGGTTGGGGTCAGTTTAGGGGGTTGGAGTCAGTTTTAGGGGGTTGGAGTCAGTTCAGGGGGTTGGGGTTACTTTAGGTCAGTTCAGGGGGTTGGGGTTATTTCAGGGGGTTGGGGTTAGTTCAGGGTTAGGTCAGTTCAGGGGTTGGGGTTAATTCAGGGGGTTGGGGTAATTCAGGGGGTTGGGGTTAATTCAGGGGGTTGGAGTTAATTCAGGGGGTTGGAGTCAGTTCAGGGGGTTGGGGTCAGTTCAGGGGGTTGGGGTCGGTTCAGGGGGTTGTGTCTAGTTCAGGGGGTTGGGGTTAATTCAGGGGGTTGGGGTTTGCCATTTCCTGCTCAGAAGCTTGGACACGTTCACCTCGTCCTTTTTCAGTGAGATTCCAGCTGATTTCAGTATTTACACTCAACTGAACCTTTGATCTCTGACTGCTGTGATCAAAGTTCAGCTGCTGGCAGCTTCTGCAGAAACAGCTGGTCAGGTTCCTACAAGTCAACATTCAGGGCTGTAAACAAAACTCTCAACTGAAGTTAAAGTGTTTCAAGTTTCCTCAGAAAGAACAACGTTCCCTGATTTCTCTCACACGTCATCTCCAGATGTTTCAGGACATCTGTCCATAGCAGGACCACTGACCGAGCTTTGTTACCGGCGTCCATCAGGTCCTGGATGTCGTTGAATCCGGTCACAGCCAGCTTGGACAGGTCCTCCACGTAGGGCCCCAGGATGGGATGCTCCCGGACCCTCAGGGTCCCCTGGGACTTGGGGTTGAGCAGATCTCGAACCCGCTCACAGTAGATCTCCATGTAGGACACCTGGAGGAGGAGGTGGCATGTTTGGTTCAGGATCAATCAGCTGGAGGAAATGGATCACAGGCAGAAGTGACGTTACCTCCACTGAGTAGGTCAGGTCTGGATCAGTGTTCTCTCCGGTCCTCTGGAACAAGTCCTCACACAGCTGGAAGAGACACAGAGTCATGAATCTGGACCAGAACTGACACCGGGACCCGGACTGGGACCGTGTCTACCTGCGGTATGATGCCCTCCTGTCCTGGCTCCTGCTTGCCCATCATGGTGTAGCTTTTTCCTGCACCCGTCTGGCCGTACGCAAAAATACAAACATTGTATCCTGAAGGACAGAAGAAGAAGGTTCAGATCACCTCTGAACTGACAATGGTGACCTCCACCAGAACCTGGACCCAGTCAGAAATGTAGTTGACCAGAATACTGGTCTGGTGGTGAAGGTGAGCGAACCTCTCCTGTGTTCATTAGACTACCAGTTTATTTGTAGAAGGGCAGAATAATTACAAGATTTTTTATTTATAAAACATGTGAATATTTACAAAATGTATTTTATTTGTCAGAATAATGACAGGGATTTTTTTTTGTTGCTTGTTCCTGAACATCAAGCTGAATTTAACTGTGTCCTAATGAAGCCTAGTTCTGTAAAACAGTGGTTCTCAACTGGTGGGTTGCGACCCAAAAGTGGGTCACAGACCTGTTTTCAGTGGTTCTTTGCCTGGGGAAGGAAATGCTTAAAAAAAAAAAAAAAAAAAAAAGACTGGGACCGTGTCATTCATACTTCTGAACAGTAGATGGCGATAATGCCCTGTAATGCGAGTTGACACCAACCAGTTCACACCATAGAAAAAGACCTGCAAAGTTTGTTTCCATATGTTGAGCATGGTGAAACACAGATACAACTTATCTTGAAGACAAAGGTCAGTGAGTGGTTATTCAGCTGAAACTATATATTTTGATTTCTTTTAGAAACTACTGCTCAGTGGTTGCACTGTTTTATTTCATGTTTGTGCATAAAAGCACAATAATAATGGCTATTACTGAAATGTTCTGATTGTTATGTCAGCTTTATGATTAATGCTTAAATAAGTGACTAGTTTTAATTTGAAATTGTTATATATTCAGGAAGTGGATACTCAGCAAATGCTATATATTTGAGTTCTTTTTGAAACTACTGCTCAGTGGTTGCACTTTTTTATTCATGTTTGATGTTGAGTCTGTTAAAAAAGGCTGAAGTTACTGAAGTGAAGTGTTTTGGATTTAATTAAAATGTAGCTAATTGAGCATCAAAGGGAATATTTCCCACTTGAAGTCATTTTGGTTATGCCATTTTGGTTCACCAATAAACTTTTTTTTTTGTGTTGGCATTCTGTGATATTCTATTCTACTATCTCTGATTCAAACTGCACAATCTTTTCATTCAATAAATTTGAGAAGTTAGAAATTTTCCTTGATTTGGGTCACGGCTTGTTATTAAGGGTGATGGTGGGTCCTGAAGCCAGACCAGTTGTGAAAGGCTCATTCTGGACTCAGACTATTCTGGGATTTGTTGATACATCCTGGCCTTGAGGTAAATCTGCTGGACGTCCAGTCCTGGGAAGAAGGAAAGCTGACCTCCAGATACTTTGGAGATGGTTTTAGCCGCTTCTCTAAGACCACTGCTGATGTATTTCCCTCTTGGCATGGTGTGACAGCACACCCCTGGATGCTCCAGACCAGTGTCAGTCTTCTGACATACATGAATAAATGAACACGTGAGTCTTGTCAGTGTTTTACCCTCGAAGGCGTGCAGCAGCATCTCCTCTCCGATGTCCTGGTAAACCTGCCGCTGCGACGCGAAGCCCGGTTCTTCAGGCTGCAGGAGCACAAGCAGACCCGTTACAGCGGTGCCCCATACCCAGACCCGTACCTGTACCCAGAACCGTACCCGTACCCAGACCCGTATCTGTGTGTGGGTGCTCACCGTTGTGTGGGACCAGTAGGAGTAGTCGAAGGTGAAGCTCTTGGTTCCATCTTTGGCCTGTTTGGGGTTGGTGATACCTGCAGGCAGACAACCAGACGGGGAGGAGTTCCCATCAGAGAGGAGAGAAACCTGCATGTGACCACGGCGACAGAGCAGATGGCGAGCGCGGCATGTCCCCGTGGAGACAAGCGTGTCCTAAAACAGTCCTGCAGAGCCTACTTGTGAACCAGCAGCAGGGTCAGAGGTCACAGAAAGTGTTGTTGCTGTTTAGTGTGCGTTTATCACTAGTGTTTCCATGGCGACAGCTACTGTCACCTCCTTCCTTCAGGACAGTGCAAACCTACGATGGCCCCAAAGTGGTTTTGATTGGATAATCCTGAAGTGGCGCTGAACTGTGGACCACGGTGGTCCTACTGGCTCTGAAGCTCCCATGGAGGTGTCAATCATCCACCTCCAACCAGCAGCACAGGTCAGTGCTGTTCCACCTGCTGAGACAACCCTCAGAGATACCTGGCAGGTAGTAGGAGGAACACCTGCTGACATCTCCACAGAACCTTCTCAGCCAATACAGTTCACAACATGTCACTGAAGACATCATCTAACCAGAAAAACCAAAACAAAGGACAGGTGTGGTGATCTCACAGGACAGGTGTGTGGTGGTCTGAGAGGACAGGTGTGGTGGTCTCAGAGGGCAGGTGTGGTGGTCTCAGAGGACAGGTGTGTGGTGGTCTCAGAGGACAGATGTGTTGTGGTCTGAGAGGACAGGTGTGTGGTGGTCTGAGAGGACACGTGTGTGGTGGTCTGAGAGGACAGGTGTGTAGTGGTCTCAGAGGACAGGTGGGGTGGTCTCAGAGGACAGGTGGGTGGTCTGAGAGGACAGGTGTGTGGTGGTCTGAGAGGTCTGGTGTCTGAGAGGACAGGTATGTGGTGGTCTCAGAGGACAGGTGTGGTGGTCTCAGAGGACAGTGTGTGGTGGTCTCAGAGGACAGGTGTGTGGTGGTCTGAGAGGACAGGTCTGGTGTCTGAGAGGACAGGTGTTGTGGTCTCAGAGGACAGGTGTGGTGGTCCTGGTGGTCTCAGAGACAGGTGGTGTGTCTGAGAGGAAGGTGTGGGGTCTGAGAGGACAGGTGTGGTGTCTGAGAGGACAGGTGTGTGTGGTGGTCTGAGAGGACAGGTGTGTGGTGGTCTGAGAGGACACGGTGTGTGGTGGTCTGAGAGGACAGGTGTGGTGGTCTCAGAGGACAGGTGTGGTGGTCTCAGAGGACAGGTGTGTGGTGGTCTGAGAGGACAGGTGTGGTGGTCTCAGAGGGCAGGTGTGGTGGTCAGAGGACAGGTGTGGTGGTCTCAGAGGACAGGTGTGTGGTGGTCTCAGAGGAACAGGTGTGTGGTGGTCTGAGAGGACAGGTGTGTGGTGGTCTGAGAGGACAGGTGTGTGGTGGTCTGAGAGGACAGGTGTGTGGTAGGTGTGTCTCAGAGGACAGGTGTGGTGGTCTCAGAGGACAGGTGTGTGGTGGTCTGAGAGGACAGGTGTGTGGTGGTCTGAGAGGACAGGTCTGGTGTCTGAGAGGACAGGTATGTGGTGGTCTCAGAGGACAGGTGTGGTGGTCTCAGAGGACAGGTGTGGTGGTCTCAGAGGACAGGTGTGTGGGGTCTGAGAGGACAGGTGTGTGGTGGTCTGAGAGGACAGGTGTGTGGTGGTCTGAGAGGACAGGTGTGGTGGTCTCAGAGAGGACAGGTGTGGTGGTCTCAGAGGACAGTGTGGTGGTCAGAGGGTGTGGTGGTCTGAGAGGAACAGGTGTGTGGTGGTCTGAGAGGACAGGTGTGTGGTGGTCTGAGAGGACAGGTGTGTGGTGGTCTGAGAGGACAGGTGTGTGGTGGTCTGAGAGGACACGTGTGTGGTGGTCTGAGAGGACAGGTGTGTAGTGGTCTCTGAGAGGACAGGTGTGGTGGTCTCAGAGGACAGGTGTGGTGGTCTGAGAGGACAGGTGGTGTGGTGGTCTGAGAGGACAGGTGTGTGGTGGTCTGAGAGGACAGGTGTGTGGTGGTCTGAGAGGACAGGTGTGTGGTGGTCTGAGAGGACAGGTGTGTGGTGGTCTGAGAGGACAGGTATGTGGTGGTCTCAGAGGACAGGTGTGGTGGTCTGAGAGGACAGGTGTGGTGGTCTCAGAGGACAGAGGACAGGTGTGTGGTCTCAGAGGACAGGTGTTTGGTGGTGGTCTGAGAGGACAGGTGTGTGGTGGTCTGAGAGGACAGGTGTGGTGGTCTGAGAGGACAGGTGTGTGGTGGTCTGAGAGGACAGTGGTGTGTGGTGGTCTGAGAGGACATGTGTGTGGTGGTCTGAGAGGGAGGACATGTGTGGTGGTGGTCTCAGAGGACAGTGTGTGAGGGTGTGGTGTCTGAGAGGACAGGTGTGGTGGTCTGAGGGGACAGGTGTGGTGGTCTGAGAGGACAGGTGTGGTAGTCTCAGGGGACAGGTGTGTGGTGGTCTGAGAGGACAGGTGTGTGGTCTCAGAAGACAGGTGTGGTGGTCTGAGAGGACAGGTGTAGGGTCTCAGAGGACAGGTGTGGTGGTCTGAGAGGACAGGTGTAGGGTCTCAGAGGACAGGTGTGGTGGCCTCAGAGGACAGGTGTGGTGGTCTCAGGGGACAGGTGTGTGGTGGTCTCAGAGGACAGGTGTGGTGGTCTGAGAGGACAGGTGTGTGGTGGTCTGAGAGGACAGGTGTGGTGGTCTCAGAGGACAGGTGTGTGGTGGTCTGAGAGGACAGGTGTGTGGTGGTCTCAGAGGACAGGTGTGTGGTGGTCTGAGAGGACAGGTGTGGTGGTCTGAGAGGACAGGTGTGTGGTGGTCTAAGAGGACAGGTGTGTGGTCTCAGAGGACATGTGTGGTGGTCTTACAGGTGGAGTTTCCCTGCATCTGGATCACACACTTGGCATTGCGTCCCGTCTCTCTGGAGTTGAACGGACGGACTCGAACCGCCACCTTCACTGAGGAGCCCGTCATCTTTCAGCTCCGCCCACTTCCCTGAGGACAGCCAATCAGAGAGGCAGAAAACTGTTAGCAGCAGTTAGTACTGGGTCTGTTTCCTCACTCAGACTGAAGCGAATCACTGTTCCTGCCCCCCCCCCTGTTTTTTTCTTTTTTCCAGAAACCACATTCCCTCTCTCTCCCAGCGCTCCTCTTTTCCTTTTACGAGTCCAGCTCCTCTCGTTCCGCCTCTCTTTTCCCTATTTTTTCCACAGCCAGATTTCCTTTCAGGTCTTTCCTCCTCCAACAACTTTCCTTTTTTTCTTCTCATCTTTCACCAGTTTTTCTTCCTTACTCTATTCTTTTATCTTCTTTCCTTCTGCTCTTTTACTCATCCTGTTTCCCTTCACTCCTCCTCCCGCTTTCCTCCTATCATTTTTTTCATGTCAGCTCTACCATTCCCTCCTTTCCTCTTCCTCATTGTTCCAAGGCTGCTCCTCCTCTCGTCTTCCTCTTCTACGTTCTCTCTCTCTTTACATTCCTGTCCTCTGTTGTGTGTTGTGTCCTGTTGCCATGGAAACTACAGCTGTCTGTCTTTTACCTTTGTCTTTGTGCCTTTCAGCCTCCTTCTGTTTTTTTCTGTTCCCTCTCTTCTTCTGCCTCTCTCTCCACCAGACGTGTTTCTGGAGAAAAGTCTGTCAGAAACAGTTCAGCTGAACTTTGTTCCTCCCAGTCCTGGTTTAATATAAAAACACCAGAAAACCAACCGGTCGAGTCTCAGCTTTAACCAGATAAAACTGTCACCGAAGGAGATAAAAACCAGCTGGTCGGTGAGTCTCAGCTTTAACCAGATAAAACCGTCACCGAAGGAGATAAAACCAGGACGTTACTGGTACGTAACTGGAACATTACTAAAACCTTACAGGGACATTACTGGAATGTTACTAGAATGTTACTGGAACATTACTAGAATGATACTGGAACGTAACTGGAACATTACAAGAACATTACTAGAGCAATACTGGAATGTGACGGGGACATTACTAGAACGCGACTGGGACATTACTGGACTGTTACTAGAACGTTACTGGAACGTAACTGGAACATTACAACATATTACTAGAACAATACTGGAATGTAACTGGAACATTACAAGAACATTACTAGAACAATACTGGAACGTTACCGGGACATTACTGGGATGTTACTAGAATGTTACTGGAACATTACTTTCACAACCTGGCTCGAAGGCCGTGACATTACAAGAACATTACTGTAACGTAACTGGAACATTACAAGAATGTTACTGGAATGTAACTGAAAAACATTACTAAAACGTTACCGGGACATCACCGGAATGTTACTAGGACGTTGTTACTGGGACGTTACTGGAACGTTACTAGGACGTTGTTGGAACATTACTGAAACGTTACTAGGATGTTGTTGGAACATTACTGGGAAGTTACTGGAGCGTTACTAGGACGTTGTTGGAACATTACTAAGACGTTACTGGAACGTTACTGAAACATTACTAGAACATTACCGGATCATTACTGGAATGTTACTAGAACGTTACTGGAACGTTACAGGGATGTTACTGGAACATTACTGTCACAACCCGGCTCGAAGGCCGTGACATTACAAGAACATTACTGTAACGTAACTGGAATGTTACTGGAATGTAACTGAAACATTACTAGAACGTTACCGGGACATCACCGGAATGTTACTAGGACGTTGTTGTTACTGGGACGTTACTGGAACGTTACTAGGACGTTGTTGGAACATTACTAGGACGTTACTGGAACGTTACTAGGACATTTTTGGAACTTTACTGGGACGTTACTGTAATGTTACTAGGATGTTGTTGGAACATTACTGGAACGTTACTAGGATGTTGTTGGAACATTACTGGGACGTTACTGGAGCGTTACTAGGACGTTACTGGGACATTACTCGAATGTTATGAGGACATTGTTGGAACATGACTGGGATGTTAACGGGACATTACTGGAATGTTACTAGGACATTGTTGGAACGTTACTGGAACGTTACTGGAATGTTACAAGGACATTGTTGGAACATGACTGGGACGTTACCGGGACATTACTGGAATGTTACTAGGACATTGTTGGAACATGACTGGGACGTTATCGGGACATTACTGGAATGTTACTAGAACGTTACCGGGACATTATTGGGATGTTACTAGGACATTGTTGGAACATTACTGGGACATTACTGGGACATTACTGGGACACTACTGGAATGTTACGAGGACATTGTTGGAACATGACTGGGACGTTACCGGGACATTACTGGAATGTTACTAGGACATTGTTCGAACGTTACTGGGACATTACGGGAACGTTACCGGAACATTACTAGAACGTTACCGGGACATTACGGGAATGTTACTAGAACATTACCGGGTCATTATTGGGATGTTACTAGGACATTGTTGGAACATTACTGGGACATTACTGGAACATTACTAGAACGTTACCGGGACATTATTGGAATGTTACTAGGATGTTACTAAGATATCACTGGGACGTTACTGGAACATTATTAGGGCATTACTGGGACGATACAGGGACGTTGTTGGAACGTTACCAGGACGTTACTGGAACATTATTGGGACATTACTGGGACGATACTGGGGCGTTGTTGGAACGTTACTAGGACATTACTGGAACATTATTGGGTCATTACTGGGATGTTGTTGGAACATTACTGGGACATTGGGACTGGGACGATACTGGGACGTTGTTGGAACGTTACTGGGATCTTACCGCAACAAGAGGAACATTGTTCATGGAAAGTCTGTGACAGCATGACCAGAAGACTGAACAACTGAGGTTCACTAAACTGCATCTGAACAAAGCAGCAGACTTCTGAAACAATGTCTTCTGGACGGATGAGACCAAAACCAGGTCTGGAGACCAGCAGGAACATTTCAGACCTACTGAAGCACGGTGGTGGAGGGATGATGGTTTGGCCTGGAACTGCTCTGTATTCCAGACCGTCCATCTGTCTGAAACTGGGTCATGTGACAGAACAATTATCTAAACACAGCAGTAGATCATCAGAATGCAGACCAAAGGTTCTGGACTCCTCGTGACAGTTCAGTCATTCATGGAGGTACTTAGGACCGCCCACATGGTTAATTTCCTCATCTTCGTTGAATAAATGTCACTGGGTATAAAACGTTCTGTGTTGTTGTATTATTTTCAATAACAGGGTCCAACTTTCCCACAGGTACACTGTCTGTCTGGAGTGGGCTCTGGTGAACATTATTGATCCATGCATCAATCATTTTTAGACCAGCATCAGACTCAGAGACACTTATTGATCCAACTGAACTATCTGGACACGTTTAGTTCAGTTGCATCATCAGTTTTCAGTCACGTTGGTTCAGAAACTGATCAGCCCCGAGATCCCCAGAGACTCTGATGGAAATGCAGAAAACCAGACGGTCTCTGACTGAGACCAGCTTCATTTCATTTTTACATATCATTAACACGACCAAACTGTTCCAGAACATCCAGGAACTTGAAGCAGAACAATGAACTTAAATCAGAAGCACCAAGGTCAGTTTTGTGTTCGTTGAATGATTGTTAATGCAGCGACATGCTGGAGTCTGCTGACAGACGACAGCTGATGAAGGTGGTCACATACTGACACTGAAACGGTATTTCCATGAGAGGTCTGCTGTGCTGCTGAAACATTTTCCAACTTCCACACACCACCACACTGAGGACGTGCAGAGGTCCATCACTGTGAAGGAGCGTCTGGTGTTTGGCTGCTGGCCCTGCGCTCCTGGTCACGCCTCTGAGCTCCTGGCCACGCCTCTGCTGCGATGCTGAACCTGAAGTTACCTGCTGACGCTGGATGTGACCTCATCAGCTCAGCTGTCACCAGGATACAAACCCAGCAGGACAACAGGTTCATGGAGATCTCTGCAGATCTGAACGTGTAAAGCTCTAATCTACGCGTCTGTTCTGTTCATTTATGACGTCCCTTTCAGACCCTCTTCTCCTCTGCGGCCGGTCCAGGTCACATCCCCAGTCTGAACAGCTCTAACAACACCACACCCAGGATGTTCATGCAAAACTACACAAATAAAGACAAACCACCCAGACACACCTGAAACCACTCTGTCCTCCTGGCCTGGAGCTGCAGGCAGCAGCCACTCATCTGCACCAACATCAGTTCAAACATCTCAGCTCCACGTCTGAGGAGGAGTTCAGGGCTCCTCCTGGGTTCATCTTGGGGTTCTCCTGGGTTCATCTTGGGGTCCTCCTGGGTTCATCTTGGGGTCCTCTTGGGTTCCTCCTGGGGTCCTTTTGGGTTTCTCTTGGATTCCTCCTGGGTTCCTCTTGAGTTCCCTGGGGTCCTCCTGGGTTCCTCCCGGGGTCCTCCTGGGGTCCTTTTGGGTTCCTCTTGAATTCCCTGGGGTCCTCCTGGGGTCCTCTTGGGTTCCTTCTGGGTTCCTCCCGGGGTTCTCCTAGGGTCCTCCTGGGGTCCTCTTGGGTTCCTCCTGGGTTCCTCCCGGGGTTCCCTGGGGTCCTCCTGGGTTCCTCCTGGGTTCCTCTTGGGTTCCCTGGGATCCTCCTGGGGTCCTTTTGGGTTCCTCTTGGATTACCTGGGTTCCTCCTGGGGTCCTCTTGGGTTCCCTGGGGTCCTCCTGGGTTCCTCCTGGGGTCCTCCTGGGTTCCTCCTAGGGTCTTTTGGGTTCCTCCCGGCGTCCTCCTGGGGTCCTCAGGGAAAAAAAAGACCAAGAACCCTGTTTCTGTTCCCAGAGGGTTCATCAGTTTCATCCTGATGTGCATACCTCAAGAAAAGCTGGTCTGGAGCATCATGGTGTGTGTGAACACAACACCAAGAGAGGAAGACATCAGCAGTGGTCTCAGAAGAGCATTTCTCACTGCTGTTAAAGAATTTTGAAACCATCTCCAGATGAGTTCAATATTCCACAGAGAGAAAGATGACTGATGTGTGGAAACATTCCCTAACCCTAACCCTAACCCAACATGCAACAAAACCAGCATCCAAATGTTTGGAGCTGAACGTCCAACCCAGAAAGAAGAAAACATGAAACATGTGAAGGAACATCTCAGCTGCTGGTTCACTTCTTATCAAACAAACTGAACATATTGACCTGATGAGCTGCTGATGACGAGCACACGGAGGGAAGCTGCTCATACACTGACGCAGCGTAAAACCAAGCCAGAGTTTCTGTCAACAGCAGGGAACCAGACAAGATGGTGGACACAGATACTGATTGTTCTCTAATCTTATTGTGAGTGTTTAGGTGAGCGAGCAGCCTTCATAGCTCACAGCCGGGCCTGAACCGCTGACTTCATACCACAGGAATCCACTGACGGGGGGGTGGGGTGGGGGCAGCAGCTGAACCAGTCACTCCCGTTCAGGCAGACACGCCGACCAACCCAACCTCCCAGCTGTTCAAACACACAAACACAACAAGACCAATATCTGTGGACGCAAACCTGGAGGACGTTAGTCAGGAATGTCAGGCATCTGCAGCTACACGTGTCTCAGCAGCAACCACCGGTCTGGGACTGATTCAGCACTGGAGCCAGGAGGACCAAAGACCGATGGACAGGTCCAGGAGTTGACCTGTCCACACTGGACAACACCAGGTAGACGGGACAACACCAGGTAGACTGGAAACAGCAGGTAGACGGGACAACACAGTCTGGACGACAACAGGTGACGGTCAACACCGGGTAGACAGGACAACACAGACTGGACGACACCAGGTAGACGGGACGACACCAGTTAAATGGGACAACACCAGGTAGACAGGACAACACAGACTGGACGACACCAGGTAGACGGGACGACACAGACTGGACAACACCAGGCAGATGGGACGACACCAGTTAAACGGGACAACACCAGGTAGACGGGACGACACAGACTGGACAACACCAGGCAGATGGGACGACACCAGTTAAACGGGACAACACCAGGTAGACAGGACAACACAGACTGAACAACACCAGGTAGACAGGACGACACAGACTGGACAACACCAGGTAGACGGGACGACACAGACTGGACAACACCAGGCAGACGGGACGACACCAGTTAAACGGGACAACACCAGGTAGACAGGACGACACAGACTGGACAACACCAGGCAGACGGGACAACACCAGTTAAACGGGACAACACCAGGTAGACAGGACAACACAGACTGGACGACACCAGGTGACGGGACAACACCAGGTAGACTTGATGACACCGAGTACACTGGACAACACAGACTGGACAAGACCAGGTAGACGGGACAACACAGACTGGACAACACCAGGTAGACGGGACAACACAGACTGAACAACACCAGGTAGACGGGACAACACAGACTGGACGACACCAGGTAGACGGGACGACACCAGGTAGGCAGGACAACACAGACTGGACGACACCAGCTAGATTGGACAACACAGACTGGACAACACCAGGTAGACGGGACAACACAGACTGGATGACACCAGGTAGACGGGACGACACCAGGTAGGCAGGACAACACAGACTGGACGACACCAGCTAGATTGGACAACACAGACTGGATGACACCAGGTAGACGGGACGACACCAGGTAGATGGGACAACACAGACTGAACAACACCAGGTAGACGTGACAACACAGACTGGACGACACCAGGTAGACGGGACGACACAGACTGGACGACACCAGGTAGACGGGACGACACCAGGTAGGCAGGACAACACAGACTGGACGACACCAGGTAGATGGGACAACACAGACTGGACAACACCAGGTAGACGGGACAACACAGACTGGATGACACCAGGTAGACGGGACAACACAGACTGAACAACACCAGGTAGACGGGACAACACAGACTGGATGACACCAGGTAGACGGGACGACACCAGGTAGGCAGGACACACAGACTGGACGACACAGGTAGATGGGACAACACAGACTGGACAACACCAGGTAGACAGGACAACACAGACTGGATGACACCAGGTAGACGGGACGACACCAGGTAGGCAGGACAACACAGACTGGATGACACCAGGTAGATGGGACACCAGGACGGACACACGACACCAGGTAGACGGGACAACACAGACTGGATGACACCAGGTAGACGGGACGACACCAGGTAGGCAGGACAACACAGACTGGATGACACCAGGTAGATGGGACGACACCAGGTAGATGGGACAACACAGACTGGACGACACCAGGTAGATAGGACAACACAGACTGGACAACACCAGGTAGACGGGACAACACAGACTGGATGACACCAGGTAGACGGGACGACACCAGGTAGGCAGGACAACACAGACTGGATGACACCAGGTAGACGGGATGACACCAGGTAGATAGGACAACACAGACTGGACAACACCAGGTAGACGGGACAACACCAGGTAGACGGGACGACACCAGGTAGGCAGGACAACACAGACTGGATGACACCAGGTAGACGGGACGACACCAGGTAGATGGGACAACACAGACTGGACAACATCAGGTAGCCTCGACATCACCAGGTAGACGGGACGACACCAGGTAGACTGGACCGTCCCGCTGCTCCAGGAGACAGAGAGCTGAAGACAGCCGATGCTGGACACCACTATCATCAACTGATCATCAGCAGTAATCTGCCTTTGATTATTGATCTGGTCCCAGATTTCTGAGGTCCAAACATTCGTTCTGAGAATTTCTAGAAAGAATAGAACTTTACTGTCAAACCCCTGAAAAATAAAATCACTAGATCCAGAAAACCTCATCAATGAAACTAGATAATGTTTGAGATGTAAACACATTAAAAAGAAAAATCAATGTTCATCTTTTATCTCAACTCATCACCAACAAAGGAGACATTAGCATCAACCAGCTGTCAGAGCACGAGGCTCTCGGTCTACTTTGGGAGCCACCAACAACTGTTTTAGGGACTCTTTACTGGAATGGGGAGGGGCTACTGGGAAAAACTCCAGGGGCCCCATGTTCAAAGACGGAAATTTCACTGTAAATCTTTGGAGGTAAGTTTCTGACTCAGATGCACTAAACTTGTGTATGGATGAATCCACACATTCTCTGAGTACATCACGGTCGAACTGAGCACGACTTGTATTGTAATAGACGCTGTACAAATCAGGTTTAATTCAATTGAATTGAATTTGCTCCACGTTACAGCAACAATGCAGCTCTCCTTGTCAGGGTGGTCCAGGAGCATCCCCCCGGTCCTGTCAGGGTGGTCCAGGAACATCCCTCCAGTCCTGTCAGGGTGGTCCAGGAGCACCCCCCGGTCCTGTCAGGGTGGTCCAGGAACAGAGGTGGACACCTGGCTACTTCTACATCTAATGAACCTTCATAGGTGGATTTTCCACTGATTTCAGTTTTAAACTAATCTCTCAGCAGAAGCCTCCCATCCTCCACCCTACCAGCACCCTAACAGCACTCTACCAGCTTGGAGCCCCCCCCCCCCATACTGTTAGTAGATATCTGAGTGGTGGTTGATCCAGGACACCTGGAACTAACATCAGTCAGGAGCATCTGAAGAAACCTGAAACAGCTGTTGGAGACCTGAAACAGCTGTTCGAGAGCTAAGACAGCTGTTGGAGACCTGAAACAGCTGTTGGAGACCTGAGACAGCTGTTGGAGATCTGAAACAGCTGCTGGAGACCTGAAACAGCTGTTGGAGACCTGAGACAGCTGTTGGAGACCTGAAACAGCTGTCATCATCATGGACTAAAACATCTCTGTGGTCCCTAAAAACTGGTTCCCTTCTGAATCCTCCAAAGCTGTCATTGTCATAGACTCTGGATTGAAGCATTTTAGCAGGATTAGATGATCTGAAGAACTGGTTTATGGAGGAACTGGTACCATCAGGATCATGAGTCTTTATTTAATTAATTATTCAATGAGGTTTTTATATGGAGTCAGTTCAACATGAATATTATGAACCACAATCCAGAATCTGAGAACCAAAGGTCTAAACCATCTCTGTTTTCTTTCTCAGTTGTTCTTCTCTGTTTCAGCTCTAAAGAGCATCAATGATGATGATCGTTCTCTCATTTCCAGAATCTGGTTTCTTGGTTCCAGATTCTCTGGTTCAGGCTTTTTGGTTCTCTGATTTAGGATTTTGATTCTCAACATACATGTTGCTGAACTGATGCCAGACTTTCAGGTGTGGTTGGATCCAGATACTACATCTCCTCCAGGTGTCTCCAACAGGCTAAACCTCAGAGAGGTGGCTACAGGTGTGAACTGAGGGTGGAGCTCCACACATTCTCACCTTCAGTTCACTGTTGGAACATCTGAACGTGAGGATGGAAATGTACGTCAGGCTGGTTCATGAGGACCTGGTCAGTGTCATGGATGATCTTCATTTGACATGAACTGCTCATCAGGAATCAGACCACATCAAGAATGAAAACCAAACATGTCTCAACTGTCTGGAAGCAGAGATCATTAAATCCAGCAAACAGGAAAAGAGCTCAGCTCAACCCAGTAGAGACCATCTTCACCATCTCCGTCCAGCACAAACCTCCTCTGATGCCAGAACTCTGACAAATCTCAGCTCTGATCTGAGATCGTTTCTAGCAGCAGAAACCTACAACACAGGGACTTCATTCTGATTGGATGATGCCAGGACAGATGTGGACTAAAGAACTTCCTGTCTGCTGTGGAGCTTTCCACATAGGTGGAAAACATCTGAATCCATCAAGCCACACCCACAGCTGGGCCACATTTTAAATCTCTTCAAATGGTCCCTGTAGTTTCCTGGTCAGGAAGAGTTTGTCTCTGCAGCAGACCTTCATGGAAACAGCTTCACTGTCCAGCAGAAGTCCAGCACGTCTTTTAAATGAACAGATATTTATTTTTCCAATGAAAAACTATTGGAAGCCTCTCAAACATTTTCATAAAGCTATCAAATAAACCTATTTGATATCTTACATCAACTTAAATAAGCTGCATTACTGACTGATATAAATAAAATAAAGGCTCCTTGAACTGATGGAAATACATGCATCAGAATGTATTCCTCAATGACAATAAAAAATAATGCACAGGTCATAATTTACTGATACAAGTTAGACTTGTCTGTATAAATAAACTGAAAAAGTGCACTCCATAGTAACAAAGAAATTACGTTTAAAGGATTTTGACTTGTGGTTCCATTCAAATGAATGCCTTTAATTAAAGTAAATGGTTTAGTAGATTTGTTTTTTTTTTTTAATCTCATGGAAGCTTTAGATGAGAGAGATGATGGAGAGGAGAGGAGAGGAGAAGAGAGGAGGAGTTGACTTGCTGCTGGTTTGCTCACGTTAGCTCATGTTAGCGCGATTTCAAAACTCCATGGAAGCGATGGTTATGTTTCAAGTGGCTGATTGGGTTTGACGTATTAAAGCTTGTGCTATTTTTCCCTCCTTTCGCTTGAAGCATTCGTCACAAATAACCAGCGAACTATCTTCTTCTGAAACTTTAACGAAGTTCTACACCATCGCCGCCATGTTTGTTTGTTTTTATCAGCGCACTGTTCCGCAATGCTGCATTCAAGGTGTAACGTAAATTCCTCCGTTCCCTCGTTTGCTAGTCGTTCTTTCAGCCTTATCTATTTTTTTATTTTTTTGTGTAACATGTGGGAAAATACTGCGAATAGCAATTCAAGTCAGCAACTACTAAAATTATGACCGAGTTAACATGTTGTTTTCTGGCATGAGGGGGTATTCTTGATTTTCCTTACTGAGAAATCGTTTTTCTGATTATGCAGACGTCACTTGAACATAACATTCACTGCCGGTCATTTAAGACTCAGAGGGAGTGAGGCACTGCCGTGTTGACAAAAATATATATGTTATCAGGGCTATTTGTCGTGATATCGGACTTATAGGGATGATGTCATAATTTTCTGTTATCGGCCCGACAGTTATCGGGTCGATAATTATCGTGGACCTCTAGTTCAGAGTCTGACTCCAGGACACGCGTCCCTCAGCACAGGGTAGATGTGTTCCTGTGACTGGTCTCAGAGACCAGCAAGACCAGTGTCGAGCCTCTGCAGAGGGACTGCTGATCCAGCTGCTTCTAACAAGCCTCAGAGCAGCGTAACATCCTGAAAACGTTTGAGCTGAACTTTACCAGTGTTTCTGGAATAAACGCGTGAATCATCATGCGATCACGAGTCTGCCCCACAGACACCAAGCTCCAGCTGCTCTCGGGAACGAAGACGAACATCAGCTGGAAATAATGTGGCTATTGATGCCGTCTACGATGAGGAGCTGTGAAATTACAATGTGGAAGCTCGACCTGTAGCTTCAGGCAGAGATCAGTTCTCTCCCACCAGAGGAGGAACAACCACCAGCATCTGGTTTCAGACGGGGACAGAAGCAGTTTCCAAGGTTTCTGCTGCTTCAGAGCCTTCAGGTCCATCTGCAGCCTTCAGTCCAGCTGCTGTCATGATTCAGGTTCAATTCTGAGTCTTCTGCAGCTGCTGGAGCTCCTCAAGGCTCCATTCTGGTCCCCATCCCAGTTTGATTCACAAACTGTCCAAAAAAAAACTGCCCTGGTCTCCGTTTTAACCAGTGGCTGTGACAAAAACTGCCTCTCATTGGACAGACCTGAAGCTCTGAATCAGAGAGTCCAATAAAGATGATGAGTTTCAAGAACCGATCAGAAAGGGTTGTCTCACAGAAACGTCATCGCTGTGGCATCGTGGTGGGGGTTGGTGGACGTCAGTCCAGTCTGAGCGTCTGTCTGAGTCGTTAACGGCAGGTTTGTTTCAGCAACACGTTGGATGAAGTCTGACTGTCGTCAGCGTCCAGCGCCTGTTGATGGAAAATCCAAACTCTTTAACGTAACGACTTATCGAAGAACGACTTTCACAAAACCTCAACTTTCTGACGGAGAGTTAATGTCGTTAAAAGTGTGACACTCGCTGCAATTTAAAACCGTAAATCTCACACTGTCCCAACTTCTTGTTGTAAAACATTGATGTTAGTCCTAAAATCTCAAATTTCACTAAACTCTGAATTTCATGTGACTGCAACTTCACCTCCTACAATCACAAATTTCTGCAGCAAAACCCGAACTTCTGAAGTTACTGAACTAGAACTTTTTAACTTATTAAATCTGAACTTTTTAAGTTATTAAAGGTCTCCTTCCACAGCAAACTGTTCAATTCTTGTTTTTTTTAATTACCACAGGTGAGTCACCTGCATGCTCAACTTCAGAAGTCACTTCTAGCCCCGTAGCCTGAATCAGCCTACGTTACATAGAACAGTAACCCCGCCCCCGGGGGTGGGGCTTCAGTCTGTCTGCAGGGATCAGAGCTGATTAACGAGCTAACAAAGAGGAGCTAACAGTTCAGAAACATGGTGGCTGAGCTGTTTGTTACAGTAACAAATCTACATTCATGTCTGGACTCAGAAAGAGGATCTACAGTAGAAATGGTTGGAGTTTATTATCTGAACACCACCAGGGAAGTAGAACAACTTTACTGTCCTGATCATCAGAGATTCAAACTACGGTGCCGACAGTAGCGGATAAGTTGAGTTTAAACCTGGATCTGTGTCATCACAACGATCCACCACCAGCTCACCGGCTGGAAGTAAAAACTGTTTTATTCCAACTACGGTTGTTGGTTATTCTACTGTTAATAGTTTATAACATGATGACACTGGGACCAGCTGTAGGGATGCTAACGTTGTCCAGAACCACTCAGTAACTTTTACCAGAGAGCAACGTTAGCTTCATAAATGTATAATCTTCCAACCTAAAATTTGAGTCCAGGATCAAATAAATATGTCTGAATCTCTGAAGACATTTTTCTCGTGTTTCGCTATTTGTTGCTGGTTACCTCTATTTAAGTTGATGGCAACCAAATGAAGGAGAATCACTAGAGAGCATCACAGTGCTGTTAGCCAATCAGAGGAGAGATGTTTGCATATCATTAATATTCATAAGAATCCTCTGCTAGCCCCGCCCTCATTGTCACCGAACTAAAACATCTTGAAACAAGACAAGCGTGGAGCATATGTTTAAATAAAACCAACTCCATTATTTCAGACTAGAGACTACAGCAGAATTAAGGAAGGTACCAGGGAATGTGAAGTTTTTATGTTGAAAAAATTTAGCTTATTGACTAAATATGGACTTTTGGTTGTAAATTTACAACGTGATCATTTAACTGAAACTTTGATTTAAATCTTTTGTGGTAAAAGAACAAATTTCTTCATTTTGCAACTTCTTCTCAAAAGACAGTTAACTTTAGTAAAACCTTAGATGAACTTGAGATAAAACCTGAAATTTTTCAAAATTGACTTTTTGACTTTAAATGAGGACTTTGTCCTAAAACTGTAATCATCACTGAACTTTCTGTCCTAAAGTCTCAGAATCCAAACTGTCTGCTGGAAAACACACTTTGAAGAAGTTTGTTCTGGTTGTAAAATTCTTGACTCATCTGGACGCTGCAGAGCAAACATCTGGAGACATGTGGAGACATCTGGAGACACGTGGAGACATCTGGAGACACGTGGAGACCTGTGGGTCTCAGGTCTGAAGACCACAGCTGAGACGCTCAGCTGTATCTTCTTGAAACAAACAGATCATTGATCTGATCGTCTTTCAGTCATGTGGACTGGTCTCCACTCAGTCCCATCTGCAGGAGGAATGTGATAATGAATGGTCTTAAACCACGCTCCCACACACTCACAGCTAAAGATAGACGTCAGCTCGCCGTCTTTCTCCAACGTCTCACTCTGAAGCTTTGAGCTGAAGTGACATGCAAACGTGAACACCCTGTTCACATGTTGCCTTCATGTGCGCTGGGAAACCTCAGCGCTGCCTCAGCCTGAACAGCAGCAGCAGCCTGGGGCGTCGGACAGGCCATCAGCTGACTGGTCACATGTGAGGAGGAAGATCTCTGAGACACTGGAGGAGTTGCTTTAACTGTGATGTTTTCATCTTCACTAGAGCAGTCTTTCTGAGGGCTGTGATGCTGGGGGGGGGGGGGGGGGGGGTCACGGGAGCATGCTTTTCTGCCCTACTAGAATAAAGTGTAATTGCACATCCACTGCGGTAGGTGGCAGCGGCGCTCTCATCACAGCAGGGAGGATTAGCTATACAGGGTTTTTCAGCACAGATCAGGTCATATGGAGGGACCACACCCTGAGGAGACACAAACAGTAGTGGGAGGAATGAGTCCACAGACGGAGGGACGAGTCCACAGATGGAGGGACGAGTCCACAGAAGGAGGGACGAGCCCATAGATGGAGGGACAAGCCCACAGACAGAGGGAGAGTCCACAGAAGGAGGGACGAGCCCAAAGATGGAGGGACGAGCCCACAGACAGAAAACGAGCCCAGAGACGGAGGGACGAATCCACAGAAGGAGGGACGAGCCCAAAGATGGAAAACGAGCCCACAGAAGGAGGGACGAGCCCATAGATGGAGGGACGAGCCCATAGATGGAGGGACGAGCCCACAGACGGAAAACGAGCCCACAGACGGAGGGACGAGCCCACAGAAGGAGGGACGAGCCCATAGATGGAGGGACGAGCCCACAGACGGAAAACGAGCCCACAGACGGAGGGAGAGTTCACAGATGGAGGAACGAGCCCACAGACGGAGGGAGAGTTCACAGATGGAGGAACAAGCCCACAGACGGAGGGACGAGCCCATAGATGGAGGGACGAGCCCACAGGCGGAAAATGAGCCCACAGATGGAGGGAGAATCCACAGATGGAGGGAGAGTCCACAGATGGAGGGAGAGTCCACAGATGGAGGGAGAGTCCACAGATAGAGGAACGAGCCCACAGACGGAGGAACGAGCCCACAGACGGAGGAACGAGCCCACAGATGGAGGGAGAATCCACAGATGGAGGGAGAGTCCACAGATGGAGGAACGAGCCCACAGATGGAGGAACAAGCCCACAGACAGAGGGAGAGTCTACAGACGGAGGAACGAGCCCACAGACGGAGGAACGAGCCCACAGATGGAGGAACGAGCCCACAGACAGAGGGAGAGTCTACAGACGGAGGAACGAGCCCACAGACGGAGGAACGAGCCCAGAGATGGAGGAACGAGCCCACAGATGGAGGGAGAATCCACAGATGGAGGGAGAGTCCACAGATGGAGGGAGAGTCCACAGATAGAGGAACGAGCCCACAGACGGAGGAACGAGCCCACAGATGGAGGGAGAATCCACAGATGGAGGGAGAGTCCACAGATGGAGGAACGAGCCCACAGATGGAGGAACAAGCCCACAGACAGAGGGAGAGTCCACAGACGGAGGAACGAGCCCACAGATGGAGGGAGAGTCCACAGATGGAGGAACGAGCCCACAGACGGAGGAACGAGCCCACAGACGGGGGGACGAGCCCACAGACGGGGAGACGAGTCCACAGAGGGAGGAACGAGCCCAGAGATAGAGGGAGAATCCACAGATGGAGGGAGAGTCCACAGATGGAGGAACGAGCCCACAGACGGAGGAACGAGCCCACAGACGGAGGAACAAGCCCACAGATGGAGGAACGAGCCCAGAGATGGAGGGAGAATCCACAGATGGAGGAACGAGCCCACAGATGGAGGAACGAGCCCAGAGATGGAGGGAGAATCCACAGATGGAGGAACGAGCCCACAGATGGAGGAACGAGCCCAGAGATGGAGGGAGAATCCACAGACGGAGGAACGAGCCCACAGACGGAGGAACGAGCCCACAGATGGAGGGAGAGTCCAGATGGAGGGACGAGTCCACAGACGGAGGAACGAGCCCACAAATGGACCCGGTCTGTGGTCCAGTCCCGGTCCTGGAGCTGGTCCCGGACCCAGTTCCAGTTCAGGTCCTGGTCCCAGTTCCAGTTCAGGTCCTGGTCCCGGTTCCAGTTCCAGTTCAGGTCCTGGTCCCGGTTTCGGTCCCAGTTTCAGTCCCGGTTCCAGTTCCAGTCCCCCCAGCCCTCCATGTCTGATGTTCATGTGGAGACGTGACAGTTTTCTGGTTCTTTGTACACTGGGGGGGGGCAGAGATCTTCAGACTCACATCAAACAGACAGCTGAGAGTCCATCAGCAGAGACGAGGGCGGAGCCAAGATGGAGAATGAAGAAGCATTTGAATCATTTTAACTGACAGCTGTGTGAGAGGCTGGAATGGTTTCCAGTCAGGTCTCTGTCCTGACATGAACCACCTCTGACTTCCAATATCACAGGAGACATTACTGAGGATCAGGATCAGGATCAATACTGGTCATCAGCTGGTTCCTTGAAAGCCACCAGTCTGAGCTGAGAAGCACCTTCAGGGTCGGGGTCGGGGCCTCACAGGTAAAACACCTGCTGCAGTTAGGAGCTGAATCCAACAACACGCTGCTAAAAATATCTGCTCTGATGGCTGAGATGCCTGCTGGACGAGAACCGCAGGCTAACTTTAGAGACTCTGAGGACCTGGACAGTCAGACCCTGGACACATGAAAGATGACACCGGCCCGACCCAACTGTGGGACCGCTGCGTCACCACGGCTGCGCTGGTGGACGTACGCGTCAGCCAGTCAGGCTGCAGCTACACAGCCAGAGCCAGCCAATGAAATCACACACGGGGGCGGGACTAATTCAGAGGATGCAGGTTATTAGTGTTGTGAGCAGGAAGAAATTTGATTGGTTGTTTTTGGTCTGATGAAGAAACGTCAACAACATCCACCAGCCAACTGCTGGACCCGTCTTCCTCCAACATCAGCATTCAGTCAACCGGTCCAGATTGAGCTGGACTGCTTCACTGTGACCTGTCAAGCTTCTGTCAGGTCTCAGGTTACTGCCGTACTCACCCTCACATGATGGTCACATGACTGACAGACTTCGCTGTTATTAGGCTCACAATCAAGGAGCTACAACCGGCTACTGGCCTGACCTAGTCCAGGAACTGGAGGAGACCTGTGGTTCCTCTACTGACCACTAGAGGCTGCGGTTCCTCCACCGGCCGCTAGAGGCTGCGGTTCCTCCACCGCCGCTAGAGGCTGCGGTTCCTCCACAGTCCCTCCACCGGCCGCTAGAGGCTGTGGATCCTCCACAGTCCCTCCACCGGCCGCTAGAGGCTGTGGTTCCTCCACCAACCTCTAGAGGCTGCGGTTCCTCCACAGTCCCTCCACCGGCCGCTAGAGGCTGTGGTTCCTCCACAGTCCCTCCACCGGCCGCTAGAGGCTGTGGTTCCTCCACCAACCTCTAGAGGCTGCGGTTCCTCCACAGTCCCTCCACCGGCCGCTAGAGGCTGCGGTTCCTCCACCGACCTCTAGAGGCTGCGGTTCCTCCACAGTCCCTCCACGGCCGCTAGAGGCTGCGGTTCCTCCACAGTCCCTCCACCGGCCGCTAGAGGCTGCGGTTCCTCCACAGTCCCTCCACCAGCCGCTAGAGCCTATGGTTCCTCCACCAACCTCTAGAGGCTATGGTTCCTCCACCGACCACTAGAGGCAGCGGTTCCTTCACCGACCACTAGAGGCTGCGGTTCCTTCACCGACCACTAGAGGCTGCGGTTCCTCCACAGTCCCTCCACCAGCCACTAGAGGCTATGGTTCCTCCACCGACCACTAGAGGCAGCGGTTCCTTCACCGACCACTAGAGGCAGCGGTTCCTTCACCGACCACTAGAGGCTGCGGTTCCTCCACCAGCCGCTAGAGGCTGCGGTTCCTCCACCGCCGCTAGAGGCTGCGGTTCCTCCACCAGCCGCTAGAGGCTGCGGTTCCTCCACAGTCCCTCCACCGGCCGCTAGAGGCTGTGGTTCCTCCACAGTCCCCTCCACCGGCCGCTAGAGGCTGTGGTTCCTCCACCAACCTCTAGAGGCTGCGGTTCCTCCACAGTCCCTCCACCGGCCGCTAGAGGCTGTGGTTCCTCCACAGTCCCTCCACCGGCCGCTAGAGGCTGTGGTTCCTCCACCAACCTCTAGAGGCTGCGGTTCCTCCACAGTCCCTCCACCGGCCGCTAGAGGCTGCGGTTTCCCTCCACCGACCTCTAGAGGCTGCGGTTCCTCCACAGTCCCTCCACCGGCCGCTAGAGGCTGCGGTTCCTCCACAGTCCCTCCACCGGCCGCTATAGAGGCTGCGGTTCCTCCACAGTCCCTCCCCCAGCCGCTAGAGCCTATGGTTCCTCCACCAACCTCTAGAGGCTATGGTTCCTCCACCGACCACTAGAGGCAGCGGTTCCTTCACCGACCACTAGAGGCTGCGGTTCCTTCACCGACCACTAGAGGCTGCGGTTCCTCCACAGTCCCTCCACCAGCCACTAGAGGCTATGGTTCCTCCACCGACCACTAGAGGCAGCGGTTCCTTCACCGACCACTAGAGGCTGCGGTTCCTCCACAGTCCCTCCACCAGCCGCTAGAGGCTGCGGTTCCTCCACAGTCCCTCCACCAGCCGCTAGAGGCTATGGTTCCTCCACCAACCTCTAGAGGCTATGGTTCCTCCACCGACCACTAGAGGCAGCGGTTCCTTCACCGACCACTAGAGGCTGCGGTTCCTTCACCGACCACTAGAGGCTGCGGTTCCTTCACCAACCTCTAGAGGCAGCGGTTCCTCCACCGACCACTAGAGGCAGCGGTTCCTCCACCGACCACTAGAGGCAGCGGTTCCTCCACCGACCACTAGAGGCAGCGGTTCCTTCACCGACCACCAGGGTCTGGCTCCAGCAGTGAGTCAGTCCTCATTGACCTCCATTTTAAATTGTCCAACTTTCCAGCAGAAATAAACACACTTAGAGCCTGGTACAAAAAACTGTTCCGGTCTTCCTGGGACGATTTACATCAAAAGCCACGTTTTTCATTAGCAGATGTTCGGTGTAAGTCCCGGGGGCTGGAACAGTAACAGAACTGACCTCCTCCTTGGTTCTTTCAGCTGCCGTGCAGTCATTTATAGTGATGGGGCCAGTAGGATCTACTGACTTATCAAAATACCAAACTCCAAACCATCTAGCGGCAGCCGCACACCATTTCCACTGTTTGCTAACCACTAATAAATAGATGCAGAAGAAGAGGCGGCTGCTGCATTTCTGCTACCTACACTGAAAAGATGGCACTGAATGAGAAGAGATGATCTGTAATTGACAGCAGACATCAATAAAGCCACAAGTATTATACTTGGCTACATTCAAATCATCTCTGGAGAACGCACCCTTCAGTGATTTCTACATTAATGCTAATGCTACATAGCTAGCTCAGCACTGTTTCTATCTGATGACTAAAAAGAAGCTCCACTGCTGGCTGGAAGACCAATGAAGAAGAGTGGAGAGCCTGTTGAATGAAGTGGTGTCGTCCAGTCGCAGATCCAGATCAAATTATTCTAAGCAGAATCAGAGTCAGAACAACTCTGACTGCAGATGCCCAAAGATGCATCAGCTGCTGGAAAATTAGCATTTTTGTTTACGTAACCCAGTAAAAGTATCCAGCAAAGTTCCCAGTCCAGTTAAGTACCCAGTCAAGATCCCAGTCCAGTAAAGTACCCAGTCAAGGTCCCAGTCCAGTAATGTACCCAGTCAAGGTCCCAGTCTAGTAAAGTACCCAGCAAAGTTCCCAGTCCAGTAAAGTACCTAGTCAAAGTCCCAGTCCAGTAAAGTACCCAGCAACGTTTCCAGCCCAATAAAGTACCCAGCAAAGATTCCAGTCCAGTAAAGTACCCAGCAACGTTTCGAGCCCAAAAAAGTACCCAGCAAAGATTCCAATCCAGTAAAGTACCCAGCAAAGTTTTCAGTCCAGTTAAGTACCCAGTCAAGGTCCCAGTCCAGTAAAGTACCCAGTCCAGTAAAGTACCCAGTCAAAGTCCCAGTCCAGTAAAGTACCCAGTCAAGGTCCCAGTCCAGTAAAGTACCCAGTCAAAGTCCCAGTCCAGTAAAGTACCCAGTCAAAGTCCCAGTCCAGTAAAGTACCCAGCAAAGTTCCAGTCCAGTAAAGTACCCAATCAAAGTTCCAGTCCAGTAAAGTACCCAGTCAAGGTCCCAGTACAATAAAGTTCTCAGTAAAGTTACCAGTAGAGTTCCCAATTCTGGCTAAGCCCCCAGTAAAGTTCAGGTCCCAGTATAGTTAAGTACCCAGTAAAGTTATCAGTAAAGTTCCCAGTAAGGTTCATCATACAGGTTCCAGTGAAGGTGGTCGTTATGGTCCCAGTAGTTTCCAGTTCAGTTACCAGTAAAGTTCTCTTACCGGCTCTGAGCGGGATACCTGAGTTCTTCTATCTGGATAACTAACCTCTACTGAGCA
>JAGFBZ010001602.1:0-312500 GCA_018398805.1 Hirundichthys speculiger | reverse complement strand
TTAACACAATCAATCAATAATGTTTACATCAATTCTCCATATACAGGTCTATAGCTTGGTAGGTGTTCATCCAGTCTTCTTGTTAGTAGTTCCTGTTTCCTACAATTTATCTTTTAAATTATTTTGCTGTCACAACACAATCCACTACACAACACCCCTCACACTTCACAACCCAGCACACACCACACCCTCACTGTCCTGACTCTTTAACTGTCCTGTCTTTAAATGTCTCACTGCTGGTGTTTTTTAGTCCTCTCTGATGAAATTCAGGATTTAAGATACTAATAAAGATGTTAGAAATTACTGCCAGAGAGGACTGGTGAAGGACACATTCACCCTTCACACCCCCACAAAAAAAAGTCTGCTATAAGATTAAATTGCATATACATACTAGATGATTTGGCTAGATGATGGCTCTAACCATGAATGTAAATGCAGACAAAAAAAAGAGATGATGGAGACAGAAAACCTCAGACAGACATACAGACAGACGGACAGACAGTCAGAGGGACAGTCAGTCACAGTTGGGATGCTGTTTTTGTCTCATCAGACACCAGGTCACGCCTCCAAACATGAAGATAATCTGGTTTTCTTCTGGTGGTTTAGGACTGGTGGTCTAATCTAGTTTTCTCCTGGTGGTTTAGGACTGGTGGTCTAATCTGGTTTCTCTCTGGTGGTTTAGGACTGGTGGTCTAATCTGGTTCTCTCCTGGTGGTTTAGGACTGGTGGTCTAATCTGGTTTTCTCCTGGTGGTTTAGGACTGGTGGTCTAATCTGGTTTTCTCCTGGTGGTTTAGGACTGGTGGTCTAATCTGGTTTTCTCCTGGTGGTTTAGGACTGGTGGTCTAATCTGGTTTTCTCCTGGTGGTTTAGGACTGGTGGTCTAATCTGGTTTTCTTCTGGTGGTTTAGGACTGGTGGTCTAATCTGGTTTTCTTCTGGTGGTTTAGGACTGGTGGTCTAATCTGGTTTTCTCCTGGTGGTTTAGGACTGGTGGTCTAATCTGGTTTTCTCTGGTGGTTTAGGACTGGTGGTCTAATCTGGTTTTCTCCTGGTGGTTTAGGACTGGTGGTCTAATCTGGTTTTTCTTCTGGTGGTTTAGGACTGGTGGTCTAATCTGGTTTTCTCCTGGTGGTTTAGGACTGGTGGTCTAATCTGGTTTTCTGCTGGTGGTTTAGGACTGGTGGTCTAATCTGGTTTTCTTCTGGTGGTTTAGGACTGGTGGTCTAATCTGGTTTTCTTCTGGTGGTTTAGGACTGGTGGTCTAATCTGGTTTTCTTCTGGTGGTTTAGGACTGGTGGTCTAATCTGGTTTTCTCCTGGTGGTTTAGGACTGGTGGTCTAATCTGGTTTTCTCCTGGTGGTTTAGGACTGGTGGTCTAATCTGGTTTTCTCCTGGTGGTTTAGGACTGGTGGTCTAATCTGGTTTTCTCTGGTGGTTTAGGACTGGTGGTCTAATCTGGTTTTCTCCTGGTGGTTTAGGACTGGTGGTCTAATCTGGTTTTCTCCTGGTGGTTTAGGACTGGTGGTCTAATCTGGTTTTCTCCTGGTGGTTTAGGACTGGTGGTCTAATCTGGTTTTCTCCTGGTGGTTTAGGACTGGTGGTCTAATCTGGTTTTCTTCTGGTGGTTTAGGACTGGTGGTCTAATCTGGTTTTCTTCTGGTGGTTTAGGACTGGTGGTCTAATCTAGTTTTCTTCTGGTGGTTTAGGACTGGTGGTCTAATCTGGTTTTCTCCTGGTGGTTTAGGACTGGTGGTCTAATCTGGTTTTCTTCTGGTGGTTTAGGACTGGTGGTCTAATCTGGTTTTCTTCTGGTGGTTTAGGACTGGTGGTCTAATCTGGTTTCTCTGGTGGTTTTAGGACTGGTGGTCTAATCTGGTTTTTCTCTGGTGGTTTAGGACTGGTGGTCTAATCTGGTTTTCTCCTGGTGGTTTAGGACTGGTGGTCTAATCTGGTTTTCTTCTGGTGGTTTAGGACTGGTGGTCTAATCTGGTTTTCTTCTGGTGGTTTAGGACT
Source organism: Hirundichthys speculiger (assembly GCA_018398805.1). Taxonomy (NCBI): domain Eukaryota; kingdom Metazoa; phylum Chordata; class Actinopteri; order Beloniformes; family Exocoetidae; genus Hirundichthys; species Hirundichthys speculiger. The sequence goes on along the minus strand of JAGFBZ010001602.1, from coordinate 310,486 downwards.
GGTGGTCTAATCTGGTTTTCTTCTGGTGGTTTAGGACTGGTGGTCTAATCTGGTTTTCTTCTGGTGGTCCTCTCTAGAGAAGCCTTGCAGCTCATGTCGTGTTTTAGTGACTACAGGAACGACTCCAAACCCTTCCAGGTCGTCCCAGAACCAGTCTCAGCGGTCCATTAGTCGTCAGCAGCATGCTAGGTTGCGTTCCCCCTCAAAGAAGAATGATGACAGTCTGTCAGGTCTTAGTCAGAGGTTTCAGAAGCAACCAGGAAGAAGCCTGCATGAAGGGAAAGACGTTGATGTCAGAGTGAACCTGAGCAGGTCTGAGGCTGGAACCTTCTGAACGTCTAAGGATCAATGACCAAGCGGGAAAACAAGGACTCCAGCCCTCAAATTAAAATGCTCCGCTGTTAATGAGAGATGGTGAAAGTGGCAGCGTTTGGTTTCTGCTCAGCTGGAGGAGGAAGACGAGGGAACTGTGGCTGGATGAAGTTGAGTAACACAGCTGCTGCAGCAGCTCTCTAATTAGTTCAAACCTGTATTTATGCAGCGACAGGCTCAGACCTGAAGCTGAAGAAGCTGCAGCTGAGAGACTCGGTCCTGAGGTCTGGGAACCACGACAGACAACCACAGTAAACAACAACAAGAACAGAAAACAAAAACAACAACAGATAAAAGAAAACAACAACAACAGAATACAGAAAACAACAACAATAATAGAAAAAAGAAAAACAACAACAGATTACAGAAAACAACAACAACAGATAAAGGAAAACAACAACAACAACAACAGAATAAAGAAAAAACAACAGATAACAGAAAACAACAACAACCGAAAAAACAAGAAAAACAACAGATAACAGAAAACAACAACAGATAACAGAAAACAAAAACAGCAGCAAACAACAACAACAACAGAAGACAGACAACAAGAGATAAAAGAAAACAACAACAGAAAAAAGAAAAAACAACAGATAACAGAAAACAACAACCGATAACAGAAAACAACAACAACCAATAACAGAAACAACAACAACAACAACAGATAATAGATAGATAGATAGATAGATAGATAGATAGATAGATAGATAGATAGATAGATAGATAGATAGATAGATAGATAGATAGATAGATAGATAGATAGATAGAAACAGAGAAAAGAAAACAACTACAATAACAACAGAAAACAACAGTTAACAGAAAACAACAACAAAAACAACAACCGATAACAGAAAACAACAACAACAGATAACAAAAAAACAACAACAGAGAAAAGAAAACAACTACAATAACAACAGAAAACAACAACAACAGAACACAACAACAACAATGACAGATAACTGCTTTCACTTACTTTATTTATTTAGCAGGAAAGAAATGAGAAATAAATGAATTCAAAATGACTAGGCTGGTCTGAAGGACCTCCATACTGCGTCAGAAGGGTTCAAGAGGTTATCATCAGCAGGTCTGGAGACCTCTACTGCTGGTAACACAATGCTAAAAGGGAAAGACATCAGCAAAAGTCTTAGAGAGACAATATTTGCAACAAATTATTCTATATCGAGTTATGAAACCATTTCCAAACCATCTGGAGTTCATCTTTCTACAGTGAAAAAGATTACTCACAACATTCCAGACAGCTGTCAGTCTTCCCAGAACTGGACGTCCAAGCAGACTTACCCAGGATCAGACCCCCAGCTCCACCTCAGAGCCTCCAGACCTCACTGAGCAGGTCAGATGTTCAGGTCCATGACACCAGAGTCACTGAACCAGTACAGCTAGTTTGAAGGGTTTCCATGGAAGCAGGACTGAGACAGGACTGCACCTGAACAAACCGGCACACTTCTGGAACACCAGACCACAGTGGACTTGTTTGAAGGAACTATTTTTTATTTTAGTGGATCTTTATTCAGTGTATCTGACAGGAAAGTGGAGCAGACATGCAGCCAAGGGCTGCAGGGCAGGGCTCAAACCTGTGGCACTGCAGGACTGGAGGCACCTGCCCTGACCCCTGACCTCTAACCCCTAACAGGAGGATGGACCAGAACTCCATCAACCCAGTTAGAGATGGATAAAGTCAGCCAGGAGAACTGAAAGATACTGTTTGCTGAAAGTGCCTCTATGTGTTATTGACTCAGGGGGTACTTAGTATTGTATTTTTTCTAAATTTCATCTTAATTTTGGTTAAATAAATAATGACTGAGGTCTGAGGCTGTATTTGTCTCTCAGTAATACTGACTGAGATCAGCTGATTGTTACTACGTCTCCGTTGACTGTTTGATTTCCAGGGAATGAGTCAGCAACGGTCTGGTGGGTTTGGGGTTCAGTTGTGGGGGGCTGGAGGGTTTTCCATCACTGAAGGGTCCTCACAAACACAGCACAACCAGTGTGTTTACAACAGGGGAGGGCGGAGTCAGGAAACACCTGGAAACCAGGAAACACGCCAGCATTGTTGGAGGAAGCTGTGAAGTTTGGTGGATGAGCTGCTGCGTTCCTGCTCAGAGAAACATGGAGGGGGCTGGGGGTCAAAGGTCTGGAACAACTGCTGAAGCTCAGGGACACTACCCACAATTCATAGTGCTGGGATGGTGTGAGTGGAGAGTGTGAGAGTTGACATGGAGCTGCAGCTCCCTCTGCTGTAAGCTCCTTCACATTACAGCGTCATGCTGGTGAACCTGATGATGATGATGATGATGATGGGACACTGACCCACCTCCACCTCTGACTACTGTATATGACCCCTGTATATGGTCTCCAAGTTCCAGAATCAGCCTCAGGATACAGAACTAGTGTCTTCATTTGTGGTCTCCTGAATGAGAATGTTGCAGAACTTCAGTGTAAAAATATGAAATGATGTATGACTGTGTCATCTGTGTTCACTTCAGCCCAGGTCAAGAACACTGGGAAACTTGTTTTACTGTAACAGTCATGGCAGTCAGTAGAAGAGCTGCAGGCTCTAGTGGTCTGTAGAGGAACTGCAGTCTCTAGTGGTCTGTAGAGGAACTGCAGCCTCTAGTGGTCCATACAGTAACTGCAGGCTCTAGTGGTCTGTAGAGGAACTGCAGCCTCTAGTGGTCCATACAGGAACTGCAGGCTCTAGTGGTCTGTAGAGGAACTGCAGCCTCTAGTGGTCCATACAGTAACTGCAGTCTCTAGTGGTCTGTAGAGGAACTGCAGCCTCTAGTGGTCCATACAGGAACTGCAGTCTCTAGTGGTCAGTAGAGGAACTGCAGCCTCTAGTGGTCCATACAGGAACTGCAGCCTCTAGTGGTCCATACAGGAACTGCAGTCTCTAGTGGTCTGTAGAGGAACTGCAGCCTCTAGTGGTCCATACAGGAACTGCAGTCTCTAGTGGTCTGTAGAGGAACTGCAGCCTCTAGTGGTCCATATAGGAACTGCAACCTCTAGTGGTCCATACAGTAACTGCAGTCTCTAGTGGTCTGTAGAGGAACTGCAGCCTCTAGTGGTCCATACAGGAACTGCAGCCTCTAGTGGTCCATACAGTAACTGCAGTCTCTAGTGGTCCATACAGGAACTGCAGTCTCTAGTGGTCTGTAGAGGAACTGCAGCCTCTAGTGGTCCATATAGGAACTGCAACCTCTAGTGGTCCATACAGTAACTGCAGTCTCTAGTGGTCTGTAGAGGAACTGCAGCCTCTAGTGGTCCATACAGGAACTGCAGCCTCTAGTGGTCCATACAGTAACTGCAGTCTCTAGTGGTCTGTAGAGGAACTGCAGCCTCTAGTGGTCCATACAGGAACTGCAGGCTCTAGTGGTCTGTAGAGGAACTGCAGCCTCTAGTGGTCCATACAGGAACTGCAGCCTCTAGTGGTCCATACAGTAACTGCAGTCTCTAGTGGTCTGTAGAGGAACTGCAGCCTCTAGTGGTCCATACAGGAACTGCAGCCTCTAGTGGTCCATACAGTAACTGCAGTCTCTAGTGGTCCATACAGGAACTGCAGCCTCTAGTGGTCCATACAGGAACTGCAGGCTCTAGTGGTCTGTAGAGGAACTGCAGCCTCTAGTGGTCCATACAGGAACAGCAGCCTCTAGTGGTCCATACAGGAACTGCAGCCTCTAGTGGTCATACAGTAACTGCAGGCTCTAGTGGTCAGTAGAGAAACTGCAACATCTAATGGTCAGTAGAAGAACTGCAGCCTGAATGATCTGAGTCCCTGTATGGAACCAGGAGAGCCATGAAGGAGCAAAGACATTTTCAAACAGATATGTTCTTTATTAAAGACAGCAGAGGCAGGAAAACAAAAGCAGACTGCTGAGAGCAGCTGGACGTCCTCAATATCATTAGATGTTACAGATGTCACATCTTATTTCACACTGAACCTTCATCACTAAACCACAGGGACGGAGGACAGATGTGCTGGCTGAGAGAGGAGTCACATCTGTCCAGCTGCGGGAGCACATCTGGATCACAGACAGATCACACACCTCAGTGGAGAACAAAGGTACTTCCTCTAACTTCACAAGAACCAAGAATCCTCACAATGACAGCATCATGTCACCTTCACTAAAATTATTCAAGATTAAAAAAACAGAATTTATTCAACCAAAGCATCAATAAAACACAACTTTTTACATTCATCCAAAGGTTCCTTCCATGGAAAAGACCAGACATCAGAGCCGTGGATCTGCTCCATCATTCTGGAGTCAGAATCTAGACCCTCTGATCCACATCTGGACGTCCTCAGACAGATGTGGGTCTGCTCCATCATCCTGGAGTTAAAGTCTGAATCTGCTAACCCTAACCCTAAGTCCTCAGACAGATGTGGATCAGAGGGAACCGGGTCCATCCCATCAGCATCTGGACGTCCTCAGACAGATGTGGATCAGAGGGACTTGGGCCCATCCCATCAGCATCTGGACGTCCTTAGACAGATGTGGGTCTGCTCCATCATCCTGGAGTTAAAGTCTGAATCTGCTAACCCTAACCCTAAGTCCTCAGACAGATGTGGATCAGAGGGAACCGGGTCCATCCCATCAGCATCTGGATGTCCTCAGACAGATGTGGATCAGAGGGAACCGGGTCCATCCCATCAGCATCTGGATGTCCTCAGACAGATGTGGATCAGAGGGGTCCATCCCATCAGTCAGCTGTAGCAGATTGAGCTGCTGGAGGCCTGGGCCTCATGCTCCCTCCAGTTCTTCTCCCATATGAGGCTTCAGTGGGGGGTTAGGGTTAGGGTTGCTGGGTTAGGGTTAGGGTTTAGGGGTAAGGGTTGCTGGGTAAGGGTTAGGGGTTAGAGTTGCTGGGTTAGGGTTCGGGGTTAGGGTTGCTGGATTAGGGTTAGGGTTGCTGGGTTAGGGTTGCTGGGTTAGGGTTAGGGTTGCTGGGTTAGGGTTATGGTTAGGGTTGCTGGGTTAGGGTTGCTGGGTTAGGGATTAGGGTTAGGGTTGCTGGGTTAGGGTTAGGGTTGCTGGGTTAGCGTTAGGGTTAGGGTTAGGGTTGCTGGATTAGGGGTTATGGTTAGGGTTGCTGGATTAGGGTTAGGGTTGCTGGATTAGGGTTAGGATTAGGGTTGCTGGGTTAGGGTTAGGGTTGCTGGGTTAGGGTTAGGGGTTAGGGTTAGGGTTGCTGGATTAGGGTTAGGGTTGCTGGGTTAGGGTTAGGGGTTAGGGTTAGGGTTGCTGGGTTAGGGGTTAGGGTTGCTGGGTTAGGGTTAGGGTTAGGTTAGGGTTGCTGGGTTAGGGTTAGGATTAGGGTTGCTGGGTTAGGGGTTAGGGTTGCTGGGTTAGGGTTAGGGTTAGGTTAGGGTTGCTGGGTTAGGGTTACGGTTGCTGGGTTAGGGTTAGGGGTTAGGGTTAGGGTTGCTGGATTAGGGTTACGGTTGCTGGGTTAGGGTTAGGGGTTAGGGGTTAGGGTTGCTGGGTTAGGGGTTAGGGTTGCTGGATTACGGTTAGGGTTGCTGGGTTATGGTTAGGGTTGCTGGGTTAGGGTTAAGGGTTAGGGTTACTGCCATAGTTCATAGGAGCTGTTAGGTGGTGTTCCTCCTCTTGTTTCTTCTGAAGGAGCCCGGTCTGCTGGACAGCAGGGAGCTGTGAGCCTCCCTCATGCTGTTCCTGAAGGTCCTGGTGGAGTAGTAGTACAGCAGCGGGTTGGCCACGCTGTTGGACGCCGCCAGACACAGCGTCACCGCCACAGCGCGCTGCAGCGCCAGCGTCACTCCGCAGTCCCACCTACCGCACACGGCGTGCAGGTGCAGTGATCGGATCACGTGATAGGGCAGGAAGCAGAGCAGGAAGGTGGCTGTCACCATGGCCACCAGGTGGACCGAGCGCCTCCTGTTGCGAGCGCGGGCGATGCTGGCCAGGCCCTGGGCACCGCAGGACCCAGAGGGGCCGGAGGAGGACGTCAGGCGCCGTACAATCCCACTGTAGCAGATGATGATAGTAGCGAAGGGCAGCAGGAAGCCGAAAACCAAACCTACGTAGTTCAGGATGAGGATGCGAGACCACGAGGACGAGGTTCCTGGCTCGAAGCAGCGACTGATCCCCTGTCTGCAGAAGAACAACCACACCACAAAACACGTTTAAGCAGCGGAGCATGGACAAGAATGTTTCTAAAAATGGATGGATGGATGGATGAATAAGACCTTTCTGTCCTTATACACAGTATACTGACACAATCAGGCGTTGCTGATTTCTAATTACTTAGTTACTCCACATCCATATTTAGTCTTTTTTACCCAGAAGTACCACTGCAGGATTGATTTGTGCAGATGCAACAGTTCCCCAGTAGCCCACCAGATGGCAGTGCTGTCTCACTTCCAACATGTCTGCATCCCAGGTGTCACTGGACCTCATCAATTTCAACTAAGTATCACTACCCAGCTCCATTAATGACAAACCAGTCCTGCATAGGATGAATCATGAATGTATATAGATGGAGCACATGGCAATTAGTAGATTTTATTGGCAGAAATGGCATAAGACTATTTTCATTTGACTGCAGTGAAAATAACTGATGTAGCTTCATTCCATAGTACAGATATTAGAGTAGATCTGTGACTGAAAACTCTATCTTTGCAGTGCGTTTTAACAGGCTGACGAAGATTTTATTCAGTCAAGGAAGCTGTTGAGACGGTGTGCCTTCCTGATGGGGCTTTATCTGACACAGAATCCATTTCAGACGATGAAATTCACCATCCACATGGATCGCATCTGTCACGTCTGTCTCATCTTTCTCAACTGTCTCAACTGTCTCGTCGGTCTCGTCGGTCTCGTCTGTCGCCTCTGTCTCGCCTGTCTCACCCGTCGCATCTGTCCATCTGTCCCATCTGTTGCATCTGTCTCATCTGTTGCATCTGTCTCATCTGTCCCATCTGTCTCACCTGTCACATCTGTCTCACCTGTCTCATCTGTCCCATCTGTCTCATCTGTCGCATCTGTCTCACTCTGTCTTGTCTGTCACGTCTGTCTCATCTGTCACATCTGTCTCACCTGTTGCATCTGTCTCATCTGTCACATCTGTCTCACCTGTCTCATCTGTCGCATCTGTCTCACCTGTCTCGTCTGTCACGTCTGTCTCATCTGTCACATCTGTCTCACCTGTCTCATCTGTCGCATCTGTCTCACCTGTCTCATCTGTTGCATCTGTCTCACCTGTAGCATCTGTCTCATCTGTCGCATCTGTCTCACCTGTCGCATCTGTCTCATCTGTCTCACCTGTCTCATCTGTCGCATCTGTCTCACCTGTCTCATCTGTTGCATCTGTCTCATCTGTCGCATCTGTCTCACCTGTAGCATCTGTCTCATCTGTCTCATCTGTCGCATCTGTCTCACCTGTCGCATCTGTCTCATCTGTCTCATCTGTCTCATCTGTTGCATCTGTCTCACCTGTTGCATCTGTCTCACCTGTCGCATCTGTCTCACATGTCTCACATGTCTCATCTGTCTCATCTGTCTCACCTGTCTCATCTGTCCTTTTAGTTTACCAACTGAAAAAGATATTCTGACAACAAAAACATAGATGATAAAAACTAGGGCTGGGCAGACATTAAAATTTTTAATCATGATTAATTCGCATTATTTCCCTGATTAATCAGGATTCATCGCTTTGTATACGGAAAATCAAATAATGAATTTAAAAGTAGTGTAAAGGTCACTTTTATTTAAATGTTCTGCTGCCATATGAACTAAAGTGCCATAACATTTGTTGTTCAAACACTTTTAAGCATCAGCACTTGTCAGTAACACATATTTAGTGTAAATATCATCCTAAAAATGTAAAATAAAATAAAGCTTATTGCCACTGCCAGGGCATTAATGTCATCCTGATTTTATAAAAAAGAAAAGTCTAACAACAAAATCCTGAGCCACAATCAGAACATTAAAACAGGTAATTTCTGAGGTAACAGCAGAAACTTTTAACGGGGAGTTTCAACTTGTCAGTTGTTACAAATAACCTTGTTTCTGTTGAATCCTCCGTCTGGGAGAACTTTAAAATGAAAATGTCCACGTTAAAGTTCTGGAACTTTACTGCTCTTCATGTCCGTTTTAGCTTTTCTGCATGTTTTTCTGTCAATTGTCTTCCGGTTCTGCAGCAGCCAGAAACATACTTTTCAAAATAAAAGCATGTGAGCAACATGCGGTTAATGCACGATTCAATAAATGAGTTAATGCGATACTAAGGCGTTATTATCGTCTAGCCCTAATAAAAACAAATGACCGACTAACTGACCAAATGGGTCATTTAGTTTGTACTTTAGAAACTACATGTCTCATTTATAATAAACTTCTCAACAGCTAGTGGATGAACTCTTTAAATGAAACACGTTAGAAATAAACATTGCTAAAGCATCGTGTGTTGCGTCTCACCTCTGTGTCACACCGTTGCTAAGGAAGGGAATCGAGGACACGCCCACAAACACCCAAAGTCCCAAACAGACGATTAAGGTCCGAGTGGGCGTGGCCAGAGAGCGATGGTGGAGAGGCTGGGCCACGGCCAACCAGCGGAGCAAGCTGAGGAGCGTGAGGAGGAGGATGCTGAGGAGGAAGAGCAGAAGGTCAGAACGGCTGAAACATGTGACACGGTTCCCACAACCTACACCTCCAGGACTCCAGGTACCAGAACAGCAGCAGGCTCAGAACCAAAACCTTCCTACACAACAGGTCAACTGTAGAAGCTGCAATGGTGGCATTCAATACCTTATTTCAGACATAAGGAAGTAGATTACAGAATCAGAGCAGTGGGAGGGGACATCAGCAAACACGGTTGCTCTTACCTGGAATACAGGTTGACGTAGAAACCGTAGACACACAGTCGGCACAGCCAGTCGGGGAACGGCCAAACGCCTTTACCGAAATAATAAGTCAGCCGCAGCGGCAGGGTGAGAGAGAAGCTACCGTCTGAAATGGCGAGGTTCATCATGACCACGCAGGAGGCAGTGCTTCTGTGGATGGACATGCAGATGAGATCAGACATCAGACAGAGATTTAGACAGCACCCACCCAAATGTGGCAAAACAGTGGTGTCCTTGACAGATGATCTACAATTCAAGACTGCTTTACAGACAAACATGAGACAACTGCAGAACAACCACAACATCTCCAGTCGTCTCAAATTAGGACTCTTCCTACAACAAGTTTATATTAGCATGTAGGCCAGCTGAGATAGAAATGAGCTGAAAAATGGGCCTCCAGAACCCTGACTTGCTGACGTGACCCTCTGAAGGTCACCTGTATGCTGACATGACCCTTTGAAGGTCACCTGAATGCTGATTTGACCCTCTGAAGGTCACCTGAACGCTGACGTGACCCTCTGAAGGTCACCTGAATGCTGACGTGACCCTCTGAAGGTCACCTGAATGCTGACTTGACCCTCTGAAGGTCACCTGAATGCTGACGTGACCCTCTGAAGGTCACCTGAATGCTGACGTGACCCTCTGAAGGTCACCTGAACACTGTCTTGACCCTTTGAAGGTCACCTGAATGCTGATTTGACCCTCTAAAGGTCACCTGAACGCTGACTTGACCCTCTGAAGGTCACCTGAATGCTGATTTGACCCTCTGAAGGTCACCTGAACGCTGACTTGACCCTCTGAAGGTCACCTGAACGCTGATTTGACCCTCTGAAGGTCACCTGAACGCTGACTTGACCCTCTGAAGGTCACCTGAACGCAGATTTGACCCTCTGAAGGTCACCTGAACGCTGACGTGACCCTCTGAAGGTCACCTGAACGCTGACGTGACCCTCTGAAGGTCACCTGAACGCTGACGTGACCCTCTGAAGGTCACCTGAACGCTGACGTGACCCTCTGAAGGTCACCTGAACGCTCACTTGATCCTCTGAAGGTCACCTGAACGGTGACGTGACCCTCTGAAGGTCACCTGAATGCTGACTTGACCCTCTGAAGGTCACCTGTATGCTGACATGACCCTTTGAAGGTCACCCGAATGCTGACTTGACCCTCTGAAGGTCACCTGAATGCTGACGTGACCCTCTGAAGGTCACCTGAATGCTGACGTGACCCTCTGAAGGTCACCGGTATGCTGATTTGACCCTCTGAAGGTCACCTGAACGCTGACGTGACCCTCTGAAGGTCACCTGTATGCTGACTTGACCCTCTGAAGGTCACCTGTATGCTGACATGACCCTTTGAAGGTCACCCGAATGCTGACATGACCCTTTGAAGGTCACCTGAATGCTGACGTGACCCTCTGAAGGTCACCTGAATGCTGACTTGACCCTCTGAAGGTCACCTGAACGCTGACTTGACCCTCTGAAGGTCACCTGAACGCTGACTTGACCCTCTGAAGGTCACCTGAATGCTGACGTGACCCTCTGAAGGTCACCTGAACGCTGACGTGACCCTCTGAAGGTCACCCGAATGCTGACTTGACCCTCTGTAGGTCACCTGAATGCTGACTTGACCCTCTGAAGGTCACCAAACATGAGACAACTGCAGAACAACCACAACATCTCCAGTCATCTCAAATTAGGACTCTTCCTACAACAAGTTTATATTAGCATGTAGGCCAGCTGAGATAGAAATGAGCTGAAAAATGGGCCTCCAGAACCCTGACATGACACTTTGAAGGTCACCTGTACGCTGACATGACCCTTTGAAGGTCACCTGAATGCTGATTTGACCCTCTGAAGGTCACCTGAATGCTGACTTGACCCTCTGAAGGTCACCTGAATGCTGACTTGACCCTCTGAAGGTCACTTGAATGCTGACGTGACCCTCTGAAGGTCACCTGAACACTGACTTGACCCTTTGAAGGTCACCTGAATGCTGACTTGACCCTCTGAAGGTCACCTGAATGCTGACGTGACCCTCTGAAGGTCACCTGAATGCTGACGTGACCCTCTGAAGGTCACCTGAACGCTGTCTTGACCCTTTGAAGGTCACCTGAATGCTGATTTGACCCTCTAAAGGTCACCTGAACGCTGACTTGACCCTCTGAAGGTCACCTGAATGCTGATTTGACCCTCTGAAGGTCACCTGAACGCTGACTTGACCCTCTGAAGGTCACCTGAACGCAGATTTGACCCTCTGAAGGTCACCTGAACGCTGACTTGACCCTCTGAAGGTCACCTGAAACGCTGAGAAGATTTGACCCTCTGAAGGTCACCTGAACGCTGACTTGACCCTCTGAAGGTCACCTGAATGCTGACGTGACCCTCTGAAGGTCACCTGAACGCTGACGTGACCCTCTGAAGGTCACCTGAACGCTGACGTGACCCTCTGAAGGTCACCTGAACGCTGACTTGACCCTCTGAAGGTCACCTGAACGCTGACGTGACCCTCTGAAGGTCACCTGAATGCTGACTTGACCCTCTGAAGGTCACCTGAATGCTGACGTGACCCTCTGAAGGTCACCTGAATGCTGACTTGACCCTCTGTAGGTCACCTGAACGCTGACTTGACCCTCTGAAGGTCACCTGAACGCTGACGTGACCCTCTGAAGGTCACCTGAATGCTGACTTGACCCTCTGAAGGTCACCTGAATGCTGACGTGACCCTCTGAAGGTCACCTGAATGCTGACGTGACCCTCTGAAGGTCACCTGAATGCTGACTTGACCCTCTGAAGGTCACCTGAATGCTGACTTGACCCTCTGAAGGTCACCTGAACGGTGACGTGACCCTCTGAAGGTCACCTGAATGCTGACGTGACCCTCTGAAGGTCACCTGAATGCTGACGTGACCCCCTGAGGACACCGGAAGGTCCACTGTCCATCTTTGCTCCTCAGAGACCCTCCATTAATGCATGCTGCTTTTGTACTAAATCACCATCACCTGCTTCAAACATCACTCTACCTCCTTAGAACTATTTTTATGTTTTCAAACCTGAAATGTAAAAACAGATATTAGCAAATATGAAACATCTTCACACAGAATTAAGGTACCAGGCCGCCCTGGTGGCGCAGTGGTTAGGGCAGGCGGCCATATACAGAGGCTACAGTCCTCATGCGGCTGGTCGTGAGTTCGATTCGCGGCTCGGCGACTCTTTCCCGCGTGTCTTCCCCATTCTCTCTGCCTATCTAACACAGCAACTCTCTGTCTATCTACTTTCAATAAAGGCCACTAGAGCCAAAAAAATCTTAAAAAAAAAAAAAAAAAAGAATTAAGGTACCAAGAAAAGAAATATGACAAAAGAGGTTATAATATTCCCCATCCAGAAGTTCTGGGACATGTCCCTGCATGTTAGCAATAAGGAAAAAAAATCAGAAAACCTTGTTCCATTTCAGATCAACAGGACAGTCCTGCTGGTTAGTGGTCCAACCAGTACAGTCAGACTCTCTCACACGATGCCTTCATTTAAATTCACTTTTAGTTGATCCCGCATTGTTCATGCTGTGTTCATCATGTGTTTATTGTGTGTTCCTGCTGTGTTCCTACTGTGTTGCTGATGTGTCCCTGGTGTTCCTCACGTGTTCCTCATGTGTTCCTGATGTGTTCCTGTTGTGTTGCTGATGTTTTTTTATTTATTTAATTTTTATTTAACCAGGTTAGTCCCGTTAAGATTAAGGATCTCTTTTTCAAGGGAGACATGGCCAAGACTGGCAGCAGCAGCAAAACACAAAGTTGCAGACAAGACATACAAGGAAACAAAGTACAATTTACAAGCAGTAAAATTTGCATGAAATAAAACTATCTATAAAACAAGATGAGAGTTTCAGGGGGTCATTTATACAAACATCAAGCTAAAAACAGCGACATCCCATAGAAACTGCTTCCAAGTCCTTCATCTTAGATTTAACCTTTCTGTCGTGTTCGGGTCAAATCTGACCGATTTCCTACTTTCATCCATCATAAATATAGTGTTTTACGTTTGATTGTCTCAGGGCCTTATGATATCCTCAACACTGGGCATTTGAACATATATAATTGCTGATCACCACTTTCTCTGAATTTTGAGTAGTTCATTCAACTTTGTAACACCTGTGGTGTTCCCGGTCAAAAATAACCGCCATAGGAAATTAATGGGTGACCCTAGATTGTGTTCATTCATCAGATTGTACACAACCACAAAACACCACCATACACACACACACACACACACACACACACACACACACACACACACACACACCACCCCACATGAACCCCTTTCAGACTGAACAAATAGGTGTCTCCTCTTCCCACCTCATTCCCGTGCTTATGTGCCCCCCCCCCACATGAACAACACTTTCCAAACTAAATGTATAACAATAACACTTGTTCCACATTTCAAAGTCAACAATAAGGTGATTGTTATGAGAACCATCCCTTTGCCAGGCTTATGTGCCCATCCTTCCACGTGAACCGCACTTTCCGATACAAAATGTATCATATCTTCTCAGAGACCCCTTATATATAGTTTTTTTTGTGTGCATTGCCCTCGTTTTACTATGAACACGTTGACTAGACGCCCCGATCAGAAGATTTCTTGTTAAAAAGCTCTGGACCTTTTATTTCAACCTGATGAACAGGGGATTAAAGTTCAACCAGAAATAGAGGACGATGTCTCAGAAATAGAAGACAACATTGATCCTGATTTTGATCCAGACCATTGTGAGACCGACCAGTCAACAGATGGCGAGGAAGAAGGCTCCAGAGGAAGACACACCTGAGGAAGAGGCACCTGTGATATTCCAGTCCAAGGATGGCAATTTGCTCTGGTATTCATCCACCCAGGAAAGAGGAGGCAGAGCAAGAATAGAAAATATTGTTAGGATGCCACTCCTGTGTGTGAAGACACATGTGAAGAAACCCCCCCCACACACACACATACAACATGTTGATGTGTGATTTTGGTCACTGTTTTGATTTTTGTTACATTTTTTTACAATAAATGATAATTTTGGAATACAATTTACCATTTCCGTGTCTTTCTGTGTCTATTTTTTGTATATACTGCAGTTATTCATGTAAACCGGTGGTTTGAGACATTCTTTACAGCCTAAAAAGGAGTTAAATAAAATTTGGTGGTGATCAGTGGTTTTTCTGTTAATGTAGAAGCAGTTAAAACAGGCCGGTCAAATTTGACCGGGAACACTAAAGTAACGGGGGAGAAACGAACACGACACAAAGGTTAAAAACATTTAGCGACACGAGCTCCTTTAGTTTTACATCGTTCTTCAGCAAGTTCCAGGCTGAGGGTGCGGAAAACCCAAAAGCTCTTTTCCCTGATTCAGTCTGAGCATTTGGGACAGAGAGCATAAAAAAGTCCTGAGAACGCAGTGAATACTGCCCGGTGTTTTTTTTTTTGTGTGATGAAAACACACAGGTAATATGGAAGGAGACCAAGAGTTGCCTTATATATAAAGGTATACAAATGTATAAGCCTACGGGTCGCCGGGGGGGGGGGGGGGGGGGGGGGGTCCTACCCGAGAGTACAACTTACAGTGATGAGTCAGTACTTTACAATTGGTAATAAACCTTAGGGACGCATGGTAGGCTGTATCAGAAATATACGTGTGTCATGTGTTTGTCTGTCAAGGAGTCTACATTTTGAAAGTGTTTTCCTCAGTGTGGGAGCTTTTCCAAACAGCTGAGCTGTAAATATGTGTCATCATTCTTCTTCTGCTAAAATGTGCAAATAAAAATGTCATGCTCAAAGAGAAAGACAGACTGACAGGTAAGTACAGCTCCATTCTAACCAGTTTCAGCTCCATTCTAACCAGTACAGCTCCATTCTAACCAGTACAGCTCCATTCTAACCAGTACAGCTGCATCCTAACCAGTACAGCTCCATTCTAACCAGTACAGCTGCATCCTAACCAGCACAGCTTCATTCTAACCAGTTTCAGCTCCATTCTAACCAGTAAGCTCCATTCTAACCAGTTTCAGCTCCATTCTAACCAGTACAGCTCCATTCTAACCAGTACAGCTGCATCCTAACCAGTACAGCTCCATTCTAACCAGTACAGCTGCATCCTAACCAGTACAGCTCCGTTCTATCCAGTTTCAGCTCCATCCTAACCAGTACAGTTCTGTTCTAACCAGTTTCAGCTCCATCCTAACCAGTACAGTTCTGTTCTAACGGGTTTCAGCTCCATGGAGGGGAGCTGTTTTGGACCAGGTGAAGGTCACAGCCAGTCACCATGGTAACAGCCTCCCAGTATCAGCTTCTTATGTTTCTGAAAGCGCCTTGACTGAACCATCTTTCTCCGCTGAGGCTTCTTCCCTTTGTCAAGTTTATCTCAGGTTCAACATACTTAGAGCTATAACTGGACCTTCTCTCTGAAGCAGAACGAGTCCTACACGTTTGGGTGATCTGTGTAGGAACTGTCATCCTCCCTGACCTGACAGACCTTCAGTCCTTCATTCATGCTCAGACCACACTGATGACACACTTCTTCCATATCTGCAGGAAGTCCTCTGTCACCACATCCACAGATCTCCTCTGTGCTCTTCATCTTCCTTCCTGTCCGGCAGCTCCATCTCCTGCATCCTTCACTTTGTTGTCTGTTGGTTGGGGAACTTTTATTTGGGCCGTCACGATTTCCTAAGGCACGACAACAATCACCCCGTGGAGATCAGGACTATGGACCTGGTCTGTTCAGGCCAGCCACACCTCAGCGCCTTGGAGGTGAGTTATAAATAAAAAGAGGAAGAGGAAGCTAGCAGGAAGAGACAGTGCCCCATTGTTAGTGCCCCTGAATAATATCACAGCTCTTATCGTGTTTTGGCAGTTGAGTTTCATTTTCAGAGCGGTAAACAAATTAAGTCCACGCTCAGAAAACAAACACAGCAAAGTCTTCAGTTTTATGTCCCAACATCAGTCATGGAGCTCATTGACACCTGGGACAAAACCAGACAAACATATTTTTAGGTTATTTGTGAGCAGATGTGAAGCTCCTCTTAGATGCTGAAGGCTGCAGTGAGGGAGTGAATGGAAACCCTCCCATAAATCGCTGACATTCTTTCTGTTTAGATGTCTAACACAGATAACAGACGCTGGATTTACAGGCCTGACTAAATGCTACTGCTCTCGCTTTAAAGCCAGTATTAGAGTGAAAATGTCAAAAAATCACCTGACAACATGTAACTCCAGCTGTTATCTATTTAACAGAAAATAAAAACAGATCCATCCTAAGAATCTCCTTCAGACTGAGGAGGTGCTGATCATCAGTTACTGATAACTGATCACCAGAAAAGCACATGCTTCATCAGTTCCTGGTTCCTGGAGCATTCAGGCGTGTCTCAACACTGCGACAAGAGGGAAAGACATCAGCAACTGTCTAAGAGGAGCAACTGTTGCTGGACATCAACGTGGAAAGACTCAGAAAACCATTTTAATACTACTAAAAGCTCAGCATCTACAGTGAGAAAGTTTATCTGTTTGTGGACGAGTGTTTGTGTTTGTGGACGAGTGGTTATAGACGGGTGGTTGTTTGTAGATGGGTGTTTGTGGATGGGTGGCTGTGAACGGGTGATTGTGTTTGTTGATGGGTGGTTGTGTTTGTGGACGGGTGGTTGTTTGTGGACGGGTGTTTGTGAACGTGTTTGTGTTTGTGGACGGGGGGGTGTGTTTGTAGACGGGTGGTTGTATTTGTAGACGGGTGGTTGTGTTTGTAGACGGGTGGTTGTGTTTGTGGACAGGTGGTTGTATTTGTAGACGGGTGGTTGTGTTTGTGGACAGGTGGTTGTATTTGTAGACGGGTGGTTGTGGACGGGTGGTTGTTTGTGGACGAGTGGCTCTGGACGGGTGGTTGTTTGTGGACGAGTGGCTCTGGACGGGTGGTTGTTTGTGGACGGGTATTTGTGTTTGTGGACGGGTGGTTGTATTTGTGGACGGGTGGTTGTGTTTGTAGACGGGTGGTTGTGTTTGTGGACGGGTGGTTGTGTTTGTGGACGGGTGGTTGTATTTGTAGACGGGTGGTTGTGGACGGGTGGTTGTATTTGTAGATGGGTGGTTGTGTTTGTGGACGTGTTTGTGTTTGTTGACGGGTGGTTGTATTTGCAAATGGGTGGTTGTAATTGTGGGCATGTTTGTGGACGGG
Organism: Hirundichthys speculiger; assembly: GCA_018398805.1. Classification (NCBI taxonomy): domain Eukaryota; kingdom Metazoa; phylum Chordata; class Actinopteri; order Beloniformes; family Exocoetidae; genus Hirundichthys; species Hirundichthys speculiger. Next base: position 293,046 of record JAGFBZ010001602.1, on the reverse strand, counting down.
TGGTTGTATTTGTAGATGGGTGGTTGTGTTTGTGGACGTGTTTGTGTTTGTTGACGGGTGGTTGTATTTGTGGACGGGTGGTTGTATTTGTGGAAGGGTGTTTGTGGACGTGTTTGTGTTTGTGGATGGGTGGTTGTATTTGTAGACGAGTGGTTGTGGACAGGTGGTTGTGTTTGTTGATGGGTGGTTGTGTTTGTGAACGGGTGGTTGTGTTTGTAGACAGATGGTTGTGTTTGTGGACGGGTGGTTGTATTTGTAGACGGGTGGTTGTGTTTGTAGACGGGTGGTTGTGTTTGTGGACGGGTGGTTGTATTTGTAGACAGGTGGTTGTGGACGGGTGGTTGTATTTGTAGATGGGTGGTTGTAATTGTGGGCATGTTTGTGGACGGGTGGTTGTATTTGTAGATGGGTGGTTGTGTTTGTGGACGTGTTTGTGTTTGTTGACGGGTGGTTGTATTTGTAAATGGGTGGTTGTAATTGTGGGCATGTTTGTGGACGAGTGGTTGTATTTGTAGATGGGTGGTTGTGTTTGTGGACGTGTCTGTGTTTGTTGACGGGTGGTTGTATTTGTGGACGGGTGATTGTATTTGTGGAAGGGTGTTTGTGGACGTGTTTGTGTTTGTGGATGGGTGGTTGTATTTGTAGACGAGTGGTTGTGGACAGGTGGTTGTGTTTGTTGATGGGTGGTTGTGTTTGTGGACGGGTGGTTGTGTTTGTAGACAGGCGGTTGTGTTTGTGGACGGGTGGTTGCATTTGTAGACGGGTGGTTGTTTGTGGATGGGTGTTTGTGTTTGTGGATGAGTGGCTCTGGACGGATGGTTGTTTGTGGACGGGTGTTTGTGTTTGTGGACGAGTGGCTCTGGACGGGTGGTTGTTTGTGGACGGGTATTTGTGTTTGTGGACGGGTGGTTGTGAAAGGGTGGTTGTGTTTGTTGATGGGGCGTTGTGTTTGTGGACGGGTGGTTGTATTTGTGGACGGGTGTTTGTGGACGTGTTTGTGTTTGTGGACGGTGGTTATATTTGTAGACGGGTGGTTGTATTTGTTGAAGGGTGTTTGTGGACAGGTGGTTGTGTTTGTTAATGGGTGGTTGTATTTGTGGACGGATGGTTGTATTTGTGGGCGTGTTTGTATCTGTGGGCGTGTTTGTATTGGTGGGCATGTTTGTATTGGTGGGCCTGTTTGTATTGGTGGGCGTGTTTGTATCTGTGGGCGTGTTTGTATCCGTGGCGTGTTTGTATCTGTGGGCGTGTTTGTATCCGTGGGCGTGTTTGTATCTGTGGGCGTGTTTGTATCTGTGGGCGTGTTTGTATCTGTGGGCGTGTTTGTGTCTGTGGGCGTGTTTGTATTGGTGGGCGTGTTTGTATCCGTGGGCGTGTTTGTATCTGTGGGCGTGTTTGTATCGGTGGGCGTGTTTGTATCTGTGGGCGTGTTTGTATCTGTGGGCGTGTTTGTATTGGTGGGCATGTATGTATTGGTGGGCGTGTTTGTATCTGTGGGCGTGTTTGTATCCGTGGGCGTGTGTTTGTATCTGTGGGCGTGTTTGTATCTGTGGGCGTGTTTGTATTGTGGGCATGTATTTGTTGTATCCGTGGGCGTGTTTGTATCTGTGGGTGTGTTTGTATCTGTGGGCGTGTTTGTATTGGTGGGCATGTTTGTATTGGTGGGCGTGTTTGTATTGGTGGGCGTGTTTGTATTGGTGGGCGTGTTTGTATTGGTGGGCGTGTTTGCCCGTTCAGACCTGCGGCCGCCCTGTCGAAGGAAGACCACCAGCGCTCCGACGTTGCAGAGGAACGCCACGGGAAAAACCAGCAGGTAGGTGAATATGTAGGCACGGTACTTGAACTCATCGTCGTTATGTGAACATGGCCACGCCCCTGTCGTGGTGTTGTTGCCGATGGTGCTAAGAGATGTAGGTGGGTGTTCTAGAAAAGAAAGAAAATGACATTATGTGTTTTAAGTGCTCACTGTGTGTTGGTGTATCATTTATTCGTATGAGCACTTCAACAATCTCTGTTTTAAAGAATAAAAGTTACCATCCCCAACTTTTAACTCAAGGCTTCTGTGGTGAGAACAAACCTGAACAACAACAGGTAACTTTTTCTCACCAAGCCAAGGGTCAAGTTCTGGATTGTTCTGCAGTCCCTGAATAAACCTTGAACTCTTCTGTTTATCAGTGTCCATTGGTGGGAACCCAGGAGACCTGTAACAGGACCTGTAACCGCCCTCCTCGGTCCTCTCAGCTGCCCTGTCTCCAGTCACAGGTAACCGGTTGGATCCACTGACTTACCTTTATAACACCTGGTGGTGGAGGCACCATTTTCACTGTCAACTATTAATAAATACAAGAAGACCAGTTAAGACTCCAGCTCAGACTCCAGTTCAGACTCCAGTTTAGACTCCAGCTCAGACTCCAGTTCAGACTCCAGTTTAGACTCCAGCTCAGACTCCAGTTCAGACTCCAGATCAGACTCCAGCTCAGACTCCAGCTCAGACTCCAGCTCAGACTCCAGTTCAGACTCCAGCTCAGACTCCAACTCAGACTACAGCTCAGACTCCAACTCAGACTCCAGTTCAGACTCCAGCTCAGACTCCAGTTCAGACTCCAGCTCAGACTCCAACTCAGACTACAGCTCAGACTCCAGCTCAGACTCCAGCTCAGACCCCAGTTCAGACTCCAGCTCAGACTCCAACTCAGACTACAGCTCAGACCCCAGTTCAGACTCCAGCTCAGACTCCAACTCAGACTCCAGTTCAGACTCCAGCTCAGACTCCAGCTCAGACTCCAGCTCAGACTCCAGCTCAGACTCCAGTTCAGACTCCAGTTCAGACTCCAGCTCAGACTCCAGATCAGACTTCAGCTCAGACTCCAGTTCAGACTCCAGCTCAGACTCCAGCTCAGACTCCAACTCAGAACCAAACCACAAAACCAGGAAACAGATGCCTGAGTGAGAGTGTTGTTGAAAACAGACCAAACCAGTTGTAGAAACGTAATATCAGCAGGTCATAAAGGTAAAAGGGCTCGTTAGCTTATTTAAACAGCCAGCTGATCTAATAAATGTAAATTACTTCAGACTCTGCAGAGCTCTATGTGTCAACACAAGTCCATCATTACTGGTCCGTCATAACTGGTCCGTCATTCCTGGTCCATCATTACTGGTCCGTCATTACGGGTCCGTCATTACTGGTCCGTCATTACTGGTCCGTCATTACTGGTCCGTCATTACTGGTCCATCATTACTGGTCCGTCATCACTGGTCCATCATTACTGGTCCGTCATTACTGGTCCGTCATCACTGGTCCGTCATTACTGGTCAGTCATTACTGGTCTGTCAATACTGGTCCATCATTAGTCGTCAGTCATAACTGCTTTGTCAATACTGGTCAGTCATTACTGGCTCCAGCTCAGAGCCAAACCACAAAACCAGGAAACAGATGCCTGAGTGAGAGTGTTGTTGAAAACAGACCAAACCAGTTATAGAAATGTGATATCAGCAGGTCATGAAGGTGAAAGGGCTCGTTAGCTTCTTTAACAGCCTGCTTACTGGTCAATACTGCTTTGTCATTACTGGTCCTTCATTACTGGTCCGTTATTACTGATGGAGGAACAAGTCCACAGTTTGAGGAATGAGTCCACAGTTGGAGGAACGAGTCCACAGATGGAGGAACTAGTCCACAGATGGTGGAATGAGTCCACAGACAGAGGAACAAACCCACAGATGGAGGAACGAGCCCACAGATGGAGGGAGAGTCCACAGACGGAGGAACGAACCCACAGACGGAGGAATGAGCCCACAGATGGATGAACGAGTCCACAGATGGAGGAACGAGTCCACAGATGGAGGAATAAGTCCACGGATGGAGGAACGAGTCCACAGATGGATGAACGAGTCCACAGATGGAGGAACGAGTCCACAGATGGAGGAACGAGTCCACAGATGGAGGAATAAGTCCACAGATGGAGGAACGAGTCCACAGATGGAGGGAGAGTCCACAGACGGAGGAATGAGCCCACAGATGGAGGAACGAGTCCACAGATGGAGGAACGAGTCCACAGATGGAGGAATGAGTCCACAGATGGATGAACGAGTCCACAGATGGAGGAACGAGTCCACAGATGGAGGAATGAGTCCACGGATGGAGGAACGAGTCCACAGATGGATGAACGAGTCCACAGATGGAGGAACGAGTCCACAGATGGAGGGAGAGTCCACAGACGGAGGAACGAACCCACAGACGGAGGAATGAGCCCACAGATGGATGAACGAGTCCACAGATGGAGGAACGAGTCCACAGATGGAGGAATGAGTCCACAGATGGAGGAACGAGTCCACAGATGGATGAACGAGTCCACAGATGGAGGAACAAGCCCACAGATGAAGGAATGAGCCCACAGACGGAGGAACGAGTCCACAGATGGAGGAACGAGTCCACAGACGGAGGAACGAGTCCACAGGTGGAAGAACAAGTCCACAGATGGAAGAACGAGTCCACAGATAGAGGAATAAGTCCACAGATGGAGGAGCGAGTCCACAGATGGAGGAACAAGTCCACAGATGGATGAATGAGTCCACAGATGGAGGAGCAAGTCCACAGATGGAGGAGCGAGTCCACAGATGGATGAATGAGTCCACAGATGGAGGAGCGAGTCCACAGATGGAGGAACAAGTCCACAGGTGGAAGAACAAGTCCACAGATGGATGAATGAGTCCACAGATGGAGGAGCGAGTCCACAGACGGAGGAACGAGTCCACAGATGGAGGAACAAGTCCACAGATGGATGAATGAGTCCACAGATGGAGGAACGAGTCCACAGATGGAGGAACGAGTCCACAAATGGGTCCTTGAACACCTGCTACTGGAAGGGGCTCATTAACGGTCCAATTATCACCTGCTCTTAATTACCAATGAGACTTGGAGATGTATTTTCCTCTTCATGACTGATTTTTGACAGATGTCCTGGAGCGGTTCGTTTGCAGTGAGGACATAATTGACACAGCAACCGACACAACTCACTCATATCTGTGGTTCAACCTCCGGGTTGAACAGGGTATCAGTCTCAGTATCAGTATCAGTATCAGTATCAGTATTGGTGTCAGTATCAGTATCAGTCTCAGTATCAGTATCAGTATCAGTATCAGTATCAGTATCAGTATCAGTATCCATCTCAGTATTGGTATCAGTATCGGTGTCAGTATCAGTATCGGTGTCAGTATCAGTATCAGTATCAGTCTCAGTATCAGTAATGGTGTCAGTATCAGTATCAGTCTCAGTATCAGTATCAGTATCCGTCTCAGTATCGGTATCAGTTAGGGCTGGGCGATAAATCGATTTAATCGATTAATTCGAATTTGTACTTAATGTCGATTTGTTTTAATGAAAATCAATTTTCTCATCAACATCTGCCACCAGCGCCTGCCTGCTGGGCTCCCGTAGGTCAGAGAGCGCGGAGTGCGCGCCCCCCTCCCCACCCGCGCTAGGTACACAAACAGGAAAACAGGAAATTATGACGTCATCCCAATCAGTCCGATATCACGACGAATACCCCCGATAACATATATATTTTTGTCAACATGGCAGTGCCTCACTCCCTCTGAGCCTTGAATGACCGGCAGTGAATGTAATGTTTAAGTGACAACGGCATAATCAGAAAAACAATTACTCAATCAGGAAAATCAAGAATACCCCCTCATGCCAGAAAATAACTCGTTAACTCGGTCATAATTTTGGTAGTTGCTGACTTTAATTGATATTCACAGTATTTACCCACATTTCACAAAAAAATAGAAAAAATAGATAAGGCCAAAGGAACGACTAGCAAACGAGGGAACGGAGAAATTTACGTTACACCTTGAATGCTGCATATACACTGCATGCACAGTGCGCTGATTTAAAAAAAAATGGCAGTGATCGTATGGAACTTCGTCAAAGTTTCAGAAGAAGATAGTTCGCTGGTTATTTGTGACAAATGCTCCAAGCAAAGGAGGGAAAAATAGCACAAGTTTTAATACATCAAACCTGATCAACCACCTGAAACATAACCATCGCTTCCATGGAGTTTTGAAATCGCGCTAACTTGAGCTAACGTGAGCTAACGTGAGCTAACGTGAGCAAGCCAGCAACAAGTCTCCCCTCCCTTCTCCTCTCCTCTCCTCACCATCATCTCTCTTCCAAGCTTCCATGAGATTAAAAAACCCAAAACTACTAAACCTCATTTACTCTAATTAAAAGCATTCATTTGAATGGAACCACAAGCCAAAATCATTTAAACATAATTTTCTGTTACTATGGAGTACACTTTTTACATTTATTTACACAGACAAGTCTAACTTGTGTTAGTACGTTATGACCTGTGCATTATTTTTTATTGTCATTGAGGAAGTCATTTTTTCAGTAAGTAATTCTGATGCATGTATTTCCATCAGTTCAAGGAGCCTTTATTTTTTATATCAGTCAGTAATGAACCTTGATTTAAATTGATATGAGATATTAAATAGGTTTGTTTGATAGCTTTATGAAAATGTTTGAGAGGCTTCCAATAGTTTTTCATTGGAAAAATAAATATCTGTTCATTTAAAGAGTCAAAACTATTATTGGTTTTGTTCATAGTATTGATGTAATGTTCTTAGGTATATGTGTGTGTTATCGGATTATCGGTATCGGCCTTTAGGAGCTGAAAGTAGTCAGTATCGGTTTTAAAAAAACAGTTATCGTGCATCCCTAAGTCTCAGTATTGGTATCAGTGTTAGTGTCAATATCGGTTTCAGTATATGAAAAAACAAAATTGGTTGATTTCTAGACAGAAGTGTGTTAACACAATGCAGAGAGAAAAAGACATCAGCGCCAGGTTTTATTTTTGCTAAATAAATGATGGTAAAGTAAAGAGTACGACGATGCTGTTCTTGTTCAGTTTCTTCCCAGAACCAGAACCAGAATCTGTAGGTGTACGTCTGAGCTCTGGTGTACAGCTGCTTGTTGTTGTTGCATACAAACCCAGCCAATACATTCAACTCAGAAGTACAGTTCAGTCTGCTTGTTTTTGTTGTTGGATGAGTTTTCAGACGATCAAATAAAATCTCAATGATGTGTAACTGTAGAGGAGACTTTAACCCTCATTGAACAGTCTTTAAAGTCGTTCCCCTTCGGCTGCTCAGGGTCTCAGACTAGTCTAATTGTCATCCTCTCTGTCTGCTTGACGACAAACATCAAAACAAGCAAAGCAGGTTCACATTCAGGGCAGTTAATACTGCAGCAGAAACAGCAGCTGACTTACCAGTAAACATGGTGCTGGGCTGCAGTAGGAGGGTCCAGAGGTTACCGGAGACCAGAGCCGGGTCTTCTTCAGGGCTCTGATCGTGGATCCAGCCCTGGTAGCTGAGCTGCAGTCTGATCCTCCTCTGACTCGTCTGTGGGAGGGCCGACTGCCTCCAGGCACTTCTGTAGAAGCAGAGGATTTATGACCCGGGCACACAGCCAACACGCTCAACGGCGCTCTGACTTTATGAGCTCAGACAAGTCAAAGATATTCCCCTGAACACCGGAGAACTACACCTGAACAAGCCTCCGCCGCAGTAATTTACCACGTTATTACAGCTCAATCTAGTCACTTCAGGATCCTTCTGCCCTGAAGACGGTCCTGAACCCCGGTCACACGTTCCAGCGTTACAAAACACATCTGTCAACAGATACGTGCATCACATAAGAGCTTTAACGGAGACAGAAACTTCCATGGCTGTTTTTACATAAACTTGTGATTTGCATTTCTAGAAAGTCCAAGAATGCAAATGAGTCAACGTGGACAGTTGACAGAGATGCTGGATGCTGCAGCTGGGCCGTGAGGTCATTAAAGTTAAACAAATATGTTTTAAATCCTCGATTTTTTTAAAATATGTTTTTAATAACTGTAAAATATTCATGAAATGATAAAAAAAAACACTAAGATGAAATAAAACAAAAATCTGTCTGATAGATGAACCCATTGATTCTTCTGGTGACAGCAACTCTGATGAATACATACATTTGTCCAGTAAACTCTCCACTGCTCTACTGACGCGACTTCTGTCAAAACTAACAAAGAACAACAAAGATAACATCTACCTAAGCCAGACTGAAACCTTATGGAGACGTCTGCAACCCTTGGTGTTGGCTAAAGTGAAGGCTGGAGACAGAACTTTCATGATCATTGAGGACAATATCAACGATATCGCCAAAGCCACGATCGAATACCTTTTCTGGATTTCTGCCAGGCCAGAAAGATTGCTGCAGGCCGCGATGGCATCAGAACAATTCCTTTTTTGATCACGCTGTTACGAGTTTTCTTACACGTGAGATAAATGCCAGAGAAAAGAAGGGAAGAATTGCCAGATTTTTTTCAGGCATCAAAAATGGTTCTTCTGTTGTGGCAGTTAGGTTACCAAGCCCCCCCCCCCACCACCACCACCACTGTGCTTCTTTTAAGATCAACACGCATCTACCGTATTTTCCGGACTATAAGCCGCTACTTTTGTCCCACCCTTTAAACCATGAGGCTTATACAGAGATGCGGCTTTTTCTATGAATTTTTCTTCAGCCCTCAGGGGGCGCTCTAGCAGGAAGTGCAAAAACCAAAAAAACAAACCAAGTAGTTAAAGGCTACTCTGTTTTTGTTAAGTAGCCTATGTTGGCTATGCTACTCTACCTGTTATTATTGGACAAACTGATAAATCCAGGTGTGTCTGACCATTGTAGCTACTCAGACACACCTGGATTTATCAGTTTCTCCAGTCAGTGTGTTGGTTCCTCAGTGGATTTCTGGGTTCTGAGTGGACCCGCTGCAGAGGTAAGGTTTTAATCGCGGATGTGGACCGGACGCAGCGTGGAGCCAGCAGGTCCGCGATCCGGCTCCAAAGCGGATCCAGCACTGAGTGCAAGTGGACCCTGATACGGGTCCGTTTTGCGGGTCTGTTCCGGATGTCTTTGCTGTGTGGGGGGGTTTCAGTACACAGGTGGAGGAAAAATTAGTTCAGGTATATGAATAAACACTTAAGCCTGATTTATACTCAAACATCAGGTTGTCTGCGTCACCTACGCAGACGACGCAGAGATGCCACACTATGCAGACACTCCGGTGCACCTCCCCAAAATTGTAGGTCGACGCAGAGAGTGTCACAGAGAGGAGTGTTAGGATTTAGAATTAACTATGTAGATTTTAACTTGTTATAACTGAAACTTAGCATGAAGGAATGCTGTGAGTTTCTCAGCTCAGGTTTACGACTTAATTACTGCCAACATCCTCCGACCCCCGGAACAACAGTTCATTTATTAACTCAGACTGTGGGACAGTGACCATCTGGACAAATGACCATAAAACCCAGGACACGCCTTCTCTGGATCCTTAAAAGATGAACACAAACTAACTTGGAGTGTGCATTCCCTGACATCTCTTGAGATGTTAGGAGGATGTACCATCGGCCGATTAAAATATTCTGCATGGCATAATAATTCTTTGTATTCATGATTGTATTAAATTCTTGATTGACCTTTTGCTTCTAGACTTGTCATTAGGCACCAGATAAAAGAACACGGAGAGAAACTTTACAGGAGAGAAAGGAGGCCTCTGATTGGCCAATTCTATATCCGCATAGGAAAAAGTGCGTCATTGAAGAAATGAGGAAGTATCCCACATCTGTACGATTCTCGTTCTCCACACTACAAAGACAGCACAGATTCTAGTAATTCATGGAGGGAGATTGCGATGAATGTGGGTCTGGATACGGCCGAGATGGTGAGGAAGTGGAAAAACGCAAGAGATAAGTTTAGTAAGTTTAGCTAGTCCGTGATTGTCCCTCTTGCGTTGTGGTGTGGAATAACATAGCGGAGACCGCGCTAGTATAAATCAAAAGTGACGGCGGCATCTCTGCGACAAGCTGACGGCGACACATTGCCGCGAGAGTATACACGGTCCTTTATGGTACAAAATCTTTTGATGTAAATATCTTATTTGTCAGCCTGGATACCGGCAGTTTATAGTCCGGTGCGGCTTATATGTGACAAAACATATGTTTCGTTTATATTTTAATGGGTGCGGCTTATATTCAGGTGCGGCTTCTAGTCCAGAAAATACGGTACTATTTTTGCTAGGACTCAAATCATTTCTCCACCATCAAAGGATTTGGCTCCAAATTTAGCCTAAAAGACTTGGTGGATCTATACGGGTTTTCTCCGGGCGCTCCGGTTCCCTCAAACTGTCCAAAAATATTTGTTAGCTTGATTACTAATCCTACATAGATTATCACGGATGGATGGATGGAGGGATGGATGGATGGATGGACTAAAGGAGCACATCTTCTGGATTTGCCTGAAAAGACTTGCTAGTTTTTCTTGTGGTTCAATCCATTCATGTTAATGATCTTAAATGGACCATTTGATGTGAGTGTAGGTGTGAGTGAGTAGATGGAGGGGTGGACTAAAGTATTTCTTCATGGTTCTGCAGCTCCAGCTCTGCAGGAGGACTGGGGCCTCTCTATAAGGGCCACCTGCTCCAACCACTGAGCTATGGATCCATAGTTATGGAGCTCTGGATGGACTATGGATGCACTAAAGTTAGATGAGCTCTGGCTAATCTCCCATTAACCCTCAACAAATGATTCCAATGAATTAAAGATATTAACTCAAATCAAAGATCTATTTTAAGAGAAAGACGGTGAAGAGTTTTCACCAATGGCAGCCATGTTTAAAAACCAATCTAAGTCCATTTGACCTTGAAAATGTGAAACATCAAAAATAAAAAAGGTTTCAAAAGAAAATAATTGAGACTTTGTGTCTGTTAGAGCTGTAAAATAATCTAAACATCAAACAAGGACAGGCTCATATGAATGAAAGGTAAGTAACTTCTAATAAACAGAATGAAAGGTTCATTTACATGGTTTAAGTTATTGTGACTTGTTTATGAGCACACGTTACATCACTAGTCCAGACCAGAACAGACTGGTGCCCACTGCTGTGGGAGGACATCCCAGTCTCCAACCAGCCAACATGGTTGTACTGGTCACTCTGGCACCAACATCAGTCCAAGCTGATATGTTCAATCAGTGGGGTTGAGGTCAGGACATTGATCCTCTCACCTCCCAGATTCTGGAGGTGGTCTTTCTGATAAACCTGCTCTGTGACGGCCAGTGTTGTCTTCTTGGAGGAAAGAGCTTGGTCCCACACTGTAAAAAAAAAAAAAAAAAAAAAAAAAAAAAAAAAAAAAAAATCATAAAAAAAAGGGTAATTTTCCAGCAGCTGGGGCGCCAGAAAAATACCATGAAATAACAGAAAATTACTTTCTCATAAAAATACAGTTTTTTTTTCCATAATTAAAATACAGTTTGTAGTTGTAATTTTAACAAGATTTTGCCTTATTTTCAGGTTATTTTTAACATTTAATTAGAAACATTCACATTTTAAAACAATTAAATTACCTAGAAATATGGTAAGTTAATGCTGTATTACGAATAATAATGCTTAAATCTACGGAAATGTGCTGTTATTAATTGGTTTCAATTACATTATTGTCATGGCTCAGGTGAGAAAGACTCCAAGTTAGACTTCACTTTGAGAACAGAGAGGTTTATTAGGATTGAGAATCCTGGAACAGTTGAGGATGGCTCGAGGCAGGATCTCCAAGATCTGGTTCCAGGATGCGCAGGCAGACTCACACAGGCTGGACGTGGGACGGGCAGACAGGGAAGGCAGGACTGGAGAAGAGAGCAAAAGTGATTAGAAGGTTCAGACAGGTTGGCACAGTGAGACGAGACGTGGGCTTAATACCACTCAAGGAGCGTTGTCGGACTGGCGCCGAGTGGCTGAAGGAATCCAGTTTATGTAGAGTGTGGAGTTGATTGGTGATGAGTCCCAGCTGTGCATGGGAGGCCGGGTCGAGCAAGTCTGGCTGAAAGATAGGACCGGAGACAGTGGAGGGCGCCAGAGGACAGGGAGCCGCATGACAATTATCTTATGTAAAGAAGTTGTATAATAATTTGTGTTTGATGTAATATAACAGTATATGACACAGAAAATATTGTGATTCATTTTTTTAAAACATGTAAAAAAAACTGTTGAAAAACTAAATAAGGTTTTAAAATTGCTACAATTTTAAGGTCTGAAGCCTTTGTATTGTAGTGGATCCTGGTCTGCAACACCTGACAGAGCCATGGCACTAGCTAAAGGATCATTTTATAAACTTCCTGCTTTTGCACAGCACAAGTTTTGTTTTACACACTTAATTAAACAAACTCACGAGTACTGATTCGAACACAGACAGGCTTAACTCAGGGTGACACAAATTAACATGTTAAATATAAGAAGTATGAATCAACAGGGGGTCAAACCAGCAACAGACTTTACATAGCAGCATTAAATCAAATAGCTAACAAATAAACACAGATAAGCACCTAAACAACCAGGGCTGCAAAGGATGCTGGGAAACAACCTAAAAGGACCTGCCAGATCACAAGCAGCATATCTATCAGAGAAATGCTTTATTGAAAGCATTTAATTGCAGCTCCCTTGGTAGAGCTGATGCTCCATAAGCAGAGGCAGCAGCCCTAAGTTCAAGTCCAACTCTTTATTATTCAGCCTCTCAAGCTTTCCCCTTTCCCTATGTCTCTTTAGATGTCCTTTCAAAATAAATATAATTAATGATAATTTATTTATATGATGTTAATAAATGTTACCATCTAGAAATTAGAGTAATTGTAGTTATTTTCAATGAAAATATTAGTCAATTAACAAAGAAAAAATAGTAAAATTACAAATTTTTACTATTAATTCCTCAGTAATTTTAAATGACTTTTCCAAATTCAAATATTTGTGAAATTACGATATATTTGTGAATGTATTTTAACAATAAACATATGTATTTCTAATGGGTTTTTTTTTTTGTAAAAGAACAGAAATATTGTGTTTTCACTGTTACAGTGATTTAATGTTATTTTACATTTGACATGTAAAATTACAATCTATTTTTGTAAATTAAATGGTATTTTAAAAATACAGAAAAAAAATCTGTAAAATAGACAGTAAAATTATATTGTATTACAATTTTTTTTTTTTTTTTTACAGTGTGGGGCTTGTCTCTGGTTGCAGTTTCATCATTCATCATCATGGTCAATGATCATTTATGATCACTTAAAAATGATCGTTATCAACAATCATTCATGATCATCTGTAATGATCACGGAGGCTTCGATGAAGACACGTTCCACTCCACCTCCAACTTTCCAGCAGTTTGTCAGCTGATTTTATGGACTTTTTTTTCCTATCCTCCTCTTTGATCATGAACAAAGGAACTATATATTTTCTCTTTGAGGATAAACAAAGTCTTATTCAGTTCAGTTGAACTGGGAACCAAGGTAACACCATCCATCACTGCTGAAGGAGGACACCGCCTGTCTTCAAACCTCCATCCTGTTCAGGGTCACGTTGGGGGCGGAGCCTATCCTTTCGGGTCAACCGGTGCAGGTCATCAGTCTATTACAGGAATCATGATCATTATTCCAACATCTCACTTAAAGAAATCAAGCAACAGCACTGCTTGTGTTGTCTTGGTCATAGCACTTTAGCTCCATCTAGTGGTCAAAATAAATCATAGTAAGTGAAAGTCCAGACAAATTCACATCTACAGTCTCCTACTGAAATCAACTCTGTATCTGCAAGCAGTTTGAACCTCTTAAAGACTTTTCTCAGCTTTGTTGTCTTTGTAGAGTAAGCAGCAAATCAGCTACAATCAAATGTTTTCAAAAAGAATCCAGTTGGACGCTTGTTCCTGCAGCACAGCTGTTACAGATGTTGATGGTCTGACAACACAGGAAAACTGGGAGGGAGACTCTGGTCTGGATTTATTTTATTTGACATTTTTTAAGATGAGATTTACACTAAATATGTGTTACTGACAAGTGCTGATGTTAAAAGTGTTTGAACAACTAATGTTATGGCACTTTAGTTCATATGGCAGCAGAACATTTAAATAAAAGTGACCTTTACACTACTTTTGAATTCATTATTTGATTTTCCGTATACAATGTGATTAAAGGTGATTAATCAGGAAATCATGCGATTAATCGTGATTAAAAATTGTAATTGTTGCCCAGCCCTAATTATATACTGTATATACATGACTTTCTAGTCGTATCATCAGATCTTTGGCCGCAGGTTCTGGACTCTCTGGTAGAGAAGAGCTGAGCTGTCAGCGCCTCTCTACATCACCTGGACATCAGGACCAGTACCTCTGGACTGGCAGACCGGGGTGGTGGTTCCCCTTTTCAAGAAGGAGGACTGGAGGGTGTGTTCCAGTTCCAGGAGAACCAGACTCCTCAGCCTCCCTGGTCAGATCTATGCAGGTCTGCTGGAGAACAGAGTCCCATCGATGGTTGAATCCCAGATCCAGGAGGAACAATGTGGGTTCCGTCCTGGTCCTGGAACACTGGACCAGTTCTAGACCCTCACTAGAGTCCTGGAGGGAATCATGGGAATTTACCCAACCAGTCCACAAGTGTTTTGTGGACTTGGAGAAGATATCCGATCGTGTCCCTCAGGGGGTCCTGTGGGGGGTCCTCCAGGAGTCTGGGGTCCTGTGGGGGGTCCTCCAGGAGTGTGGGGTCCTGGACCCGTTGTTACAGGCTGTCCAGTCCCTGAACAGAGCCAGAGTCTGGTCCACATTGATGGTTGTAGTCAGACTGGTTTCCAGTGAGAGCTGGACTCCATCAGGGCTGATCTTTGTCTCTGATTCTGTTCATCTGAAGCCAAGGAGCAGAGGGGTTCCAGTTCGGTGGTGTCAGGATTTCATCTCTGCTGGTGGAGGAGGACCTGGTCCTGTTGGGACCATCAGGTGGAGATCTTCAGCTCTCACTGGAGCAGTTCACAGCAGGGATGAGAACCAGCACCTCCAGATCTGAGACCATGGTCCTCAGTCTGAAAAAGGGTAGAAGGTCTTCTCCAGGTTGGGAGTGAGGTTCTGCCTCCAGTGGAGGAGTTTCTGGGTCTCTGGGTCTGGTTCACCAGTGATGGAGAAAAGAGCAGGAGGTCTCCAGATGGATTGGTGCAGCGTCTGCTGTGGTGGTGACTCTGTACTGGTCTGTTGTGGTGAAGAGAGAGCTGAGACTCTGTTTCCTGGTAGATCTTTGTTCCAACCCTCACCTGTGGTCATGAACTGTAGAGACTGAAAGAAGGAGGTCACTGATACCAGCAGCTGAAATGAGTTTCCTCCAGGGTGGCTGGACTCTCCCTTAGAGATAGGAGGAGAAGTTCAGTCATCAGGAGAGACTCAGAGTAGATCTGCTGCTCCTCCACATGGAGAGGAGACAGTTGAGGTGGTTCATCTGGTCAGGATGACTCCTGGACGCCTCCCTGGAGAGGTGTTTCAGACATGTCCAACTGGGAGAAGACCAGGAGGCAGACCAGGACACACTGGAGATTTTTGAGATTTGCCTGCAAATGTAAAGTGCAATATAAATAAAATATATTAATATACTATAATTCTTTTTTTCCTTTGGGGAGTAATAAAGTATCACTGAACTGAACTGAACAAACAGCAAAAACTGAAGCTTTCATTTTTAAACTGAAACATCTCCCTACTGTATTTTTATCAAATAGTGCTGCAAATGGATCAAAGTAACTCACGAGCAGGTGATGATTTTCTCCAGCTTCTCGATGCTCTGGAGCTGTCATGGTGGACTGCTGGTTGTCCTTCTGGAGAGGAAACCTTTGAAAATAAATGTGCTCATGATGACAAGTTCAACTGGATTTTTTTTCCCTCATGCACATCTATTGTTTGGACAAAATTAGAAAGTAGAATAATTGTTGTGATCTTTTAAATTTGATAATGGAATGAAAGTTTTGGTCCGTACTTTCCTCTGACTTTTAATGAGCGATGGATGACGTTGTCTGTCGACTAACATGAGCTGATTTCAGAGCCTGATGACCTGCTGCTGTTCCTCAAAGGTAGAGTTCATCTGAAGGACAGCAGTGTGGTCTCTCTAACAGGCCACCATCAAGGCTGGGGAGACACTGAGGACCAGGTGGAGCATAGTCACCTGGAGGAACGCTGACACAACAACGCTCATTCTTCTGCTTCACTTTGCCTTTTTCATGGACCAACAACATCAAAGACAGATGGGGGAATCAGGAAAACAGATGCATTAACTGAGTTGAAATGAATGAATGGACCATGTCTTCAGTGAAAAAGAAGAGCTCTTGGTGTGGAGTGACTCTGTGGAACAGTTTGGAGCAGGAAATGAAACAAAGTACTAACATAAATCTGTTTAAAAAGAGATACAAAAAATTTAATTATAAACAGGTATATGGAAGAAGAAATGGGTTAACGAGGAGTGTGATAAATAAATAAAACAGGGGAAAATGGTATATTATACTTGCTAAAGATATGTTTAGATATTTATATAAATATTTATGTGGTATATATTGTATGTTGGGAGGGATAGTCGTAGTTATGTAATATATGTTGTATATTTTTATGTATGTAGCATATATATACATTTATAGGGATATTTATGTAGTTTATATAATGTATATTTATATAGATTTATATAATATATTGTATTTTCTATAATAGGCGTGTTTACGTAGTGCTTTATGTGGACTGTATTTATAGGGATATGGTGTAGATATAGTCATGGCGATGGTGTAAATTTATAGTTATAAAGGGGTAGGAACTAAGAAAAAATTTGCACTTTTTCCTACTCCTTTTTCAAGCCTATGCGTATACGAAGATGTTACTATTTGTTTTTTTTTTCTTTGCTGTTTTTGTTTTAGGTTTTTTTTTATGTACATGTTTGTTTGAAATAAATTTCAATTCAATTCAATTCAATTAAAAAAAGAAAGATTCAACATTGATTTATTGTCCTCATGTTCCTGGAACAGAACAAAACTGCAGTGGTGCTCTCGGTCATAAAAAATGTAGAAGCATGAAAATATGAAATTAAAATATGTGAAATGAAATCAAAAATACTGAAATTCAAAAACATATATATGATAAGGCATATTTACAGAAACTATTAGAAATATAAATACTCCAACTGGACATGCAAAGGATGACAATGGTCAGACCCTGGTTTCTATTTTCCTTCCTATCTAAGACATAATTTAATCCAGGTTTCGCCATCTGATTCTTGTTGTTTTTGATCGGGACCTGATCTAAAGAGGTCTGTCAAAAAGCAGGGAACAGGCCATTTTTGGTATTTTCACAAACTCAATCAAGGTTTCCCCAGTAATCAGCTGTGTTGAACTATCTCAGAGATAGCTGAATCCAGGTCTGAGCAGTCTCTGTGTTGTGGTTTTAACTGGGTCTGCTATCAGGCAGCCTCGCTGCTCTAAAATGCGGTGGAATGGCCCTTTAGCCTCCTCCATAATCTGAACCGCTGCTTCAACACACCCCGGAACAGTTTCCACCAGAGACTTGGTGACACTAAACTATCCCAGCAAAGCTCTCAGCAGTTACTGAACCGATACAGAACGTCAAATCAGCGCCACGTCTCCTCCTGCCATCAGTCACGGTCTTAAATATCGTCCAACAGCATCACCGCTGCGCCGCTCAACCTTTACCTGTCGCCGGAAGAGACTTCGTCAACTTCCGGAGGACCCGACTCTTTCCGAAGCTGCAAACCGATGCGACGGTCCCGAAAGTGGTCCTGTTTTAGGGCTCCGCGTTTTAACTCCACAAAAAAAAAAAACGTGACTTTTAGGCGTACAAACGACACCATTTGATAAACATCGGCTCGTATCTCGGCTAACAGTTTAACGGATTTAACATAAAGCGCTAAACGAAGGGGCGTTCCCTCCCGGGCCGTGCCTGGAACGTCCCGCTCCGAATTCTACGGCAACGCAGTCACGTGATAACACGGTGACGTCATTTGCCCTGTATGACGTCGATTCACTCGACTTATAAATATAGCTTTTATAGATAAATTCACAATTTCTTCAAAGCAGTGATAGAAGGAGGTAAGTTTCAATACCTTTTGTAAAAAACTGTGAAATTAAATTTGAATTGTGACATGAAAGGAATGACTGAGACAACCCAGGAGTGTAACTGCCACCTTGAGACCAACAGCTCAACACAAGTGCCCTTGGATCCTGAGGTCAAAAAAACATCGGACTGTTTAATTTGTTGTCACCTCATGACTAAACAAACAGATCCTGAGGTCATACTACATCCAAAGATGGAGGATGGTACTAAGAAGGACCCTGTGATTCAGGAACTGGAATTCATCACGTCAGAAATCACTAGAATGTTGCAACAGAAAAAACTCTTTCACAATAGCAAGGGTCCATCCAACCAAGACATTTATATCAAAGTGCATCAAAGACTGAAAGACACAGCTGAACTTTTAAAAAGTATGGAACGTCCACCAAAACGTGTGCGGTTCTCTGAAACTGTCGAAATCTATCTGATAGATGAACCCATTGATTGTTCTGGTGCAGAAGAACAGGACACTGTTGAATCACTGGAGTCAACTCACAGCAACTCTGATAAATACAAATATTTGTCCAGTAAACTCTCCACTGCTCTAATGGATCAACTTATATCAAAACTAACAAAGAACAACAAAGAAAACATCTACCTAAGCCAGACTGAAACCTTATGGAGACGTCTGCAACCCTTGGTGTTGGCTAAAGTGAAGGCTGGAGACAGAACTTTCATGATCATTGAGGACAACATCAACGATATCACCAAAGCCACGATCAAAAACCTTTTCTGGATTTTTCACGGGCCAGAAAGATTGCTGCAGGCCGCGATGGCATCAGACGATCCCTTTTTCGATCACGCTGTTTCGATTTTTCTTACACGTGAGATAAATGCCAGAGAAAAGAAGGGAAGAATTGCCAGATTTTTTTCAGGCATCAAAAACTTCTTCAGTCGTGGCAGTTAGGTTACCAGCTTTTTTTTTTTTTTCCACCACTGTGCTTCTTTTAAGATCAACAAGCGTCTACTATTTTTGGTAGGACTCAAATCATTTCTCCACCATCAAAGGATTTGGCTCCAGATTTAGCTTAAAAGACTTGGTGGATCTATACGGGTTTTCTCCAGGCGCTCCGGGTTCCCTTAAACTGTCCAAAAATATTTGTTAGCTTGATTACTAATCCTACATAGATGATCACGGATGGATGGATGGATGGATGGACTAAAGGAGCACATCTTCTGGATTTCCCTGGAAAGACTTTCTAGTTTTTTCTGTGGTTCAATCCATTCATGTTAATGATCTTAAATGGACCGTTTGATGTGAGTGTAGGTGTGAGTGAGTAGATGGAGGGGTGGACCATGGTTGGAATTACGGGGGAGCTAAGGGGAGCTCGGCTCCCCCGAGAGGGACATGAGCTACTCTGAGAGCCGGCCCTGAGACATTCAAGGGGAGCTCTAAAGAATTGTCCACTTTAAGATATATTTTATTTTCTCTACATTGAGGCTCCTGAAATAAAAGAATAAACATGTCATGGCTGTGTGTGTTTATGTGCTATTAAATGTTCAATATTTCTAAACATTTGCCTCAACTATTTAACATGATTCCTGTTATAACCGTGGCGACCCTGGAGGAGAATTGTTTGATTTACGTAGCCGCACATGAACTCCTCATGGGTGAATGGGTGGACTGGGGGATTTTTGGTGGTATACTGTATTTGAAATTGAAGGAATGAACGCGGATGATATTTGGCTTATCCTCAAATTATATTGAAAATGTCCAAACGGAAACAGCCAAGTCTCGGACAGTTTGGATTTTTGAAGTAAACGAAGACAACAACAGCCATGGTTACTGACAACAGTGCAAGTGGACCGACTACTTCAGCTAGTGGTCGGTCTGGCTTTGGTCCTGATTTATCAGACTGTATTTTTATGATTTATGTTCCCAAACTAAGACGCTGGTATTGTTTTATTGAAAATCACTTGAAATCACTGGGTCTCTGTAAAGCGCCGAGAGACAACTGACATTGTAACAGAAGCTATACAAATAAAGTTGAATTGAATTGAATATCGGAGCTTGTTTCAGCACCATGCATAGCGCTGCTGGATGTGTGTGGGTTGTTTACTGAAATAACTGCCCTTAATAAGAACACAAACTTTTTTACTGTTGTTGAATGAGTTTTAGTCAATGTGCTTGACTGTGGTTCTTAATTATGTTTTAATGCTTCATTGAGCTGTTTTAAAGATGAATTTCTATTTTTACTCGAGACAGACAATAAATTATCTATCTATCTATCTATCTATCTATCTATCTATCTATCTATCTATCTATCTATCAATCATTTTGGCAGACTGTTGTTTTGCCTTTTGTGACACATACCATATTGTCATTTGTCAGGATTGTGCGGACTGGAGCTTGGAAAATGGCCCTGGAATGTTTTAAATTGGTGGGGAAATGTCTCTGGTGGTCCACTTCCTTTGAGTTGATGCAATTCTGACATAAAGGTGATAATAACCAAAGACATGGAGAGATGTCTTTTGGCCAGATGTACCTGTTTCAGATTATTTTATGATGGCTGCAGCCCTAATATGTTTGACGGACGCACTTGTTTTCCTGTTAAATAAACTCCATTTCGCTTTTGAAATGTAGTTTATCGAACTAGTTATTGTGTTTAATATATGTATATCTGTGTAATAAATTCATATTAGACAGTAACGTTTAAAATGTAGTCACTTATCTGGGATACTTGAGAGGGTAGAAGTGGATGAAATATTCAGAAAGGTCTAAATAGCCTAAAGTTTTGTGCCAAGATCAAGAAATCAAAACTATGAAAAGAAAATGTTATGACATTCTTTTTTTTTATTTAATAATTTCTTATATTTATATGCGGTCTTATATTTGGGCAATTGTTTACTTTTTCAATTATTAAACAAAATGCATTTGTTTCAGAATAAGAAATCAAACTTTTTGTGGTGTTTTTATTTTCTTGCTGTAAAAGTAAATTAAGTCCTTGCAGCAGGAAAGACAGCATCTGCTTTCCTGAGCTGACAGACAGTCTGAATGTGTTATTGGCGGCACTCGGATAGTAATATGCGCATGTGCACATGGGAAAGTCATGGTGCACACTGTAAAATAGGGCTCCCCCAAGGGTCACTGTGTAATTCGAACCCTGGGGTGGACTAAAGTATTTCTTCATGATTCTGCAGCTCCAGCTGGCTTCATTGACACACTGAAAAAAAATAACTCAACTGGATGAACACAAATAAATTTTGGGCAGGATTTCCATCCATTAATTTTATCGATTCTGCGATATATATCGATATTTTATTTCCCCAGAGAGTATCGACATTTCAGCCGCGGGTATCGATATTCTAAGCTCCCTTCAAAACCCCCGTGTCCCGCATGGGTGCTCTTCCTGCAAAGTCCTCCAGCCGCTAGTGTTTCTGTAGAGCATTTCTAACAGGTTATCCAGAAGCTTCTTTCTCTTTCCAGCTAGAGCTGAGCCAGTCAGGAGGATGGCGGCGAGTATAAATCCAGTGCTTGCGTGCTTAAAAGCAGATGTGTGGGAGCAGTTCGGTTTTAAAAAGAAAAAGGAAAGCGAAGATTTAGACAAAAGTATGGCGGTTTGGAAGCTGTGTCACACAAACGTGAAGTACTCTGGAAATACCACCAACCTGCGAGCCCACCTGAAACGTCACCACCCGGACAAGCTAATGCTAACTGGTTGTTGCCACCAGTTTCCATCTACTTCACCTAGGTCGCAGAAAATTACGGAGTCCATTACCTACTTTATTTGTCAGGATTTGAGACCGTATTCAGTGGTGGAAAACGCCGGCTTTCGGCGCATGGTGAACGCGATGGAGCCCGCTATCCTATTGTCTTTTATTCATTTTGTCCAGCATTTGCAAGCTGCCTGTCAGCCATATAATGTGTAACTGATGCTTTCAGTTCAAGTAATTCAAACAAAGTCATTGCAACACTCATAAGATGTCACCTAAATCACTTTGTCCCATTAAAATCCTTCTGAAAATGATGTAAATGTATTGTAAGATGAATATCGATATATACTGTATCGTGAGCCAAATATATTGTATCGTATCGTGAGATTAGTGTATCGCTACAGCCCTAATATATATATTAGGGGTGTAACGGTACACAAAACTCTCGGTTCGGTACGTACCTCAGTTTTGAGGTCACGGCTCGGTTCATTTTCGGTACAGTAAGAAACATAAATGCAAAATATAAATGTGCTAGTTGTTTATAATACACTTTTGTGCTTTTTAACAATAGGAACATTAGCCTATACAAAGCTAGAATTCTGCTCAAAAATATAAATACAATATTCTAAAATGTAGATATTTTGAAAAACAAAATAAAAATAACATTGGCTCAGACTTTTGCTTTAAAAAATAATCCATCTGATGTGCAAAATTGAACAGTTGCAACACTGAACAGTTTCAAGTTGTTGGTCAGATTAAATAACATGAATAAGGCTCAGACTGTTTCTTTAAAAACTAATCTTTTTATTCTTTCATAAAGTCCCGGTATGATTTTCTGGCTAAAATGTGGATGAGAAGGTTATTGATATGGAGCTCAATTACCTTTATCATGTGTTTGAAGCCAGCGTTCTCTACCACTGATTAGGGTGTTTGTGTGCACGCGCGTCGCCTTGTCTGTGTATGTGGTGACACGCGCCCAGTCCGCACACACAGAAACTCACGCTGGCTGTGCACTGAGCCCGGCAGAGAGAGAGAGAGAAGCGCGGCTCGCGAGGCAGACAGCAGCCAAGTGATGGCTTCAAACCAGCGGTTTGAGTGCGCGTGAGTCTCAAAATCACCAGAAAACGTAGCTAGATTTGTCGCTAGTTGCTTTTTACAAATTAAATCGCTAGGGGGGTCTGGAAAGTCGCTAGACATAGCGACAAAGTCGCTAAGTTGGCAACTCTGGGTGTGCGCACAACTGTGCATGTGCGGCTGCAGCGCTCTGCTCCACCATAGACATATATATGTCTATGTGCTCCACAACGTGCGGTCTTCTACTTAATATGTCCGTGTGGAAACTCGTTCGGTACGCCCCCGTCCCGAACCAACCTACCTGTACCGAAACGGTTCAATACAAATACATGTACCGTTACACCCCTATTATATATATATATATCAGTGACGTGTGGTGAGATTCATGGCTGGTGAGGCACTGACTTCATCAGTCAGATTTACAAGCATATGAACCCTCCAGAACAACTTATTCACCATTTGATTGGCAGCAGTTAACTGTTTATGTTTAAAACCTCCTATCGTCATTCACATATAAATGCTTTACACATACAAACTGTAGCGCACAAAAAAGCACATTTAATTTAAAAAAAAGTTATTATGGTCTTACCTTTACTTATAAATGAAGTCCATCATCCGCTCCTTCTGCAGAATAAGTGACAGCGCAGCCAACGTTGTCAACTACACTACACGAGCGCAAATCTTTACAAATAAAATGCACCATGGCCTCTGTGATACGCTGAGCACGAGGTGAGTTAGATGGTAGTAAGTTATCCAGCGTAGTTTGGTTTGGCTCAATATGCTTCTGTGGCTGTTTCTCTGCTAAAACCTCGGCATGATGTCTTGCTAGGTGAGCTCGTAAATTTATCGTGTTCCCACTATATTTCATGGCAGCGAGGCAAAGCTTGCTGACGGCGTTGTCCTTATCAAGCTCGTTTTTACTCCCTTTATGTTTGTACTGTGGAGGCGTTGTTATTTTGTTAGCCATGTTGTTTGGGATTTGAATCTGTCCGCTTCAGCCACTGTGACTGCCTCTACAACAGAAATGGCGCTGCACAGCAAAGTGGCTCTACGGCGCCATCTACCGGAGTGGAGGTGCGGAAGTGGTACAGTATTCACAATGCGTCTAATGCATTGAATTTTCCTTAAAAAAAAAAAAAAAAAAAAAAAAAAATCGGATATTAGGAGCTGAAAAATCGATATTATATCGTGCGGCTGAAAATCGCAATATATCGCCAAATCGATATTTTTCACACCCCTATAAAATATAAATGCACAGTTACTACAGTTCATCAGTTGTCTTGGTCAAAAAACAAGTGCCAATTCTAAGACGGCAGTAGCCTTCAACATTTGACCTCAGATATCTGCAGAGGTTAAAGCAAAAACATAATCAGAGCCTGAACGTTTGTGTGTGGGTGCGTCCGTGGTGGAAGTGGGGGTTGTTACTACAACATGGTAGTGAACACATGTAGCGTTTAGGATACTTTTGATAACGTTTTGCTGCAGTTTACAAGATGACCTACAGTCACAAGGTGACATATTATAAGAGAATGTGAAATTCAGTCAGGCAGGATAAAATTTGGACGACAACCTATTCAGTTGAGGGTTTATGACAAAGGGCCATCAACTCCAAATATTGTGCAGCATTTGCGCTATTTATTTTGTAAAAAGATAACAGTGCAACAGTGAACTGTAGATAACACTGGAACTTTAAATGGAAACTTTTTACTACAAACCCTGTGCAATTTTTTTTTTTTTTTTTTTTTTTTTTTACAATTTTTTACTTTTTCATCTGTCCAACTTGTGCTGCTGTTGCAAGTGAATTTCCCCAGTGTGGGACTAATTAAGTTCTATTCTATTCTATTCTATTCTATTCTATTTCCATAATCCATTTGCTCAAAAGAAATAATGGTAAATTAAGTTCGAGTAAATTAATAGAAAATATTATCAATAAAATAACTATTCAATTAACAACCAAAACATTTTAACTTTTTTTTTTTAAACTCTGGTGTTGCTTCATGTGGGTTCAAATATCTGCACGTTGATTAGAAGTCAACAGTTTTGTCAGAGCTATTTTGTCTTCAGCTATTTGTTTTTCTGCATCATTTTCCCAGAGGTTGGAGAGCTTCAACAACAAACCTGCTCTGTGATGAACCTGCACGCTCGTATTTAAGCTCCACCCACTGTCAGTCACTGATGCTGGTCCATCAGCTGTGGTGATGCTCTGTCCTTGCCCTGGATCACCTTTTCAGACACCAAAATAACTTACTTCAAGGTAACTAATCAAGTAAAACTGAATAAATCTAGTTAAACCAACATCTCTAAACATCATACAATCTACTTGTTTGAATTTTCCTGAAACAACATTTTTGTCGACCACAGCGTCCTCCTGGCCAAGCTAAAATGTTTTCAACTTTCTGAGGATGCTAGTCAGTGGTTTAAGTCACATCTGGAGGAAAGACAACAATATGTAGGGGTGTGATGTGTATGTTTGCTAGCAGGGGGTGTTTATGATTTCTCCAGCTGTTGAGGGCCCGCCACAGCTGTAAAACCCTGCAGTTCTTGTTTGTATTATTGAAGGTAAGGAGGGCTCTTGTCAATGCTAAGAATTAAACTTTTAAATAACGTCCAGAAGACAAGTTCCTGTTGCTAACTCTTGTAGAAACTTGGAGGCGGTTAACATGTCATGTTTTGTTAACTTTGTGATGTACACAAATGTTGTTTTATATGGGCTATGCTGGCTCACCTGGAAGGAGATGCTGCTTTGTTTTTGTGCCTCTGGTGAGGTTATTTTTGTTGTTTTATGACTACTAAGGCAGTTCTTGTTTGTATTATTGAAGGGAAATAAACAAGGAGTGTTTGTTCAGCCTCAACCACCATCGTGAGTCCTGGTCTCCCTGTCTGCACTGCTGGCCCCAGTCCAGTAGAAATCACAACACAAGGCAGAGACATCACTGGGGTTCCAGCACTCAGAGTGACAGGGTTACAAATATGTCAAGTGTAATCGGGAAAAATTCCAACTTCTCACCAACAACATGGGCGTACAACAGGGCTCCATACTTGGACCACTGTTGTTCACTATGTACATTAATGACCTGCAGCTAAGTTGTCCAGGCTGATGATATTGTCACCTATGTATCTGCTAAAACAGCTAGCAAAGCAGCTAAACACCTGACACAAGCACTTGAGAAAATCACTAATTGGCTTGAGTTGTCTCATTAATCCCTGAATTTTAAGAAAACTGTTACTATGTGCATTTCTAACTGCAATAAGCCTGTGTATGACTTGTTTGAGGTGAAGATTAAAAATTAAATAATTACTGAGGTGAATGAGGTCAAATACTTGGGGAATATATTAGATAAGAACTTCAAACAAGTACAGTACATCTGCAAGAAGGTTAAACAAAACCTCTACTGTTGTTCTATCTGAAGAGACCTGTCACAACTCTACATGCATGCAATGATTCTCATTTTTCATACTTTATCACATCATGATCACAAGCTTCTCAGTGGATCATCTCCATCCTCTCCATCATCTTCTCTTCATGTCCTCTTCCTCTACATCCATAAATCTCCTCTCTGCTTTTCCTCTAGACCTCCTGTTCCAGTTCCAGCCTCATCATCCTTCTCCAGATATCTTCTCCATCCCTCCTCTGTTCATGTCCAAACCATCTCAGTCTGGTTTTCTCTCCAGAACATCCAACATGTTCTGTCCCTCTGATGTTCTCATTCCTGATCCTCTCCATCCTGGTCACTCCCAAAGAAAACCTCAACATTTAACCCTCTGCCACCTCCAACTCTGCCTTCTATCTTCTCCTCAGGACCACAGTTTCGGAACCAACAACATCTCAGGTCTCACCACCATCTTCTCCACCTTTACTTTCATTCTGATCAAACTCTTATTCTCTCTTTTCTCCACCCGTTCCAACATTTTTCACCTCTTTTCTTCATTCTCCTATAGGGGGACTCGTGTGACTTTATTAATATTTTAATAATTATCTAGGGGTGCCACCGGCTTTTGGTAAAAAGACGGAAAACTTAAAGAACAAATGAGTCACAATTTGTAGTGGGTTCTTGACGAGTTGGATTGGCCGTGGAAAATCAATCATCAGAGTCGCTAATACGTTGTACAACATTTATTTAGACAGAGACAAGAACACAAAACATATAAGACATTCATATATATATATATAAACAGGCACATCAACATCGCGAATTCTTCATATTTGGCTATAGCGCATGACAGGAAATGACGATAGAGGAAAGGAAGGAACGAAAATCATAACAAAAAAGATGGCGGGTACGCACGGGTTGCTAACAGCTAATCTGTTATCAAAGTGATCAAATTAATAAAGAGGGGCAGTTCTCGAACTAATTAGCTGCCGAATAATGGGGAAGTGTGGTCCGGACGTGGTCCGTGACGCACGGACCGGTCGGAACCGTCAACACTGGGAGACACCAAATCTTATTCTCTGTCAGCCTTACCCTGGGCGAGTCTGGCGGCTTACTGTCGTCGCGCATCGGTTGGCACAGTTCGCAGTGGCGTTCTCCGGGAATCGTGTTCAGCCGATGTCTCTCTGGAGGTCTCCGGACGTAGCGCGTGACTCGGCGGGTCGTACCGCTTTCTTTCGTGGGTCGGTTCTCAGAATCCGACCGGCAGGCTGAGATGACTGGGATCCCGGTTGGTGACTGGTCGGCAGGGATCAGCAGAAAAAGTTCGATTTGCACGTTAAAAGTTGACGTGCGCCCCAAAAAGGAAAGACGGGCAACAAAAATCAAAATTTGTTACACTATGCAAAACTCTGGGGATTTGGCAAAAGTTCTAGGCGGGGCTTTCGGGTGTCAAACGTCGCGCGTTTGGACACTGCAGCCGCGCGCAAAAAGGTTACAACTACTTCGTTGGTTGAGACTCGTGATTGTTCTATCAAAAGTCAATGCGGCACGACTATCGAGCTTCTGTAAAAATGAGGTCTGGATAAAAGGGTGCCGAAACAAGATAGACAACTTAAGAAAATTAAGATTAAGCAACCAACAGGGATTTCAGAGTCTTTATCCGCGCCACCAAAGTTTCAAAGAAAATAAATATAAAAGTTTCAAAAGAAAGGAGAAGAAATTTAAGAAGGCAAGGGAGTAGTAAGAGTGAAGAGTCAGAGCAAGAAAAAGAGAGCGGACAAAAGGACTGATCCGGCTTTTATACTCCCCGAATATTTCATGAGCGTTTATGCAAATAAATGGGGTAGGATCCATATTGTCCAATCAGAAGATGGGAAATTTTCCCGCCGGAATCCGGCGCACTGAATTCTGGGAGACGGAGTCTTTGATCATTTGTAGTCCACAAGTTTAAACAACATTTATGCCGTTACTAACTTAATTATCAGGATGAAATAAAACATCACAAACACAAATATCACAATTATGTCACACAGAATAATAACTTTTAACCTTTCATTTAACAAACTGTCCTGTGGAAACAGAAAGCTTGTGGTGCCATGGAATGTCACAAATACACAATAATAATCAGCTTAACCTGACATCCCCTATAGGTGTTCTTGAAAGTTATTTTCTCCTCAGTTATGACAGTTTTACGGAAATCATAGTAGTTTTGTCCTGTAAGAAAATTGTTTATATATATTGAACTTTAATCGTCTTCTCTCCTCCTGAGTGAGATTTCTGGGTGCGCTTCTCCTGCACCAGCACACAGAGTTTTATGACTCTCTTGCATTCCACCTGTCTGAGAAGATGTTTTAGGGTTCCCTAAAATGGTCTTCAGGGAAGAGTTACCATGGCAACGGCATTCTTGAGTTTTATAGATATGCCTTGGTGCTCGGGTCCGGTTGGTACCAGATAAGCTGGGACGCTCATCTGCTGGGGGTTGTTTTCTCCAGGTTTGTAAGAAAATTAGGTGAGAGTTCACAACTGCAGAAACGGCTTTAATTAATAGAATAAAATCCGAAGAGGGATCCTACATCTCATCCCCCTTTTGATCGATGTCTTCTGGTTCTTTAGATGGCGTCGATCAATCCAAAAGGTCCCGTCTGAGGAAGGAAGGTCTGAACAGAGTTAGATCAGTGTCTCCCAGTATTCTATCGCTAACAGTTGATCTAGACTCCTACCGTCCTTATAACGGTGTTACTATCTCTAAGTGAGCACACTCCGATGGCTCCATATTCTACTCGTGTGGTAAGTTTATTTATCGTTAGCAAGAACCTTTGGTGCGAGGATCTTTACAGGCATGCAGGACAAGACAGACGCAAAACACACAGTGAGTAATCTGAGCCGAGGCCTCGACCTTTGGCTATGATTGTCTATCCTAATTCTAATTCACATTTCCCAGGTATGGGCTAATCTACGATTTTATGACCACACAATAAAGAAGAAAAACTTCTAAAAGGGAAAAAAGAATCTAGGTGAAACGGGTATGTTTCACATCATAAAGTCGACAAAAAAAAAAAAAGTGTTCTACTGGTACACATCGGGAAGAGAGAAGGAAACTTATACAGGAGCGAGGGGTTTATGGATGGACACCCCCCTTTTGTCAGCTTCCTGCTGGACTCGTATCAGGCCGCTGGGCTCAGCGTTGTCGCTCTAGTGGGGAATGAGAGCATAGGCGTCGTTAGAAACATGTTGGAACAAACGTCAACTTAGAATCACACCAGGTACCCGTCTTCCAACTGGTTGGTAGGCCGGTACCCACACGTTCGTGAGTTCGCTCTGACACACTTTATTCAAACTTATCCTACGCTGAGGGGTTGAACCAATAATTATCGCACTACCAGTCTACGCTGTCAACTATCGTTACAGGAGTGATAATTGCCCTAATTATCTCTGAGAACGAAAGTATATGAGTCCTACTAACTATTGGCTATCATGTGGTCCCCTGCGAGTCTCATGGGGGTTTGGTGCAACTCGGTTGGGTTGCAATGGACCCATCTGAAAAGGGGGTCCTTTCTGCCTTGATTGGTCCTGCTCTGAGACACCACTGGAGACAGTGTGTCGGTGACCGTGTGTGGTCCTGTCCAACGTGGGAGGAGTTTTCGTGTGAACTTCCCTGGCTTGGTACCAGGTCTGGTATGCTGCAGGGATCGGTAGCACCACACTTCGTCACTCACCTGAGGTTCCACGTGGGAGGTTTGCTGGTCATGATAGGCTTTCTGACCTTCGGTTGTTTTCTCTGGTCGGTTTTTCGCCAAAACGAAAGTCTTGCGCAGGTGTACATGCAGGTCGGCGAGGTATTGGACCGCAGCGTATGCGTTTGTTCGTTCTACCTGGCCCGAATGTTGGTGTTGA
This sequence comes from Hirundichthys speculiger, assembly GCA_018398805.1. Classification (NCBI taxonomy): domain Eukaryota; kingdom Metazoa; phylum Chordata; class Actinopteri; order Beloniformes; family Exocoetidae; genus Hirundichthys; species Hirundichthys speculiger. The sequence continues at coordinate 263,060 of JAGFBZ010001602.1, read as the reverse complement.
TGGCTGATAAGGGGTTTTGTTTTCGCCCCTAATGTCTGCCAGACTTCGCATCACGTCTGCGGTACAGTGCGTTCCTCGATCGGAGTCGACGCGATTTGGAAGCCTGAACCAAAAAGAGACATGGTTCATCAGAATATAGGCCGTTGCCTCGGTCGTGTCATTGGTGGCTGGGAGGCGTTCAATCCACGTGGTGGATGCGCGGGTCACTGCCAAGAGGTTTTTGTTACCTCGCGTCGATTTGGTGGAAGGTCCCATCCAGTCGATCTGGAGGTCGGACCAAGGAAACGAGGTTCCCTGTTGTTGCAGGGGAGCTCTGTGTGTTGCTTCGGTGCCCTTGCGTCTCGCCGAAGGGGTGTCATGGGCATGCATTCGCGTCTCCCCCCTTTGTTTGCGGGGGACCACGAGCCCTGGCGAAGGGTGTGCTCCGGAAACACATGGTAGGATGCCCGTGACCATTCGAAGTAGAGAACGCATGTCTACTAAGGAGGGCGAGCCAGGAACGTCGCTGACGTTTGCCGGCATAGCCTGCGTCTCGGGTGTGTCCGTTAAGGAGTTGATAACTAATAAAATGGCCGGGTCCTGATATCGAAGAGCGGTTGAGTCGTCAGTTGTGAATACAGGTTCGACGGACCGAGGGTCCGGAGGGTGATTCACGTCATTATTGGTGGCGATCGCTTTAGTCATTGCGCCGATGGGCGCAAATTGGGTGGGTGGGAGGGAGACAGGTAGCCACGCCTGGTTGAAGAGCTCCGGTGTGGCTCGTAAGGCGCTGTGTTTGGCTACTGTGTTCTCGATGTCGTTCAGGTTCCTATCCGGACCTGGTACGTGGGCGTTGCCTCCGACAACTTTGTTACGGACGACGTCTAAGGGGAACCAGGAGGGCGTTATGGCTGACCGCATATTTGGGTTCTGTGGCGCCAGCGTGTTGCGCAACTCTTGGTTGGCGGCTGATCTGTCATTCCCCAAATATCGGCGCACTTCTGTTACCTGGTGTTCGTGGCGTTCGGTGTCACGAGCCACAAGAGGGCAGTAGGGTTCGACTGCCTCAGACGCCTTAGAAGGGCATGAAAAGTCATCCCGTCCAGCAGCTGCACCTGTTGGTGGCGTTGGACTTGGTTGCTCATCCACCATCCGAGTTTTTAGGTCGGGTGGTTGGATCGGTTGTGGCCGGGGAAGGTTTGGGTGTTCTTTGGTTTCACCCGATGGGGTTTGGACAAAGTAACACCGTGCTTCTCTTGGCTCGTGGAGGGTCAGGGTCAAAGGTCGTCGGACTTGAGCCCAAAGCTTTTGCCGTTTGAAATCGATTACGGGTTCAAACCGGTTAAGCAGGTCTTTTCCTACCAGAAATGGTATGGAATCGAAAGGTGACACATAGACTGGGTGGACCAGTTTCATGGGACCAACGGACAGTTGGACGAGTGAAACGGTCGTTAGGATGACGTTCTCGTGGGCGAACGGTCTCACCTTCAATGAACATGGGCGCGTTTTCAAATCCTTATTGGTTTGATTTGCGAATAGACGCAGTCGTTGGAACAGGGCATTTGACATGATGGTCACGTCTGCAGCTGTGTCCAGCAAGGCGTCACAGGTTATCATGCCCTCCAGTGTGAGGGACAGGTAGAATTTTCGAGTGGAACCCTTTTCGGTGAGGTGGCAGATAAATTGGTTGACAGGTGGTTCCACCTGGACCTTCGAGTTGTTCTGATCTGCGGGTTCATCCTTCTTATCCAGTTGGGCGACCAAGGTGGCCCTGGGAGGAGGAGCGTCCTCACTTACCTCTGTGGGGTAATTAACGGGACGACTTTGGTCCACCCCCCTTTTGTTGGGAGAGACAACTGCCAGGGCAGCATCGCTAAGACTACCGAGTTCGGGGCCCGCGTCAGGGGTGCCCAGCGCGTCGTTGAGTCTAGCGGTCGCGTGACTGACGGCAGAAACTGTGAAGAGATCAACCTCCTTTTTCGGATGTCCCCTCTCCATTTCCTGTAATAACAACTTAATGTTCTTCATTTCGTTTTTGGTCAGGTACAGAGGCTCTTGTTCGTCTTCTATGTCGTCCCTAGTGGTTCTCGCATCTGAATGATCTCTCAATGGTGGAGGACGACGAGAAGTGGGCGGTGACCGTTCTGACTGATATCTACCGTGGTTTCGGTTTCGATATCCGTGGTCCGAATGGTGAGGTACAGGTCGATCGTACCTGTTGTGTGGATATCCTCCCCGTTGGGGAGGCCCGTGAAATCCATCACGCCACCTTCGTTCGCTCGGTGGGGATCGTGGTTCACGGTCAGGCCAATAAGACCTGGCGCGGTTGGGTTCGCGATTCGGTCGATTTGGGCTAGACGGAGGTGTGTGTCCTCGCCCATGTTGTGGTGCGAATGTAGGAGCAGGGGTTGATCGAGACGCTTTAGGTCTGGTGGCCCCTTCGAGCTCCATGGACAGGGGTTCTGCGCTGATTGTGAATACGGCGTGGTCAGGGGGCTTGGCATGCGACTGTTTCTGCCTCTGGAAACCCAGACAAACTAGCTCTCGTAGCTGTGCAATGCTGGACGAGCGAGGGTTTGCCATGACCCCGAGATGGTGGCTCGTAGCGGGATGGAGATTTTGAACGAAGAGCGACTTGAAGTTCTGCTCTTCCTCCATCCCAGGCTCGTTACGAGTACCAAAATAGGCTTCGAGTAGTCTATAATAGTACTGTTGGGGAGGCTCTTGTCGACCCTGTTTGACCGTAAGCGCTGCTGTCAGACCACATTGAGATGCACTGTCGGAGAACTCTCTCTCCAAAGTTTGGCACAACCTGTCGAAATCTCCTTTAACGATTTCAGGTTGGCGATCAACAAATCGGCTGACTTCGCGATTTGCCGTCAACTTAATCAGATAAATTTTGTCCTGGGTCGAGGCATCAGGGAACCTTTGCAGGTAGAACCTGAGGTCCTCCAAGTATGCTCGAGTGTCATTTATCGCTCCAGGAACGGGTTCAAACTTTGGTATGTGTCGGGCTAGCCTTTCTAATTCCCTGTCGGGGAGGCCCCGGGGAACCTGTTGAACCGCTGGGGAGGGCGACTGCCCTCGACGCATCGTGTCTAGGTTTGACTCACGAGGTTGATACGGGTTCGCGAATGGTGACATGAGTGGCGGTGAAGGAGGTTCACTACCAGCTCCTGGTACGCGAGGATCAGCCTTCAGTTCGATAGAAAAGAGCGGAGGTGTTCCAGCCGTTCTGGCTGTGAGGGACCTCCTCAGCTCTTTTCTAGCCGTCTCTAAGTCTTCAGCTAAGCCGGTATTTTGGCGATGGGCCTCTGTGAGCCCATGCTGAGTTTGAGCGAGCTGCGCCTGCAACAGTAGAACCTGTTCCTGTTTGGCGTCGAGTTGCTTACTGTAAGCGCAGCTCTCTTCCTGCATAGTTGCAGCTATCCGTCGGACTTCTGTGAGTTCCCGATGGGACGCTTTACACGCCTCATCCATGTCCTTAAGGAAGGCGCTTTGAGTGACGATTGTCTGATCGCGTTCGTTTTTCTCGATTTCTAAGGTTGTAATAGCGGCTTCGCACTCGTCCATTTTCTTTCTGGCCTCGTCCCGCTCGGCTACGAGCTGGGCCATCTGAGCGTTTGTTTCCTCAAGCTTGGACTTGTACTGTTCCACTTGGGTTTCAAGAAAAGCGTTGGTTTTCTGCGATTGGGTTATTTTATGCGAACGTGACTCGAGTGAGCTACGTGCCTTTCCTAGCAGAGCTTGTGCTGTTAGGAACTGGGAAGTTAGCAAAATCGTCATGCTACCTAACATTTTGGTCAGAGCTTTGTCTTTCGGAGGGTTGGTGAGTGCCTCCGCTATTAGGTCTGACAGTTTTGAGTCGATTTCGGTGGTGGTTAATTGCTCAACGTGTTCTTGATAGCCAGGATTTAGCTTCCCCGTGAGTTCGGTTATAGCTAATTCCAGGTTATCAAAGATGGTTCCGTGGCTAGAACCGTCAGAAGGGTCGGTATCTGCCATTTTCTCCGTTGTCTGAGCTTTGTTGGCAGTTTCCCGAACTATTTTAGCTTCGTGCCACCTAGCTAGCCGAACGTTGGTTCTGGCTTTGCCTAATCTGTTCTACTTAGTTTGGCTTAAATTTGGAAACCAATCTACCTAGCTTCAGTTAGCGCTTAGCGTACTAGCCTAGCTACTTAGCCTCGCCTGACCTAGCCTTGCTAGCTTAGCTTCCTGATTTCCTGAGTCACAAACAGCCTAGTTAGCTTCGGTTAGCACTTCGCCTACTAGCCTAGCTACCTAGACTAGCCTAACCTAGCTCAACTAGCTTAGCTTCCTGACTTCCTGAGTCACAAAACAGCCTAGTTAGCCTTGGTTAGCACTTAGCCTACTAGCCTAGCTACCTAGCCTAGCCTAACCTAGCTTCACTAGCTTAGCCTCTTGGCTCGATTAGCAAAAAAAAATTTTTTAGCCTAGTTAGCTTCGGTTAGCACTTAGCCTCCTAGCCTAGCTACTTAGCCTAGCCTAACCTAGCTTAACTAGCTACCAATGGCTGAGTTAGCACTTAGCCTCCTAGCTTAATGAACTACAAATAGCTGAGCTAGCACGTGTTAGCACCTAGCCTCCTAGCTTAGCCACCTAGCTTAGCCTGACTTAGCATGATCAGCTATGAGTCGACCTGGTTAGCTTCAGTTAGCATTTAGCTGGCTGAGGGCTTAGCTGAGCTTCTCTGACTATCAACGTAGCCTATACTGACCCCTAGTGGTCACTCCTCGGTGCTGCAGCTCTCTATGGGTCGAATTATCACTCCTGTTTGATAGTCGGCCTTATACAGTTTTGGTTAGACTGCTCAATCAAAATATGTTCATGGGAATGTGTCATTCAATAATCAGAGGTGATCTGCTGTTGTCTTTTCTTGGGACAAAATTATTACATATAGTGCCTTTAGCACCAGCTTGGTTATTCTGACAATAACCACAAGAGGGTGGCGTTTCTCCACCTGCAAACGTGGGGTTTCGTCACAGAGGGTGTTACCAGTGCGATGACGTCGTCACGTCACGCCCTGACTCCGCCCACCGTGAGGTTCCCAACTTTGCAAGGAGTCACTTCACCTCTGGCCAGCGGCCAGAAACAACATGCAGAGCTCACGCGTCGCGTGTGCGCGCAGCTGCTCACAAAATGACTCTACGTGACACAAACTCAAAAGCGTTAGTTAATTCAATAACTCTTGACACAAACTGAACCCAGCGGGTTCTCAACTTCACCTCTGCTTTAGAAGTCTTATCAAAACTCAGCTGCAGAAACTTTTCAGCCTCGGCTGAAACACAATACTTTTGCGCGTGTGCTCGTGCCCATGCAACACGCGCGAGTGGAAGACGTTTTAGCTTCTAACTCGGATTTTCTTGGGCCTGATCGCCCCTGTCTTCTCTCAGGAAGTGATTAACAACTGGTCCTCCACACAGACTTTGAATCTCAAGCGGCAGTGCTCAAAATTTGTTTTCGCTTTAGAAGTTTCACACTTCAACTGCGCAAAGCAGAACTTTCCGCTGTGTGAGCGGATAAAAGCGCGTCAGCGCGTGAACGCGCCTGGCTCGAGTCGGCTTTTGCCACTGATCACAGATCGTGTCTCCCGACCCCAGTTTCCTCAGAAACTAGAGTCTGGACTTTACTACTGTGACGACAAATAAATAAATTCTCTCTTCAGATGTTAGTCTGGGAGAACGAAGGTGAAGTTTCTGCACCTCTCGGGGCTGCAGGACAGACGGCCCGCGGGGGCGGGGCTGTTCTTCCGTGTTCTCTCACGGTACAAGGGAAAGATTTTCGTTACCACACTGTGGATTGCTTTCCGTACTTTCGCGAAGCAATATTTCTGTGGTGACAACGCGCAAAATTGAGACGACAGTCCCCGGGTTAGCTAGGCCCGGACGTCGCTCTGCTGAACCTCGTGCACGTGCCGGATTTCCGCGGACACGCACAGGAGCGCTCAGAGCAGCTACGAAATTCAGGAATACGCTGAAACTTCGCCTGCTGGGGCCCTTTTCAACAAAATCTTAAACATGCATGCATAACATTAGAACGTTTTCAACACTGAGTCCAGAAACTTTACCAGCGGCCTCTCGGGCACGCGCTTCGTAGCTGCAGCTTTGTCTCTGTGTCTGCTCACAGGAGAAAAAGCGGGGGGGTTTGGTCTGAGCGCTGCTGGGTGCGCCTCAGAGCAAACTTAATATCAGCGGACTCAGATTAATTTTCCACAGCGTCGCAAGTCGTCCTATCTGGGGTGCCAATAAATATATATAGGGGGACTCGTGTGACTTTATTAATATTTTAATAATTATCTAGGGGTGCCACCGGCTTTTGGTAAAAAGACGGAAAACTTAAAGAACAAATGAGTCACAATTTGTAGTGGGTTCTTGACGAGTTGGATTGGCCGTGGAAAATCAATCATCAGAGTCGCTAATACGTTGTACAACATTTATTTAGACAGAGACAAGAACACAAAACATATAAGACATTCATATATATATATATATAAACAGGCACATCAACATCGCGAATTCTTCATATTTGGCTATAGCGCATGACAGGAAATGACGATAGAGGAAAGGAAGGAACGAAAATCATAACAAAAAAGATGGCGGGTACGCACGGGTTGCTAACAGCTAATCTGTTATCAAAGTGATCAAATTAATAAAGAGGGGCAGTTCTCGAACTAATTAGCTGCCGAATAATGGGGAAGTGTGGTCCGGACGTGGTCCGTGACGCACGGACCGGTCGGCACCGTCAACACTGGGAGACACCAAATCTTATTCTCTGTCAGCCTTACCCTGGGCGAGTCTGGCGGCTTACTGTCGTCGGCGCATCGGTTGGCACAGTTCGCAGTGGCGTTCTCCGGGAATCGTGTTCAGCCGATGTCTCTCTGGAGGTCTCCGGACGTAGCGCGTGACTCGGCGGGTCGTACCGCTTTCTTTCGTGGGTCGGTTCTCAGAATCCGACCGGCAGGCTGAGATGACTGGGATCCCGGTTGGTGACTGGTCGGCAGGGATCAGCAGGAAAAAAGTTCGATTTGCACGTTTAAAAGTTGACGTGCGCCCCAAAAAGGAAAGACGGGCAACAAAAATCAAAATTTGTTACACTAATGCAAAACTCTGGGGATTTGGCAAAAGTTCTAGGCGGGGCTTTCGGGTGTCAAACGTCGCGCGTTTGGACACTGCAGCCGCGCGCAAAAAGGTTACAACTACTTCGTTGGTTGAGACTCGTGATTGTTCTATCAAAAGTCAATGCGGCACGACTATCGAGCTTCTGTAAAAATGAGGTCTGGATAAAAGGGTGCCGAAACAAGATAGACAACTTAAGAAAATTAAGATTAAGCAACCAACAGGGATTTCAGAGTCTTTATCCGCACCACCAAAGTTTCAAAGAAAATAAATATAAAAGTTTCAAAAGAAAGGAGAAGAAATTTAAGAAGGCAAGGGAGTAGTAAGAGTGAAGAGTCAGAGCAAGAAAAAGAGAGCGGACAAAAGGACTGATCCGGCTTTTATACTCCCCGAATATTTCATGAGCGTTTATGCAAATAAATGGGGTAGGATCCATATTGTCCAATCAGAAGATGGGAAATTTTCCCGCCGGAATCCGGCGCACTGAATTCTGGGAGACGGAGTCTTTGATCATTTGTAGTCCACAAGTTTAAACAACATTTATGCCGTTACTAACTTAATTATCAGGATGAAATAAAACATCACAAACACAAATATCACAATTATGTCACACAGAATAATAACTTTTAACCTTTCATTTAACAAACTGTCCTGTGGAAACAGAAAGCTTGTGGTGCCATGGAATGTCACAAATACACCAATAATAATCAGCTTAACCTGACATCCCCTATAGGTGTTCTTGAAAGTTATTTTCTCCTCAGTTATGACAGTTTTACGGAAATCATAGTAGTTTTGTCCTGTAAGAAAATTGTTTATATATATTGAACTTTAATCGTCTTCTCTCCTCCTGAGTGAGATTTCTGGGTGCGCTTCTCCTGCACCAGCACACAGAGTTTTATGACTCTCTTGCATTCCACCTGTCTGAGAAGATGTTTTAGGGTTCCCTAAAATGGTCTTCAGGGAAGAGTTACCATGGCAACGGCATTCTTGAGTTTATAGATATGCCTTGGTGCTCGGGTCCGGTTGGTACCAGATAAGCTGGGACGCTCATCTGCTGGGGGTTGTTTTCTCCAGGTTTGTAAGAAAATTAGGTGAGAGTTCACAACTGCAGAAACGGCTTTAATTAATAGAATAAAATCCGAAGAGGGATCCTACACTCCATTAGTTTGGACTGTTGACCCTCAGTTCTTAAACTCCTTCTCCATCTCTGCTCCCTGTAGTCTCTTGGGTTCCTCTCACATCTATTCTGTTTGCAGCTGACCTTCATTCCTCTCATCTCCAGGTCAGACCTCCACCTCTCTAGATACTCCTTCACCTGCTCCCTGCTCTCACTACAGATCAAACATCATGTCCATGGAGATTCCTGTCTGACCTCATCTGTCTGTCATCACCATAGTAACACCTCAGAGCTGATCCTTGATCAGTCCCACCTCCACCTTGAAGTCCTCTGTCACACCTACAGCTCACCTCTCTATTGTCTTATCAGAAGACAAATGAATCAAATGTAGCCATTCTTCCTTTCTGAACACCAGTTGGTGAACTGGGAAGAGCTCATTCCTTAGTGTTTGAGTAGACAACACAGAAGCAGTGTGACTGTCAACAGCTCTTTATTTCCTCTGCAGTAGCTCCAACACAGGAAGTGCTTCACAGAGGAACCAGACCAACAACACATTCAACTGATGAGGTTCAGAGTCACGAAGATGCTTCTGGAAGTACAGAGACGGTTCAAACATGAGTTCACTCATATTTCACACATCCACAGTTCTCACTCTGAAGTCACATGATCACCACCATCTGACTGCTGCAGCTCAGAGGTGACCTCCACAGTGTCATCGGCGTATGCAGCCTTCCTCTGCTCAGCCTGTTACCATGGAGAAAAGGAGATCATTTCCTGTCTGATGTGTTGATCAGGTGTCTTTAATGGACAGTAAATGAGTCAGAGAGTTACCTGCCGTTCTGTGTTGGTCATGCAGACACCATGAGGAGGGTGGAGATGACGCAAGGACAGAAGACCATCAGGTACTGGAGCAGACTGAACCCAAGAGAGGCTGAGACAAGGGGCGGAGCTCCTGATGTGGCTAGAGGTCCAGCTGTGGTTGGAGGTCCAGCTGCAGAGATGATCACATGATTTTGTCCCTTATTTATTAGGCTAAATCACAGTGCAGCTCCTCACCTGAGATAGAGATCCAGCTGGATAGAGACTTTCCATGACCTCTGATGCGACACCTGTAGAGACCTTCATCAGACCTGGAGACATGGAGGATGGTCATGTGACCTGCAGGCTCAGAGCTGATGAGGGAGTCATCTTTATAGAAGTCAGCTGGGAGGATGGAGGTCTTTGTTCTGCAGCTCAGATTGAGGTAGTCTCCCTCCATCACAGGGAGGACTGGACTCTGCAGGACCACTGGTTCATCTGGAGACAAACAACAGCTCTTCATCACTTCCACACAGCTTCATCAGCTCTGACTCCACAGTCTGATCTTACCAGAGACAGTCAGGTTGATGCTGCTACTGGTTTCTCCCTCTCTGGACTCACACCAGTAAACTCCACTGTCCAGGGTGGTGATGCTGCTAATCCTACAGGAGGAACCAGCTGCTTCTCCCCAGTCATCTCCACACTGAGTCCTGGTTCCATTGCTGGTGTTCCTCCTCAGACTCCATCCAGCAGAGTCGTCCTCCTCACAGCTCAGAGACACAGATTCTCCTTCAAAAACCTGAGACGTTGTGGGACTCACCGTCAGACGAGCTGATGGACACAAGCAGAAATGATTGAGGAACGCTGGTCCTGGACATGTCTGCAGCTGTGAACAGCAGCATGGATGTGAGTGAAGGTCACACTAACCTTGGTCAGATGAGCAGCAGAGCAGTGACGTCACTGAGGAGAAACACTGGAGTTAGTTGGAGTTTCTGATAAACCACACCTGTGATGACAAGAGTTACTGAACACAGACTTTCATCCATCATCTATCCATCCATAGGGATCCAGCCTCCTTTCTTCTCCTTTTTGATTAATTCAACCCATTTATGAGGAATACACTCTCTCTTGCCTTAGAGGCCTGCTGTGAACTCTTGACACTCAGCAGGTCTGACACAACCCCCCCCACAGGACCAAAGAAGGAAAAGGGGGGAATCTTGGATCGACATCTGTTCCAGATCATGGAGGGGGGCAGGAGTGCAACCAAAAACCTAGGCTAATGGAGGTTTTTGAGCAAAGGAGGACGATCGGATTGCCTTGCTGTAAATTACCCCAACAGGGGCTCAGAGTTACAACCTACAGGCCAAACCAGGGCATCATTAAAAGCTATCCTGGAATGTACTTTAACAACCACTGTAAGTCAATCCAGACGGTTCGTGGTCCCAGGTGAGCCTTATCTGTCGAGCCATAATGTCATGTTTTGCCGGTGTTAAGGGAAGGAGGACCCAAGAGCAGGAGTTTCAAAAAACACAAAAAATGGTTTATTTAACAAAAGACACAAAAACACCAAAATCCATAAATCCTGTAATCCTAAATCACAAAAAGCCAAACGTCAAAAACACTTGAGTTCAAAAAACACAAAAATACAAAAGAACAAAACCAAACTTATTTTCTGGAGACTGGGTGAGGAGAAGGATGACAACAGGGGAACAGGCAGAACAGCAAACCAAATAACATGTTACAAAGACTAAATGGAGCCACAGAGGACAAGGGAAAATGACAAGACTTAAATACACAGAGGAACAAACGAGAGGCAGGTGCAGGGAATCAATGTTACAAGAGGGAGGAAGAGAAGCAGAACACAATGAAGACAAGACAGACCTTTCAAAGTAAAACAGGAACCACTAAAGACAGGGAGAGACGCCAACTTGACACAGAGCTGTCTTGGCCGACCAGGCCACGTCACATAAAACCTAAAATCTACCACATTCTTACCCATGAACGGACTCAGGATGGAGCAATAGCTCCCCCATGTGGTCAAAAGAATACCAACGGACAATGTCAGTGAATAGTTGTGATAAGTGTTTGAAATGCTGAGGTAATATAACATGTATGTGGTTATATTTTGCTTTACCATGGTTAAAACATTGTGATATTAATTCCTTTGGCTGGCTAACTGCAATGAAATTTTGAAATTAAAGAGGAACTTGTATTAATGTCTAAGGTCTCACCAGGAGACTCAACCGGTGAATTCGAGCTGGGTGGAGAAACATTGCTCGTCTAGTTCGGCCCCTCCAGACCGGCCTCTCATTTACATAAAAATCTTGAATATTCAAACATATAAAAACAAAGGCACTCCTTTGTTTCGGTCTATTCCTTTTTGATTTTTGCTCTTGGCTCTCTTTTTTTCCCTCTTCCTGGCTTCTTTCTCCCGCTTCTCTGTGTGAGTTCGCATCATCCACGCTACTTTTCTTTGTGTGATGATTTGCTTGTTACTTTTCCCTTTGTCTGATTTCCCGCCCAGTTTTGGCAAGAGCTTAGTCCGCATCTCCTTCGTGTTTTGGACACAGAGCTCTCGCAGTTTTACTTTTTGATAGAGCAGCCTCAAATTTAGTGTTTTGTTATCAGAGTTCGTCATTTTTTCTATTTTTGATCTTCACATCATTCGTTTTGTTAATTTATACAACTCTTTTTAAGTCTTGAATTTTTTACCTTTTTGTTTTTGCACAAAACTTCATTCAACGTTTTACTAAAGTTTTGGTTTTTTTTGCGTCAACCTTTGACGGGCCTCAATCAGTTTTCATCGAACTTTAACTGCTGATTTCTGACGACTAGGGCTAGGGCAGAGCCTTTTTCACCAACCCCGAGGCCCGCTGATCGGAATCCGGGATACTGGATCTGATCGGACCACGGGCAACGCGAGACCTCCAAGGTTCTGCTGGCAGAACCTTCTACAGCCTGATCGGATCCCCAGACGGCTTGCAGAGCTTCCACTGTGAAACGTTTCTTCACCGATGCAAGCTGACAACAACCCTCGCTCCCGACTGTACAGGGCGGTAAGGCCTCGCTTAGTGGGTTGGTGTCTCCATCTCCAGTCTCCGGCTCAGTCAGACATTGCACCACAGACCCACGTCCGAGTGCTACGTCATCATTATTCAGCAGTTAATTTAGTTCTAGACTTCCCTTTTAGACTTACTTTTATTGGTTTCGTTAGTTTATAGGCACATCCCAGTCTCTGATAACGAGATCTTTGAGCTCCCGTCAGGACCCGTCATTTTGTTTGTTTTGATTCTCTTCCTTCCTCTTACTCTCTGTCATAACTTCCTCTTTGCGCCCCACCAGCTCTCAGGACAATTCATGTTGATGCGATAACCATATAGCTGTATATACACATATATGACTGCCTTATATGTGTCTGTGTATTCTCAATAAATGTCCTTAAAACCATTTTGAAGTCTGTTTGATGTAAACCAGCCAATTCAGCTGAAAAGAACTTACATTCAGATCAGAGATTGATACATTTTAAAGTTTCCCTCCCTTTCTTCTAAAAAAAGGAGGTGGTGCCCCATCCTTTTTATTAATTAATAATAATTACGAGATAAATCGCTACACATCCATCCATCCATCCATCCATCATCTTCCTCTTATCCATAATCAGGTCGCGGGGGCAGCAGCTTCAGCAGAGGTCCAGGGAGGCGTCCAGGAGTCATCCTGACCAGATGAACCTCCTCAACTGTCTCCTCTCCATGTGAACACAGATTTTTCAGCAGAAATTTCATAAAAACACAGAGCTACTTACAGAACAGACAAGTTAGAGATGTTTCCTCCATCCTGCAGCTTGTGACATTAAAATCAACATTTTGATGATCTTCTCTTCGCGTGCTCCTCCCTTCAGTAGCAAAAACTCTCATTTCCTGTCTATTCATCTTTCTTTCAACGCATTTACATGTCAGATGTGGTGAAGGAAATGAAGATGCGTAGATGTTGAAATCAACCTCAGTTCCAAGAAATCTGACGCTGTGTGAAATAAAAACAGGAAGCACTGATTTTTAAATCTCAGAAAGCCCCATTTTATTCCCAGTAGAACATGAAGAACATGCCAGTTTTTGAACTGAGACATTTGGCCATTTCATGAAAATATTAGCAAATGTAAAGCAACGAGGACTGGATGATGGAGATGTTCAGGTCCTCAGACGTGAGTGTCTCCTGGACTCTTCCAGAAACCAGCGTCTGTCAACACATTTTACCTACAATCCACTGATGCAGGTTAAAGCTGGACCATCAGAGAAGAAGACACATGTGGACACCATCCAGAAACACCAGCGTCTTCTCTGGACCAAAGATCATCTCAGATGGTCCGAGGATCAATGAAAACTGTTCTGAGGTCAGATGAACCAACCATGGACGCCGTGTCCTGCAGACTGAAGATCCAGCTGTTATCAGACAGTTCAACAGCTGCATCTCTGATGGTCTGGGGTTGGTTAGTGTCTACAGCTGGAACATCTGGAAAGGCTCCATCAATGCTGAAGAGAACATGGAGGTTCCAGAGCAACATCTGCTCCATCCAGACAACGTCTCTTTCAGGGAAGACCTTCCATATTTCAGCAGGACGATGCTGAACCACAGACTGGACCATCACAGCACCAGGACTTCACAGGAGAAGATCCAGCTGCTGAACTGGTCTGACTGGAGTCCAGACCTTTGACCAGTGGAAAACATCTGGAGCACCAGACGTCATCCATCAGTGAAGGTCCAGGACTGATGAGCAGCTGGAATCCTGCTTCAGACCAGGATGGGACAACATTCCTCTCCTGAACCTCCAGCAGCTGGTCTCCTCACTGCCCAGATGTTTACAGACAGATGTTAGAAGAAGAGGAGATGCTCCGCAATGATGGACATCAGCCTGATCCAGCTGTTCACAGATGTGCTGCTGCCATCAAAGCCAGAATGAGCTGATGTTTTCATGAAACGGTTTGACACCTGAGATGTTCTTGATGTTCTCCTGGAATAAAACATGGAGGAATGAGACCTGACATCATTGTGTTCTGTTTTTCTGACGTTTACACACTGACCCAACTGCTCTGGAGTTGAGGTTGTCATGAACCTTCAAAGACTGACTTCTGTTTTTCCTGCTCTGCTGTGGAGAAGAAGGTGCCGTTGGTTTGGTTTCTGCACTTCTGAGAACTTGTGTTTGACTGTGAGGAAGATAAGGCGTCAAACATCTCACCAAGCTAGAACGTACTTGAGGAAACTCAGCAGTTCTGCGTGTGAGGCGCCGCTGTCTTCCTGGCGTGCAGAAGATGCTGGAGGATGTGGTGAGCCTTGATGGGCTCCTTCACATCTGCAGGGAGGGCAGGTTCTGCTGAGGCTCGCTGACAGTGGAGGAGGTGTGCATGACTGATCTGACTGAGCTCTGAAAAGCAGTTAGGTCCAAACTGGTTTCAGGTCTGAGCTTCAGCTTCTGTTGTGGAAGCAGGACAGCGTTCAGATGGTCCAACATGCTGTCAGGGTTGACTGCATGAATGTCTCCCTGGACCTTTCAGCAGCAGTGTGGTGAACATGAGGAGACCTTGATGAGCTGTGGAAGGTCTCTACGCTCTGACTTTGTTCCTGGATTTCTGAGCTTCCTCTTCAGAGCTGCAGCACGTCTGTTTCGTGTCTTCAGCAGTTGTGAGCAGAAACTCACTAAAATACAGAAACTAAGAGTCTGCTGATGAGCAGATGTTCTCTCCAGGAGCTCTCACTCACTGGCCTTCATGGGCAGTTAAATCTAAAGTCACTTCAGCTTTCACATCACCTGCAAATGAAAACACTGAAAATCCAAACTAGAGGTCTTCACGGGTCCACTTTCATGGACCCAAACCCGTATGGACCTGTGAAAATTCGACCCGGAACCGACTCAACCTGAGTCTTTAGTTTCTGACCATGAACCGAACCGAGTTACCCGAATAGAACCGAGACAATCCAGCCCATAGTTGCTCATGTTAAAGTTGTCTAGCCTTGAATAAAACTTGATTTTCTTACCTAAAGTTGTCTTCTTCTACCCGGTTCAGTTGCTACATAGGCTACGATGTAAACAACAATAAATCCACGTGGTTATTTTCTTTGTGGATACAGATGCTATTGGTAGCAACTGCTAATGCTAATAGCCTACACCGGTCAGGACGTGTTATGAATTTGTTCTCTTATCCAGCGTTGTCATGTTAGTGATCCGTTGTGCTTTACAGCTGCCGGTCAAACCGCTAATAACACGCTACGGCAACACGATTGTTTCATGACAAACACGCCACGTTAATTAATAATTAATTTAACTGCCCCGAGTCCTGACATTGGCTGCCACCGTCAATATCTTTACCTCTCTCGAGAAACACAATCCCCAGACAGGAGAGGTGGCAGCAGATTTGGCAGAATGTTGATGGCTTGATGCCACACAAACATGTGGTAGATGTCACAGTAAATGGTGGAGAGGTGCCACAAGCATCAACTGGTTTCTCCTCTTTTGAGCTGTTGTACGGCAGGAAGGTCAGAGGCCTGTTGGACCTGCTGAAGGAGAACTGGGTGGCTGTAACATATGAGATAAACATAAACAGGAACAACTTCTCCATCTGAACCTGTTAAAGGAAAGAAACGAGAAGACTGGAGGGGAGCAGGTTCTGATGGTCCAGGACATCCAGCCTGAAGTGGAGGATTTGATGGAGGCAGAGGAACTTGACATGGTGCTCTTTAGGGAGTAATGTGAACCCGAGCCTCTTCCTGCCTCTTTTTTTTTTTTTTTTTTTTTTTTTTCAAGAATGCGCCGCAAGGTGGTTGCAAATTGTAGTTGCTCTCACATAGTTTTAATAATTTTTTCGATTTTCTTTCTGTCTTTGAAATACAGCCGTCATTTTTATCAATTTTTTTGAAGAGGTTTTTAGGTCGGTTCGGAGGCTGTGCGGCACGAGAGAGTTTTCTGTATACTTTTGTCTCTTTTTGGCTGTCTCCGATACTTGTTATGATGTGTCTCCATGGCAACGCTGGACTTGTTTACAGTCGTGATCAACTGCTAAAACTCTCTAAAATGAGGATTGGCAGTGAAAAAAACATGACAAATCCCGATGGAGTTGAGAAGAAAGAGAAGAGGATGCAGGCAGGAGTGATGAAGCAGAGAGAAAAGCGGTGGAGATTTAAACCGTTTTCTTCCAACTGTTGTGATGGGTAACGTCAGATCGCTAGCTAACAAAACGGATGAGCTTGAGATGCTAACCAGGTCCCAGAGAGAATACAGAGAATGTAGTCTCATGTGTTTCACCGAGACGTGGCTGCATGAACACATTCCGGACTGTAACGTGTCTGTTCGCGGCTTTAAGACGGTCCGAGCAGACCGCAGTAAGCAACTCAGCGGGAAGCTGAGGGGAGGTGGGATTGCAGTGCTGGTTAACCAGCGTTGGTGTCATCCTGGACATGTCACCGTCAAGGAGAAGATCTGCACGAGGGACCTTGAACTGTTAGCTGTGAGTTTCCGTCCTTATTATTTACCCAGAGAGTTTACCTGTGTTATTCTGGTAGCGGTTTATATTCTACCTGGTATCACTCCAGACGCAGCCTGGTATGTCATCAGCTCCGTTATTGCAAGGCTGCAAACACAGTATCCAAACTCAGTTATGGCGATCTCTGGAGACTTCAACAATGTCTCCCTCTCTACAGCTTTACCATCATTCCAACAGTTTGTCAGCTGCTCCACCAGAGAAAATAAGACGTTGGACTTATTTTATGCAAATATTAAAAATGCATACAGCTGCTCTGCCCTGCCACCTTTAGGAAGATCTGACCATAATCTGGTTCTTCTCACCTCCACCTACAAGCCCATCGTTCAGCAGCAACCAGTGATCACAAAAACTATCAAAACCTGGTCTAATGAAGCAGAAGATGCTCTGAAAGGTTGCTTTGAGGCTACGGACTGGAATGCCCTCTGTGAACCTCATGGAGACAACATCAACGCCATGACTGAGTGTGACAGATTACATAAACTTCTGTGTGGACAGCATCGTTCCAACAAGAACTGTGAGGTGCTTCCCCAATAACAAACCCTGGATCACCAGAGACCTGAAAAAGCTGTTGAACATCAAAAAGGAAGCCTTTAGGGATGGAGACAGGGAGTTATTGAAGACAACACAAAAACTAATTAAAGAACAAACCAGGAAGTGCAAGGAGGACTACAGGAAGAAGCTAGAAAGGCAGCTCCAGCAGAACAACGTGAGGGATGTGTGGTCTGGAATGAAGAAGATCACCGGCTTCAAGGCAAAGGGGGACCAGACTGATGGAGGTCTGGACCAGACTGATGGAGGTCCGGACCAGACTGGTGGAAGTCTGGACCAGACTGGTGGAGGTCTGGACAGAGCTAATGAACTGAACAGGTTCTTCAATAGGTTCAGTTCCCCCCCTGCCTCCAGCCCAACAGACCACACCCCCTCGGTGAGCCCACAGCTTTCCTGTCACACCTCCACTCTGTCACCCTGCAGCTCAGTCATGGACCAGAGACCAGCATCATCTTTCTCCACCTCAGAGACCTCCTCTGCTGCCCCCCCACCCACCCCCCACTCTGTCTGTCTCCTGCAATCAGGTCAAAAAACAACTTGAGAAACTGAACCAGAACAAGGCTGCAGGTCCAGACGGTGTCTGTCCCAGAGTTCTCAAGACCTGCTCATTGCAACTATGTCCGATTCTCCAGCACCTCTTCAACACCAGTTTTGAGACAGAGAACAGTTCCTGTGCTGTGGAAAACATCCTGCCTTGTTCCAGTGCCTAAAAAACCACAACCAGCTGAACCTAATGACTACAGACCAGTTGCCCTGACATCTCACATCATGAAAGTCCTGGAGAGACTCTTACTGGCCCACCTCAACAAGCAGGTCAGCACCTTTCAGGACCCATTACAGTTTGCATATTGTAATGGGCTTGGGGTTGAAGACGCCATCATCTACCTGCTTCACAGAGCCCACTCTCATCTGGAACAATCAGGCAGCACTTTGAGGGTCATGTTCTTTGATTTCTCAAGTGCTTTTAATACAATTCAGCCTGCGTTGTTATGTGAGAAGCTCCATAAGTTCCAGGTGGATTCCTCCACAACCTCCTGGATTTATGACTACCTCACAAACAGACCACAGTTTGTGAGACTGAAAGGTTGTGTGTCTGAGATGGAGGTCAGCAGCATTGGAGCACCACAAGGAACTGTTCTCTCACCATTTCTCTTCACGCTCTACACCTCTGACTTCCAGTACAACTCTGAGTCCTGTCATCTGCAGAAATACTCTGATGACTCTGCAGTGTTGGGTGTATCAGCAATGGACAAGAAGCAGAGTACAAAGAACTGATCTGTCAGTTTGTGAAATGGTGTAGTAACAATCATCTCGTATTAAATACCAGCAAAACTAAGGAGATGATTGTCGACTTCAGGAGGAGCAAGAATCAACAAAGCAGTGTTTCCATCCTGGGAAAGGAGGTGGAGGTGGTGGAGGAATACAAGTATCTTGGAGTTCAGCTTGACAACAGACTGGAGTGGAAATGCAACACAGAATACATCTACAAGAAAGGTCAGAGCAGACTCTACTTTTTAAGAAAGTTGAGATCTTTTAATGTCTGCACCAAGATGTTGCACATGTTCTATAGGTCTGTTGTTGAAAGTGCAATCAGCTTTGCAGCCATCTGCTGGGGCAGCAGCATCAGAACCAGAGACCTGAAGAGATCAAAACCAAACTGATCAGGAAAGCTGGATCTGTGCTGGGTGGAACTCTGGAGCCGCTGGAACTGATTGTACAAAAAAGAATGCTGCACAGCTGATGAAGATGATTGGAGGACTCTTTCACACCCTCTCCATGAAGATGATGGAGGACTCTTCACACCCTCTCCACGACACAGTGATCAAACAACAGAGTGTGTTCAGTGAGAGGCTTCTTCAGGTCCGTTGCAAGACGGAAAGATACAGAAGATCATTCTTGCCAGCAGCCATCAGCCTCCACAACAAGACTTAACACCTGTTATTATATTATTATTATTATTTCTGTCTGTTTTTTATAAAAAAAAAAAAAAAGAGAGAGAGCCCTTACTACATTGAATTTCCCTTTATGGGATAAATAAAGTATTTTTCATTTCATTTCATTTCATTCCAGAGCACTTGAGTGAGGATCAGTGGCATCAACTCGGTTAGCTTAAACAGTCTTTTCCATCTTTGTTCTCTGGGAAACCTGGACGCACCAGTTTGATAGGACATAAAACTATTCTGAAAGATGCTACACTAGTTCGTCTGAAGCCTGACAGGATTCTGGAGCGGATGGTGGAACCGCTGAGGAAGGAGGTCCAGATGATGTTGGACCTGGCAGTCATCAAGCCATCCAGGAGTGAGTGGTCCAACCCCAAGAAGGATTCTGTTCACCCTCGGTTCTGTTCTGACATGAGGAGACTGAACAGTACTTCATGTTTTGATTCTTACCTCATGCCACGCATTGACGAACTGTAGGAGAGATTGGGAAAAGCCAAGTATATTACAACCCCAGATCTTTGTAACGGTTACTGGAAGTGCCACTGCCCCAGCCTGTAGAGAATACACAGCTTTTCAGATTCCAGGAATGGGGTTGTTTCACTATACAGTGTTGCCTCTCGGGCTCCATGGAGCTCCTGCGACCTTCCAAAGACTAATGATATTGTACCGACTGATTGTTCCAGGTTTGCATCTGCCTATCTGGATGATGCTGTAATCTACAGTGAGACCTGGGATGAACACATGCAGCATCTCAAAGTTGTCCTGGGCAGGATACAGGACGCTGGGCTGACCCTGAATGGGCTCAAGAGGAGGTGAAATACGTTGGGTACCTGGTCGGCCATGAGCAAATAAAACCGCAGATAGAAAAGATAAAAGCCATAAAGATGATTACCAGACCTGATGTTGAAGATGCAGATATGTGCTGCAGAGCCTGATTCCTCAAAGCCTTTCCTGGTCCAGAGCTTCTGGTTCAGACTAGAGCCTGTGTTAGCCCAAGGAGAGCCCGGAGAAGCTGTAAGCAGTATTGATTGGTCTGGTTCAGGTCCATTTCTGCTCATTCAGGACCAGCTGAGACCTGAAGAATAAGAAGTTTAAGAGAGAACGGTGAGTCTCTCACCCATCACTTTTAGTTTTAACCCCATAGAACAAACTGTTTTATGTGTTTTTGGAAAAAAAAAACTCAAAATGCACAAGTTTGATTTTATTTTTTTAATAGAACAAGTTATGTCCAAAAAGTACATTTCTATGTACATTTTTGATGGAATTTGAACATGAAAATGACAGGACGAGGGTCCTGGTCCTGGTATTTCCTAACAGTTGCAGGTCCATCAGGACCTCTCTGCCTCTTTGGGCTGTAGGTTCTGAGGTCCACGTTCCTTCTGCTCTACAAAGCTCCTGGTCTCCACCTTCACTCTTCACTTCAGAAGTGATGCTCTGTGGTGACATCATCCTCCAGTCCCTGATCAGCCTGGATGGGCCAGGTTGCTGTTGTAAATACAGGTGTGTCTTTGTCTATAGCCAGAAACAGGTGAGCAGTTAGAGACAAGGTGAGTGATTGACAGCTCAGTGAATGAGTCAGAGTTACCTGCTGCTCTGCGTCGATACAGAGACACCATGAGGAGGGTGGAGATGAAGAACGGACAGATGACCAGCAGGTGGCAGAGCAGACTGCACAGGAGAGAGGCTCCAGGTGTGGTAGGAGGGGCCTCAGATGTGGTAGGAGGTCCACCTGTGGAGATAATAAGCTGACTCTGCTGTTGATTTAAGAGGTGACTGACACAGAGAAGCTCCTCACCTGAGACAGAGATCCAGCTGGATGGAGACTCTCCATGACCTCTGATGTGACACTTGTAGAGACCTTCATCAGACCTGGAGACATGGAGGAGGGTCATGTGACCTGCAGGCTCAGAGCTGATGAGGGAGTCATCTTTATAGAAGTCAGCTGGGAGGATGGAGGTCTTTGTTCTGCAGCTCAGATTGAGGTTGTCTCCCTCCATCACAGGGAGGACTGGACTCTGCAGGACCACTGGTTCATCTGGAGACAAACAACAGCTCTTCATCACTTCCACACAGCTTCATCAGCACTGACTCCACAGTCTGATCTTACCAGAGACAGTCAGGTTGATGCTGCTACTGGTTTCTCCCTCTCTGGACTCACACCAGTAAACTCCATTGTCCCACTGGGTGGAGAAAAAGATCCAACAGGAGGAACCAGCTGCTTTTCCCCAGTCATCTCCACACTGAGCCCTGGTTCTTTTACTGGTGTTCCTCATCAGACTCCATCCAGCAGAGTCGTCCTCCTCACAGCTCAGAGACACAGATTCTCCTTCAAAAACCTGAGACGTTCTGGGACTCACCGTCAGACGAGCTGATGGACACAAGCAGAAATGATTGAGGAGAGCTGGTTCTGGAGCAGCATTCATCCTGATCCATCAGTCATCAACCAGCAGAGTTGAAACCATCATGAAACCAGTAAAGATGTTCTGATCTGATGCTCCAATCAGCAGCAGGATCTACAGAAACTGCTCCAAAACCTTGTTTCTGAGGACATCTAGAACTGGTAGTGATCAGTGGGGCGTCAACATTAAAACCCAGTTAAAACCAAATGTTTAATGAATGTCAACGTTTTTCTAAGTTCAGAACTACAAAAACCAAACTGACATTTGGAGAACATTCCCTCAAGGTTATAACATGCTTTCATCTTCAGGGAAAAAAGGCCTCTCAACAGTCTCCTGGAGGGGTAACCCCTAACCCTAACCCTCTGTCGTCACACATCTGGTTGTGTTTTGGTGCTTTTGGATTCAAACACAGTTCATCTCATGGTTGAGATGGTTTGGGCTTCAGGTTTGGATGGACCCCTCTCTGGGAGGTCGTTGGACCTGCAGAAGACCCCAGGAAGACCCAGGACTTTGAAGTTACAACTGAAGGCAGAAACAAGCAGCTGGTGAAGGTCTGGAAAAGCATCTCCAGAGTGTAAAAACAATGTAAGTTCCAGAGCTAAAAACTGCACAAGTGGTAAAGGCCATGTTGTGATGAAAACAGGCAGGATTATAAAAGCTCTGCCACATGGAGACAAATGGGTTTGGAGCCATGCATCAGCTCCGCTACATTCCAGAGTTGTCATTTCTAAGAGTTGTCTTATAGTTTTTTGAGATACAGCAACCTGCATTTACATTTCTGTTCTCATTTGTTTGATAAACCTAAATAAATGCCTCATGGTCCAAACATTAAATCCTCAAATCCTAAACTGCTGCTGCTGGAAATGCATCACTTCTGCCAGGTCCATTAGAAAACAAGCATGACATCATGACATTTACCTTTAGGTGGCGCCACAGCATCATCAGGCTGAGGAGGATTTCATTTATGGGTTGTGTAGAAGACTGTTGGAGCAGTCACCCCTGTAGCAGTCTCTGCTTTAGCGTTCGTCGTTTTAGTGGTCTCCCCTGTAGCATTGGTCTCTCTAGCAGACCGCTACAACCACTACACTCAAGTGTAGTGGTTGTAGCGGTTGCCCCTGTAACGGTCACCACTGTGGCGGTGACCATTGTAGAAGTCACCCCTGTAGCAGTCACTTCATAGCGATCGCCATTGTTATGATTACTCCTGTAGCAGTCCTCATTGTAGCTGTCACCCCTGTCTGTACCAGTTACAGTTCTAGCAGTCACCCCTGTAGTGGTCTCTCCTGTAGCAGTCGCCATTGTAGCGGTCACTCCTGCAGCAAACACCCCTATAATGGTGGCCATTGTAGCGGTCATTCTCGCAACAACTGAACCATAGGCAACTGGACTTAGATTTGTCTAGAAGACGTTTCGCCTCTTATCCAAGTGGCTTCATCAGTTCTCAACGCATCGGTCTGACTAGTCCACACTAGTCAGACAAACAGTGGAGTATGACTCAGGTTTTTAACCTCTGTGGAGGTGTACACCCACCACTTTCCAAAGACAATACTTCGTTAGTGGAGTTTCGCTGGACCCTTTGTTTGGACCCCTGTAGCAGTCACCCCTGTAGTAGTGGCCATTGTAGCAATCACCCCCTAAACAGTTAGCCCTGTAGCAGTCAGCCCTGTAAAGGGCACTCCTGTAGCAATAGCCATTGTAGCGGTCACTCCTCTAGCAATGGCCATTGTAGCGGTCAGACCCTGTAGCAGTTATCAATGTAGCAGTCACCCCTTTAGCACTCGCCCCTGTAGCGGTTAGCCCAGTAGTAGTCTCCATTGTAGCGGTAACTCCTGTAGCAGTTGCCATTGTAGCAGTCAGCCCTGTAGCAGTCACCCCTGTAGCGGTCACCCTTGTAGAAGTAATTACTGTTGCGATGACTATTGTAGCAGTCACCCCTATAGCAGTCACCATTGTATCAGTCGCCATTGGTTTGGTCACCCCTGTAGTGGTCTCCACTGTGACAGTGACCATTGTAGCAGTCATAACTGTAGTGGTTAACCCTGTAGTGGTCACCCCTGTAGCGGTCACCCCTGTAGTAGTGGCCATTGTAGCAATCACCCCCTAAACAGTTAGTCCTGTAGCAGTTAGCCCTGTAGCAGTCAGACCTGTAACGGTCACTCCTGTAGCAATAGCCATTGTAGCGGTCACTCCTGTAGCGTTTAATATTGTAGCAGTCACCCCCGTAGCAGTCACCCCTGTAGGGGTTACCCCTGCAGCGGTGACCCCTGTAGTAGTGGCCATTGTAGCAATCACCCCCTAAACAGTTAGCCCTGTAGCAGTTAGCCCTGTAGCAGTCAGACCTGTAACGGTCACTCCTGTAGCAATAGCCATTGTAGCGGTCACTCCTGTAGCATTTAATATTGTAGCGGTCACCCCTGTAGTAGTGGCCATTGTAGCAATAACCCCCTAAACAGTTAGCCCTGTAGCAGTCACCCCCGTAGCGGTTGCTATTGTACCAGCCACCCCTGTAGCGGTTGCCATTGTAGCAGTTACCCTCAGGTGACTAATAAAGGTCTCTGTCCTGACTAATAAAGATCTCTGTCCTGACTAATAAAGGTCTCTGTTCTGACTAATAAATGTCTCTGTCCTGACTAATAAAGATCTCTGTCCTGACTAATAAATGTCTCTGTCCTGACTAATAAAGATCTCTGTCCTGACTAATAAAGATCTCTGTCCTGACTAATAAAGATCTCTGTCCTGACTAATAAATGTCTCTGTCCTGACTAATAAAGATCTCTGTCCTGACTAATAAAGATCTCTGTCCTGACTAATAAAGATCTCTTTTCTTCAGGGCTTCCACAACCAGAACATAACATTCAGAAATGTGTTGGGAAACTGGTCTCAGACCAGCAGCAGATGTCTGCAGCTGTGAACAGCAGCATGGATGTGAGTGAAGGTCACACTAACCTTGGTCAGATGAGCAGCAGAGCAGTGACGTCACTGAGGAGAAACACTGGAGTTAGTTGGACTAACTAGCTGATCTTTTTAGAGGAAACAAACATCCTGACTGCTGGAGAAGCTCCATCCCAACATCTCCAGCTGATTCACATCATATTCTGTCACTGCTGCAGGAACATTTCTGACTGAAACAAAGACAAGACGTCCACTTACAGAACAGACAGAGAAGAGATGTTTCCTCCATCCTGCAGCTCTTCACACTAAAGCAGCACTATGGTCGTCACGTCACATGAAGCTGCTTCACCTGCTTCTGAGGTGGCCGCTGTGGTTTCCTGCGGCTGTCTTCCTCTGCTGCATCACCGCTGCACTGAGATGATGATCTTAAAACCAAGGAGGAGCAGAGATGGAGGAAACTCACACTTCACATTAGTGGTTGAAGTGTGAGTTGACATGGAAACATCTCTGCAGGTCAGAACGTGAACGGACTGGTTCAGTGGTAGAGCAGGCGTCCTCTCAGGTCCGTTTCCTGGTTCAGGCTTGATGTCTCCTCTGGTTGTGACTGAGAGGGTCGTACTGATGGACCCAGTTCTCCAGCAAACGGTACCTGGCTGCAGTTTCTACAGGACATCTTTGATGAGAAATATGAGCCTCTGAACTACAGACAGTCGTATTAATAATGTTTACAACATGCCTGAAGACTCTTCAAATGTCGGAGCTGAAATATGGAGCAGTGAAGTCTGCACTAAAGTCAGATGAAAAATGTGACATCACACAGCCAGTAGGGGGCAGCAGCTCATCTTCTCAGAACCGTCACAATAAGAGCCTTTAAAACAAACCTCAAAGCTGAACAAAAGCTGAACCTTGTGTGAAACCTGCCTCCTGTTGTCTGCTGCAGGTCTCCGAATCTAACGAGCTTCTGGGACACCCTTCTGGGACACCGTCCTGGGACACTATCCTGGGACACCCTTCTGGGACACCGTCCTGGGACACCGGCTGTTGAAAGGTCGCTGCTGCATTGAACACCCCAGACGGCTGTTATTGTAGAAAAGTGTCTGGAGTCTTAAATCCTGATCTCTTTGGTTTGTGGAGTCAGTGGAAGCTGCAGGTCAACAGATCCAGCTCATGAGACCAACAGAACCAACCCGGTCAACACAATTTTCCATCAGTCAGGCTTCGTGATACCTGTGCATCAGTTTTCAGTCCCATCAGACTGTCCAGCCAAAAGACGGTGGGACGCCGAGGACAACTCAGTTCAGTGGTGGCGCTCAACAGTTCAGCCAAGAGTCCAAAACAGGACGCAGATCGAGCCGACATCCGTGAGCATCAGCTTCAGGACCGGACAGCGAACTACCGCCTTCAGCACCGGACAGCGAACTACCGCCTTCAGCACCGGACAGCTCCTGTGATCGCCTTGCAGACAGTCTCAGAACTGCCATCACTGTTTCCATGTGCCTTTGAGATACTGATGTGTCTCTGTCCTGGTACAGAGATCTGGAACCTGATAGTCCACCAGTTTCTAGACACTCTGCTGTTCTGACTGGTTCTGCTGCTTGTCCACCTTCTTCTTACCTGCTGCTCATAGTCTTCAGCGTGTGAGGATGGGTCTCCAGCTGGACCGTTATGTGGACAGACCCACACAGAACTGTGATGCTGCTGGACCTGAACTTGGGGGGGTCTGAGTGGGCTCTCCCTCCCTCCCCAGGTGTTGAGGCCCATCCCAGCTCCATGTGCTGAACCAGCAGAGGTTCCCTGCAGGACGAAGAGGCGGGACCATCTGAGGTGGAGGGATGGAGGGGGAGCAGAGGAAGCCTCAGCTGTGGGGACCAGCAGACAGGTGTTCCCATCATGCCACACGTGGAGGTGGGAGGTCCAACCTGGCCAAGCCTCACCACAGCAGAAATGCTTTGGATCAAAGTTCTGAACAGAATCTTGTTGGAGTCCAGTTTCCACCTACAGCACATCCAGCCTACTGTCCAGCTGCTGGGACAGACTCTGATGTCTCCTCCAGGACACTACGCTGAAGATGAAGAGCTGGGGCCTCATGGACGAAGACCAGTGTGGGTCTCACCCTAAATCTTTGCTGGATTCAGATGTACTCAGATGTCCTCAGATGTCCTCAGATGTCCTCAGCCTTGTGTTCAGGTGAATCTCTGTCCAGGGGAGCAACACTGGTCCCTGCGTCCTCCGTCCAGCAGACCAACCTGACAATGATGATGACACATGGACTTCACATACCTCAGCAGAGAGGCTGAGAAGAAGCTGACACCAGCAGAGAGGAGGAGCCAGGAACAGGTAGATGGGTTCTGACATCACTGGCTGTTGAGGTGTGGGGGGGGGGGGTATTTTCTCCTCTACCTCCGCTCATCACCTCAGAGCTGCAGAAACACCTTCGTCTAAACGTTATCATCCATTAAAGCTTCAAACTTTACTGATCAGCTTTGTTGAGCTGCTTCTTAACATCAAACTCCTGTTGTTTGACCTCATGAGACACTGAACCTGTACAAAGAACAACCAGAGAGAGAGAAAGAGAGAGAGAGAGAGAAAAAGAGAGAAAAAGAGAGAGAGACAGAGATACAGAGAGAGCTGGGTAGACAGAAAGTGACACCTCTGAACGTCTCAGAGGAGGAAGAAGAAGGGTGTGAATGAAATAACGGTCGATGCATCACCTTGAAGTGACAAACTACAGAATGGAAGAGACGTCTCTAAGGCATCTGTTCTGGTCCAGGTTCTGGTCCATGGACGGGTTCAATAAAACCTTCACATCTTTGTGAAAGTTCACTTCCTGAACTGCAGTTCCTCTACCGACCACTAGAGGCTGCAGTTCCTCCACTGACCACTAGAGGCTGCAGTTCCTCCACTGACCACTAGAGGCTGCAGTTCCTCTACCGACCACTAGAGGCTGCAGTTCCTCTACCGACCACTAGAGGCTGCAGCTCTTCTACCCACCACTAGAGGCTGCAGCTCTTCTACCGACCACTAGAGGCTGCAGTTCCTCTACCGACCACTAGAGGCTGCAGTTCCTCTACCGACCACTAGAGGCTGCAGTTCCTCCACTGACCACTGGAGGCTGCAGTTCCTCTACTGACCACTAGAGGCTGCAGTTCCTCTACCGTCCACTAGAGGCTGCAGTTCCTCTACAGACCACTAGAGGCTGCAGCTCTTCTACTGACCACTAGAGACTGCAGTTCCTCTACAGACCATCAGAGGCTGCAGTTCCTCCACTGACCAATAGAGGCTGCATTTCCTCTACCGACCACTAGAGGCTGCAGTTCTCCACTGACCACTAGAGGCTGCAGTTCCTCCTGACCCTAGAGCTGCAGTTCTACAGACCACTAGAGGCTGCAGTTCCTCTACAGACCACTAGAGGCTGCAGTTCCTCCACTGACCACTAGAGGCTGCAGTTCCTCTACCGACGACTAGAGGCTGCAGTTCCTCCACCGACCAACTAGAGGCTGCAGTTCCTCCACCGACCACTAGAGGCTGCAGTTCCTCTACTGACCACTAGAGGCTGCAGTTCCTCTACTGACCACTAGAGGCTGCAGTTCCTCTGCCGACCACTAGGCTGCAGTTTCCACCGACCACTAAAGGCTGCAGTTCTCTCAGACCACTAGAGGCTGCAGCTCTCTACCGACCACTAGAGGCTGCAGTTCCTCTACTGACCACTAGAGGCTGCAGTTCCTCTACTGACCACTAGAGGCTGCAGTTCCTCTACTGACCACTAGAGGCTGCAGTTCCTCCACTGACCACTAGAGGCTGCAGTTCCTCCACTGACCACTAGAGGCTGCAGTTCCTCTACCGACCACTAGAGGCTGCAGTTCCTCTACCGACCACTAGAGGCTGCAGTTCCTTCTACCGACCACTAGAGGCTGCAGCTCTTCTACCGACCACTAGAGGCTGCAGTTCTTCTACCGACCACTAGAGGCTGCAGTTCCTCTACCGACCACTAGAGGCTGCAGTTCCTCTACCGACCACTAGAGGCTGCAGTTCCCTCTACTGACCACTAGAGGCTGCAGTTCCTCTACTGACCACTAGAGGCTGCAGTTCCTCTACCGACCACTAGAGGCTGCAGTTCCTCTACTGACCACTAGAGGCTGCAGTTCCTCTACAGACCACTAGAGGCTGCAGCTCTTCTACTGACCACTAGAGGCTGCAGTTCCTCTACAGACCACTAGAGGCTGCAGTTCCTCCACTGACCAATAGAGGCTGCATTTCCTCTACCGACCACTAGAGGCCGCAGTTCCTCCACTGACCACTAGAGGCTGCAGTTCCTCCGCTGACCACTAGAGGCTGCAGTTCCTCTACAGACCACTAGAGGCTGCAGTTCCTCTACAGACCACTAGAGGCTGCAGTTCCTCCACTGACCACTAGAGGCTGCATTTCCTCTACCGACGACTAGAGGCTGCAGTTCCTCCACCGACAACTAGAGGCTGCAGTTCCTCCACCGACCACTAGAGGCTGCAGTTCCTCTACTGACCACTAGAGGCTGCAGTTCCTCTACTGACCACTAGAGGCTGCAGTTCCTCTGCCGACCACTAGGCTGCAGTTCTTCCACCGACCACTAGAGGCTGCAGTTCCTCTACAGACCACTAGAGGCTGCAGCTCTTCTACTGACCACTAGAGGCTGCAGTTCCTCTACCGACCACTAGAGGCTGCAGTTCCTCTACTGACCACTAGAGGCTGCAGTTCCTCTACTGACCACTAGAGGCTGCAGTTCCTCTACCGACCACTAGAGGCTGCAGTTCCTCTACTGACCACTAGAGGCTGCCGTTCCTCCACTGACCACTAGAGGCTGCAGTTCCTCTACTGACCACTAGAGGCTGCAGTTCCTCCACTGACCACTAGAGGCTGCAGTTCCTCTGCTGACCACTAGAGGCTGCAGTTCCTCTGCCGACCACTAGGCTGCAGTTCTTCTACCGACCACTAGAGGCTGCAGTTCCTCTACTGACCACTAGAGGCTGCAGTTCCTCTGCCGACCACTAGAGGCTGCAGTTCCTCTGCCGACCACTAGGCTGCAGTTCTTCTACCGACCACTAGAGGCTGCAGTTCCTCCACTGACCACTAGAGGCTGCATTTCCTCTACCGATGACTAGAGGCTGCAGTTCCTCCACTGACCACTAGAGACTGCAGCTCTTCTACTGACCACTAAAGGCTGCAGTTCCTCTACCGACAACTAGAGGCTGCAGTTCCTCTACTGAACACTAGAGGCTGCAGTTCCTCTACCGACCACTAGAGGCTGCAGTTCCTCTACTGACCACTAGAGGCTGCAGCTTTTCTACTGACCACTAGAGGCTGCAGTTCCTCTACCGACCACTAGAGACTGCAGTTCCTCTACCGACTACTAGAAGACGAAGTTCCTCTTCCAACCACTAGAGGCTGCAGTTCCTCCACTGACCATTAGAGGCTGCAGTTCCTCTACTGACCATCAGAGGCTGCAGTTCCTCTACAGACTACTAGAGGCTGCAGCTCTTCTACTGATGACTAGAGGCTGCAGTTCCTTTACTGACCACTAAAGGCTGTAGTTCCTTTACTGACCACTAGAGGCTGCAGTTCCTCCACTGATCACTAGAGGCTGCAGCTCTTCTACCGACCATTAGAGGCTGCAGTTACTTTACCGACCACTAGAGGCTGCAGTTCCTCTACCAAGCACTGGAGCCTGCAGTTCCTCTACCAACCACTAGAGGCTGCAGTTCCTCTACCAACCACCAGAGGCTGCAGCTCTTCTACTGACCACTAGAGGCTGCAGTTCCTCTACCGACCACTAGAGACTGCAGTTCCTCTACGGACCACTAGAAGACGAAGTTCCTCCACTGACCACTAGAGGCTGCAGTTCTTCTACCGACCACTAAAGGCTGCAGCTCCTCTACTGACCATTAGAGGCTGCAGTTCCTCTACTGACCATTAGAGGCTGCAGTTCCTCTACAGACCAATAGAGGCTGCAGCTCTTCTACTGATCACTAGAGGCTGCAGTTCCTTTACTGACCACTAGAGGCTGCAGTTCCTCTACTGACCACTAGAGGCTGCAGTTCCTCCACTGATCACTAGAGGCTGCAGCTCTTCTACAGACCATTAGAGGCTGCAGTTCCTTTACCGACCACTAGAGGCTGCAGTTCCTTTACCAAACACTGGAGGCTGCAGTTCCTCTACCAACCACTAGAGGCTGCAGTTCCTCTACCAACCAACAGAGGCTGCAGCTCTTCTACTGACCACTAGAGGCTGCAGTTCCTCTACCGACCACTAGAAGATGAAGTTCTTCTACTGACCACTAGAGGCTGCAGCTCCTCTACTGACCACTAGAGGCTGCAGTTCCTCTACTGACCACTAGAGACTGCAGTTCCTCTTCTGACCACTAGAGGTTGCAGTTCCTCTACTGACCACTAGAGGCTGCAGTTCCTCCACTGACCACTAGAGACTGCAGTTCCTCTACCGACCACTAGAGACTTCAGTTCCTCTACTGACCACTAGAAGACGAAGTTCCTCTACCGACCACTAGAGGCTGCAGTTCCTCCACTGACCACTAGAGGCTGCAGTTCCTCTGCCGACCACTAGGCTGCAGTTCTTCTACCGACCACTAGAGGCTGCAGTTCCTCTACTGACCACTAGAGGCTGCAGTTCCTCTGCCGACCACTAGAGGCTGCAGTTCCTCTGCCGACCACTAGGCTGCAGTTCTTCTACCGACCACTAGAGACTGCATTTCTTCTACGGACCATTTGACTGGTCATGTGACTGGAAACTGAAGGAATCAAGGTTTTTCTGGATGCTCCATTCAAAGTTTAGACCTCAGGCTGATTAAAGTCCTGTGGTGGAGCTTCAGGAAGCTATCCAGAGGTGAATGAAGTAACACTGTTGGACCAGAAGTACTCCAGAACCATGAGACAGACTGCTGGAGACGCAGGAAACAGCACGACTACCAGCTACTGAATGATACCAGAAAGGTTTTTCAGTTTCAGTTTCCTGCCACATTTCCTCTATTCCACATCTAAGGTTCTCATCAGTTTGCTTTTTTTTTCTTTTAGCACTACTGGCCTTAATTGACAGTGAAGGCAGAGAGAGAACAGGGGGGCCATGCAGTAAAGGGTCATCGGGGCTGGGATTGGAACCAGTGACCGCTACATTGAGGACTGTAGCCTCTGTCTGTGGACCACCTGCTCTAACCCCTGCACCACTGGGTGGTCCTGCTTCCTTTATTCTTAGATACTCCAGAGAGAAAGAGGGTCTTCAAACAAGGTAAAAACACTACAACTAAGGAAAAAGGTTCACAAAACAAATGAAAAAATCTGTCCATGCAGCAAGATAATTTCACTTGGTAAGATTTCTTAAATTAAGATTGTTGGAACACTTGTTTCTAGATTTAAGAAAGGTATAATTTGTAATTGAATCTCAAAACAAGATTTATTTTGATGAGGAGAGGAGATGAGGAGGAGGAAAAACGTAATAGATCTTATTTTAAGTCTCATTTTAGGATTCCCTGCCTGTTTGAGACAAACAAGTAAAGTTTTATTTGATATAAGATTATACTGATACCTAAAATAAGAAAGTAATTATCAAAACAAGAAAAAATATCTAACGCTTCTAAATGTAAGTTTTTTTTTGGTAAGAACCAAATAATTTGCATAGCAGGCAGCCACATCTACACCCCAACGACTCTCATGCTCCACCTGACAACGTTCAGAAACCTCCAGAAGCACACGAGAGAACAGCAGAGATGGAAACCTGAGTTTATTGATCCTGCACAGGAAACAGAGAAGTAAAACATCCGTCACAGCTAAATGTGTTCAAATGTTCCTCCTCCAGACTAGAACATGTCTAATATAACATTGCTGATGAAAAAGTGAACTGGTCTGATGGGACCAGCTGGACGGCAGCAGCTCCAGCTGGTTGGACTGGTGGATTAGACCAGTGAGGAATAGAGGACGTCTGGCTCCGACAGCAGCTCTGGAAACACACAGTTTAACAATGACAGTGTCATTATTCAACCATCAAAGCTGTTTGTGTAAAATTAAATGCACCTCATGACTCCAGAGAAAAGTCCTGATATCAGATGGTGAAGAGTGTAACGTTTGGTTCAGAACCACAAAGATGTGAATTGAAGCAGGTTGGAGTTTGAATGGAAAATGAAAATTCATCAGTCTGGTTGAACACTGTCACATAAAACACCACAGTACCTCTGCTGCGTCTGATTGGCTGCTGTTGACCATGTGATATTTTGATATCACTGTATGTGATGTCACCTCCTCCATCTCCTTCTTCACCTGAAAGAAACAGAAGTACAATCAGACGTGTAATAGAGATAGCAACAGTAATGTAATAGTGGTAGAGGTAGAAACAGATTAGGAACAGAAGTACAATCAGAGGTAGAATCAAAGTGTAACAGATGTTGAAATGGTAGTGTAACAAGGATGGAAACAAAGGGGTTACAGTGATAGAATCAGAGTGTCATGGAAACTGTGGTGTAACCACAGTTGAAACAGAGATGTAGCAGACAGAAATAGAGGTGTAGGAGTGGTATGATAGTGGTAGAAGCAGAAGTGTAACAGTGGTGTAACAGTAGTAAAAACAAAGGGGTTACAGTGATAGAATCAGAGATAGAATCAGAGGTGTCACAGTTTGAAACTGGTGAAACAGCAGTTGAAACAGAGGTACAAACAGAAGTGTAACATAGATAGAAACAGAGGTGTAACAGGTATAGAATCAGAGTAACAACAGAGATAGAAACAGAGGTTGAAACAGAGGAGAAACAGTGGTTAAAACAGAGGTGGAATCAGAGGTAGAAACAGAGTTGAAATAGAGATAGAAACAGAGGTTGAACAGAGGTTAAACAGAGATAGAATTAGAGGTTGAAACAGAGGTGAAACAGAGATATAAACAGAGGTGGAACAGAGGTGGAAACAGAGGTTGAAACAGAGTGTCATGGCCTGGTCGGCCATGGCAGCCCTGTGTGTGTATGTCTGTGTCAAGCGTCTCTCCCTGTCTTTAGTGGTTCCTGTTTTACTTTGAAAGGTCTGTCTTGTCTTCATTGTGTTCTGCTTTGCTTCCTCCCTCTTGTTAACTTGATTCCCTGCACCTGCCTCTCCTTTGTTCCTCTGTATATTTAAGTCTTGTCATTTCCCCTATTCTCTGTGGCTCCATTTTGTCTTTATGGCACTTTATGTGGTTTGTTGTTCTGCCTGTTCCCCTCTGGCCGTCCATCTCCTCACCCAGTCTCCATGAGTTAAGTTAAGTTGGTACTTTGGTATTTTTGTGTTTTTCATGTTTTTGTATTTCATGAGTTAAGTTAAGTTGGTACTTTGGTATTCTTGTGTTTTTTGGATGTTAGTGTTTTTGACTTTTTGCATTTTTAGGATTTTGGGTTTTGTTCTTTGTGTTTTTGTGAATAACCCCTTTTTGTTTTTGTACTCCTGATCTTGGGTCCTTCCTCATAACACAGCAGAACATGACAGAGAGGTTAAAACACAGGTGGAATCAGAGGTGTAAAAGAGATAGAAACAGAGGTGGAATCAGAGGTAGAAACAGAGGTGGAATCAGAGGTAGAAACGGAGGTGGAACCAGAAGTGAAACAGAGGTTAAAACAGAAACAGAGGTGGAATCAGAGGTAGAAACAGAGGTGGAATCAGAGGTAGAAACAGAGGTGGAATCAGAGGTAGAAACAGAGGTGGAATCAGAGGTGGAAACAAAGGTGGAATCAGAGGTAAAACAAGAGGTGTAATAGAGGTAGAAACAGGTTGAAACAGAGGTGGAATCAGAGGTGGAATCAGAGGTGGAATCAGAGGTGGAATAAGAGGTGGAATCAGAGGTGGAAACAGAGGTGGAAACAAGGTGCAGGGAAACAAGAGGTGGAATCAGAGGTGGATCAGAGATAGAAACAAAGGTGGAATAGAGGTTGAAACAGAAGTAGAAACAGAGGTGTAACAGAGATTGAAACTGAGGTAGAAACCGAGGTGTAACAGATATTAAAACAGAGGTTTAATGGTGGTTAAAGCAGAGGTGGAATAGAGGTAGAAACAGAGGTGGAAAGAGAGGTTGAATCAGAGGTGGAATTAGAGGTTGAAACAGAGGTGGAATCAGAGGTAGAAACAGAGTTGTAACAGAGATAGAAACAGAGGTTTAACGGTGGTTAAAGCAGAAGTGGAATAGAGGTAGAAACAGAGGTGGAAACAAAGGTAGAAACAGAGGTGGAATCAGAGGTAGAACAAGAGGTGTAATAGATATAAAACAGAGGTGAAACAGAGGTTGAAAACAGAAGTGGAATAGAGATGGAAACAGAGGTGGAATAGAGATGGAAACAGAGGTGGAATAGAGATAGAAACAGAGGTGGAATCAGAGGTAGAAACAGAGGTGGAATAGAGGTTGAAACAGAAGTGGAAACAGAGGTGTAACAGAGATTGAAGCTGAGGTAGAAACAGAGGTGTAACAGATATTGAAACAGAGTTTTAATGGTGGTTAAAGCAGAGGTGGAATAGAAGTAGAAAAAGAGGTGGAAACAGAGGTTGAATCAGAGGTGGAATTAGAGGTTGAAACAGAGGTAGACACAGAGGTGGAATCAGAGGTAAAAACAGAGGTGCAATCAGAGGTGAAACACAGGTTAAAACAGAGGTGTAACAGATATATAACAGAGGTGCAATCAGAGGTGGAATCAGAGGTAGAAACAGAGGTGTAATAGATATAAAGCAGAGGTTAACCCTCATACTGCTGACTGGGGTCCTCTCGGATCCCAGAGTTGTACTTTTTGTCATATCTCAGAGGTGCTTTATTCTATAATTCCAATTTTTCATGACCTTGTCAATCAATTTGTTCCTAATGACGTCATATGATTTTTTTCTGTTTCTGTCTTTATCTGTGCTTTTTAAAAATTCCAATGCATTGGGGTCCAAGAGGACCCCAGTCAAAATCTCTAATTCCGCCTATGTATTTTTAATAGATGGAACCATTTATTGAGTCAATGTTTGCCATGGGTCCTAATTTAAACTATCTTACTTTTTTATTTTTGATTTTTGTATTAAAATTCAAATAAAATTAAAATGTAGTGACATTTAAATGATTGTGGGTTTATTTAAGTTTTTTATATATATTGGGTTCAAAATGACCTTGGTTGGTTTCACCATATAAATACAACACAAATAATGTTTACTTGAAATTACTGAACACTAAATTATATCAGAATCAAGTCTAACGTGACTACCATAGAGATGGTAATAGAGAGGAAAAAGCTGCACTGTAGCCTCATTCTTTAACTGATTTGAAACATTTCAATGGATTTGTGCTTAGCTCAGACAGGATCTTAATTGCTGTAAAGGAGATCATAAAATTCCACTGATAACATTTTTGGGTTAAAGAAAAGTATATTTTCGTTTTATAAAATATGCAAATTAACCATAACTTTCTTAAAATAATAATAATCTGTTGTTGTTTTTTTTCCTCAGATGACATTTAATACATCAGTAATAATATTCTGAGAAGAAAAAAGTTGTAATTTTTCTTTGATGGTTGTTTATTACAGTATTTATTCTTGGGGTCCGCACGGACCCCAGTCGGTAATCCATGTATGCGAAATATGTCGGTAGAATGAGGGTTAAAACAGAGGTGGAATAGCGATAGAAACAGAGGTGGATTAGTGGTTGAAACAGAGGCTAAAACAGAGGTGGAATAGAGGTAGAAACAGAGGTGGAATCAGAGGTAGAAACAGAGGTGGATTAGTGGTTGATACAGAGGCTAAAACAGAGGTGGAATCGAGGTAGAAAAAGAGGTGGAATAGAGGTAGAAACAGAGGTAGAAACAGAGGTGGATTAGTGGTTGAAACAGAGGCTAAAACAGAGGTGGAATCGAGGTAGAAAAAGAGGTGGAATCGAGGTAGAAAAAGAGGTGGAATCAGAGGTAGAAACAAAGGTGGAATTAGAGGTAGAAACGGAGGTGGAATCAGAGGTAGAAACAGAGGTGGAATAGAGATAGAAACAGAGGTGGATTTGTGGTTGAAACAGAGGCTAAAACAGAGGTGGAATCGAGGTAGAAAAAGAGGTGGAATTGAGGTAGAAAATGAGGTAGAAACAGAAGTGGAATTGAGGTAGAAACAGAGGTGAAATCAGTGGTAAAACGGAGGTGGAATCGAGGTAAAAAAGAAATCAGAGGTAGAGGTGGAACAGGTAGAAACAGTGGTAGAAACAGAGGTGGATTAGTGGTTGAAACAGAGGCTAAAACAGAGGTGGAATCGAGGTAGAAAAAGAGGTGGAATCGAGGTAGAAAAAGAGGTGGAATCAGAGGTAGAAAAAGAGGTGGAATCAGAGGTGGAATCAGAGGTAGAAAAAGAGGTGGAATAGAGGTAGAAACAAAGGTGGAATTAGAGGCAGAAACGGAGGTTGAATCAGAGGTAGAAACAGAGGTGGAATAGAGATAGAAACAGAGGTGGATTTGTGGTTGAAACAGAGGCTAAAACAGAGGTGGAATCGAGGTAGAAAAAGAGGTGGAATTGAGGTAGAAAATGAGGTAGAAACAGAAGTGGAATTGAGGTAGAAACATAGGTGAAATCAGTGGTAGAAACGGAGGTGGAATCGAGGTAGAAAAAGAGGTGGAATCAGAGGTAGAAACAGAGGTGTAATAGAGGTTAAAACAGAGATAGAAACAGAGATGGAATCAGAGGTAGAATAGAGATAGAAACAGAGGTTGAAACAGGTGAAATAGAGATAGAAACAGAGGTGGATTAGAGGTAGAAACAGAGATGGAATCAGAGGTAGAAACAGAGGTTGAAACAGGTGAAATAGAGATAGAAACAGAGGTGGATTAGAGGTAGAAACAGAGATGGAATCAGAGGTAGAAACAGAGGTGGAATAGAGGTTAAAACAGCGATAGAAACAGAGGTGGAATCTAAGTTGTAACAGATATAGAAACAGAGGTTCAACAGAGGTTAATGCAGAGGTGTAACAGAGATAGAAACAGAGGTGGAATAGAAACAGAGGTGTAACAGAGATAGAAACAGAGGTGGAATCAGAGGCAGAAACAGAGGTGTAATAGAGGTAGAAACAGAGGTTGAAACAGAGGTGAAACAGACATTAAAAAAGATAGCAGCAGTGATATAATAGTGGTAGGAGAACAGATGTGTAACAGTGGTTGAATCTGTGGTTTAACAGTAGTTAAAAAAGAGGTAGAATCAAAGGCGTAACAGACGTTGAAATGGTAGTGTAACAGCCTGTGTCTCACCTTCAGGGTTCCTGTGAACACATCTTCTCACCAGCAGAACCAGTAACACCAGTAAAGCAACAGCACAGACAGTTACAACAGGAACCAACACTGGCAGAATATCAGCTGTAGTGGCAGGAGGAGATGAACCAGGAGGAAATGAACCAGGAGCAGAGGTGGTGGCAACCTTTCCTGAAGTCAACCAAAGTTAACTTCTTAAATGTGAAGTCACAGATGCTAAATTTTGCTGAACTTGAGACAGGAAATTGGATGAAGAAGCTCCTCACCTGAGACAGAGATCCAGCTGGATGGAGACTCTCCATGACCTCTGATGTGACACCTGTAGAGACCTTCATCAGACCTGGAGACATGGAGGAGGGTCATGTGACCTGCAGGCTCAGAGCTGATGAGGGAGTCATCTTTATAGAAGTCAGCTGGGAGGATGGAGGTCTTTGTTCTGCAGCTCAGATTGAGGTTGTCTCCCTCCATCACAGGGAGGACTGGACTCTGCAGGACCACTGGTTCATCTGGAGACAAACAACAGCTCTTCATCACTTCCACACAGCTTCATCAGCACTGACTCCACAGTCTGATCTTACCAGAGACAGTCAGGTTGATGCTGCTACTGGTTTCTCCCTCTCTGGACTCACACCAGTAAACTCCACTGTCCCACTGGAGAGGGTAAAGGATCCTACAGGAGGAACCAGCTGCTTTTTTTCCCCAGTCAACTCCACACTGAGCCCTGGTTCCTCCGCTGGTGTTCCTCCTCAGACTCCATCCAGCAGAGTCGTCCTCCTCACAGCTCAGAGACACAGATTCCCAAATAAAAACCTGAGACGTTGTGGGACTCACCGTCAGACGAGCTGATGGACACAAGCAGAAATGATTGAGGACAGCTGGTCCTGGACATGTCTGCAGCTGTGACCAGCAGCATGGATGTGAGTGAAGGTCACACTAACCTTGGTCAGATGAGCAGCAGAGCAGTGACGTCACTGAGGAGAAACACTGGAGTTAGTTGGAGTTTCTGCTGAAACATGTCGACCTCTGACTGGTTCTGATCACTGATGAAACTGATGGACAACAACTCAGGAAGGAGCTCGTCTGCTTTAGATTTATTTCATCTGATTTTAAATAAAAACGCGTGAAGCATACTCACAGAACAGATGAAGCAGAGATGTTTCCTCCATCCTGCAGTCTGGTGACACTGAAGCGACGCTTCGTCTCATCACAGACGCCCAACTGCACCTCTGTCTCTGTCATCGCTGTGGTTTCCGGTCCACTCTTCTTTTTCAGATTTTCTCTTTAACCCTTCAGAAACGATGAACTTTAATCAAAGAGGTGTTGCTTGTTGCTCTGCAGAAGTGAGATGTGGTGAGAATGTGAAGGTACAAGACATCTTACTGAGCATGATGGGTAAATGTTCCTGACCTGAAGACACAACATGTCCTCATGCACTGAGACCAACAGATCTGACTGGATGCTCCTCTGTGGACCTTCAGGTCACAATGATAAAGATGATGGAACTTCTAAACAAGGAAACAACAGTCCTTTTTTGATTGACGCCTGTCCAGGGTGGATGTCCCCCTTCACTCAAAGACAGCTGTGATTGGCTGCAGGAGACCCTCATGTCCCTGAACAGGAAGAAGCTGGTGTAGATGATGGCTGGACGGATTTAACGGAGGTCATTCATTGACTGGTTCCTTCTCTCCAAGTCTACATCGTTACTCAGTCGTCTCTGTCATCGTTCAGCTGATGGCTCCATGTAAATGGTTCATCAGACACCTTTTTGTCTCCTCTTGCTGGGGTCAGAGTCAACAGGAAGTGAAGCTGCTGGAGGTGTAGACAGACTGAAGGCTGGTTTTAGCTCAAACTGAAACCTCTGATCTTTTCCCTTATTAGGAGGAACAACTGGCTTTGGTGTTAAAACTGTTGCAGCTCATCACAGCGTCTCCTGAGGTGTGAATCTGTGGTGAAGAGGCGTTCAGGCGAAAATCTAACTCAAGACACTTGTCAGGGAGCTCCAGAGACGGTTATTTCTGACTGCCAGAGAGGACTGAGACAGTCCTAGTGAATGTAAATGAACAATAAAGAGACATTATTAGGAACAGCTACAGCTGTTACCTTCTTCCAGGTCCAGGTCCAGGTCCAGGTCCTCGCTGCAGCCTGAGGAGGTCCAGGATGCCTCTCCTTCATCAGCTACACCTCACCACACCTCCACCTGCAGCTCCAGAACAAAAAGATCTAAACCCCTCTCCTGGTGCAACCAAAGTTGCAGTTCCTCTACTGACCACTAGGGTCTGGCCCCAAAAGAGATTCAGTTTCCATTGACCTCCATGTTAAAATCTCTAAATTACAGCAGAAATAAACATATTTGCAGTCTGGTACAAACACAGTTTTACTCTCCATATATAGGTGTCACATCCACGACAACTGTTAGCAGGTGAATCTTTATTGATCTCTTTAGGTAAAATGTTATAAAGCCACAAATGTATTCATAATTAAGGCCATAGTCTGTTGATTGACAGCTGCCTACTGGTAATGGCTTGCTGTATTCACTTTAGCTAATTAGCACTGCCTTGACCTCTGAGTCGAGGTCTTCGGAACAACCCGACAACCCGAGGTTCCAACCCGACCCGAATCGGGTCTCGGGTCCATTCAAAGACGTGACTCCGGGTTCTGGTCCGAATCGGTACAGTTAGTCTCGGGTCCGGTCGGTGCTCTCTGACAGGCTGGGTCCGTGTTACCTCGAGAGGTAAAGATTTTGGCGGTAGCAGCCAATGTCAGGACTCGGGGCAGTTTAATTAATTATTTATTAAGGTGGCGTGTTTGTCATGAAATAATCGTGTTGCCATAGCGTGTTTTTAGCGGTTTGCCTGGCAGCTGTAAAGCACAACGGATCACAAACATGACAACGCTGGATGAGGGAACATATTCAGGACACGTCCTGACCGGTGTAGGCTATTAGCATTAGCAGTTGCTACCAATAGCATCTGTATCCACAAAGAAAATAACGACGTGGATTTATTGTTGTTTACATCACGTAGCCTATGTAGCAACTGAACCGGGTAGAAGAAGACAACTTTAGGTAAGAAAATCAAGTTCTATTCAACGTTAGTCAACTTTAACATGAGCAACTATGGGCTGGATTGTCTTGGTTCTATTGGGGTAACTCGCTTTGGTTCGTGGTCGGAAACTAAACACTCGGGTTGGGTCGGTACCGGGTCCGAATATTGCAGGTCCATTCGGGTTCGGACTCCCAAACTTATGATAATAGCTCGGGTCGGGTCAGTTTCGGGTCGAATTTTCACGGGTCCATTCGGGTTCGGATCCATGAAAGTGGACCCGTGAAGACCTCTACCTCTGAGCTGTGAATAAAGTTCTAACAAGGCCTTCTGGGCCCACCACCTGCTGGAGGGCCATCTGGGTCAGGTGCTGACCCCCAGCTGGCTGAACTGAGTGCTGGGACCTGGACCATGACCTCACAAGTGGGAAAGGAGCCTGAGCTTGTGGCTGGGGTTAGGGGTCTGATCTGAACCAGACTGGTGATTTGTTGCTGTACTTCTGCTCTAGCTTGAGTTGGAAGCGCTTGCATGCTAGGTCAGGATGTGCTGCCCCCCCCCCCCCCCCCCACACACACACACACACACACACACACATCAATCATCATCCGCTCCTCACTGTCCACTGAAATTGTTCCTGCCCATTAAATCTGCAGCTGTCAGTCCCAGACTGAAAAACCTGGTTCAGAACCAAATTATTTCAATAACCTCACATAGCATCACCACCCCATTTCTCACCTTCCTTTTATTTCCATAATTTTAGAAAAGAGCATCACTTCTCAGCTCCTCTCCTATCTCACCCACAACAACCTGTATGAAGGATTCCAGGCTGGTTTCTGTACGTTTTAAAACGTAATGGTCTCTGTGTGAATGTTGGTTGGTCATGCAGTCTTAACTGCATCAGAGGCCGAGGCCTGCCGTGGAGCTCCACCGTGGAAGGGCCAGCAGGATGATTGATTCCCAGTATGGTTCCTCTTAGAAGAGGACTGAAATGATTCTCTGTGAAGAGCTCAGTCTCATCTGCTGAGTGGCTCTGCTGGTGAAGGCTGAATATAAAAACTAAATGAGCCCCTGTACAGCTCTAATAAATGCCAGTCTAACCACAGAGACCTTAACTGACCTGTGAACCAGGCTGTAAACATGTTGAATTGTGCAGCAGAACAGACCTTTTTTATGTGGCAGTTGGTCAGGATTTGCTCTGTTTTGGAGCCACCACCTACTGGTCAGTAGAGGAACTGCAACCAAAATCTACTTCCTCATTGGGTCAGTGAATAACTTAAAAAAAAAAAAAAAAAGATTTCACCCATCTACGAGGAGAGGATTAGTGAAGGAGTCAACAGCTCCTTTTATTTACCACTAATCCTCTGTAAATGTATAAATCTAGAAAGAACAAGACAGGAGAGCACGGGACTATTTAAAACGGTAAAGGGACGTTTGTTTTTGGCTGTGTCGCTGAAGCTGCGTTTAGAGAACCTCGGAATTATAATATTCTGCTCTCCAAGGCGCATTAGTTACAGACAGCGGCGCTCGTGTTTATGATATTAGTTTCTAATTATCAATTAATTATCAGATGTCATACAGTTCACGTGAAGGAGGATAGAAATTAGCTCATAATGTTCTACCAGTAGCTACTTCGTTAAATGTTCTAATCAGATATAGATGTGCTAAAAAAGGTTTATGACGAGTATTTTACAAGCTGATTTCTGAGAGAAGGACGTAAATCACAGAATTCGGATATGATAAATCTTTATCTGAGGCATCATGGGGATATTCTCGTTATTTTCTCCTTTTTCTTTATCGTTGGGAGTTGGAAGCATAAATTCTAGTTAACCTCTAATGCAGCACTGACGTCATGGTTGTTTACGTAAAGATGGTCGTTTCCATCCTCAGACTACGCAGCATAAGTCATCAGTTATAGAAAATGGAAGAAGATGAGCTGATGAAGCCACTTCATATTAAAACAATGATTTTAACCCAGTTAGTTTTATTAATCAAAGGTTCTCCGTCCAGGAGAGAGATGTGTCCTCAGACCTTCTCCGTCCTCTTCTGGACTCTGCTGTGGTCCAGCTGGTCCAGGATCTGCTCTGCTGGTGAGTTTTATGAGTAAATTCACCACCAGATCACAAACTCATTCGGTAGTCGGTTTAATGTCCAGGACTGTCCGTTAAAGCCGTTAAACAGCCAGTTCGTGGAGCTAACAGACTGCTCAGAGCGGTTCAGACTAAATTATTCTGGTGGAAAGTAAAACACTAATCAAAGACTTTTCAAATTAATAACAGATTAATTAAACCGTGGTAACGGTCGACCACCTGTCCACCCTCTTTGTTTAGAAACACGTGAGCAGCTGTGTTGGGCGGATTGATACCAAAATGTCAATACTTCGATCCTGATGGTTCAGTTTAAGGATCGTTCCTCACGTAGAAAATCGATACCAGGTAACGCCTCGCCATCTACATTTAATCATCTAATTTCACAGAATTTTGCTCTTTTTTAATGTTTAGTTTGGGTAGAACCTACTTTTCCTTCCGCTGTAGCGCTCCGTTTTAAAGAGTGGCTGTAATGCGGCTCACAGAAGCAGCTGTGTTCAACAGCCAAACTTAAACTTTAATATGAAGTTACCTTGATACGGTTGATTATTAGTTATGGTGACATGAAGCCTCATGAGGCTTTGAACCAACTTGAGTCAGTTGGTTTTAGAAAAAGTTCATCTCTCTCAGCTTCATTGTGTGTGTGTGTGTGTGTGTGTGTGTGTGTGTGTGTGTGTGTGTGTGTGTGTGTGTGTAAATGTTTCCAGAATGCGACCATCATATGCTGCAGCAGGTTGAGTATTAATGTTTTTCTGTCACTTCAGTAAAACAGCATGGTCTGAAGCAGGCAGAGGACAGTAGAAGAGCTGCTTGGACAAAGATGTACAGAACAGAGGAGATTTGATTCAGTTATTCAGAAATAACAGTCTCTCAACAGTTTTTGGTTTTAAGGATTCATTCATTTAGGGGCACA
Organism: Hirundichthys speculiger; assembly: GCA_018398805.1. Taxonomy (NCBI): domain Eukaryota; kingdom Metazoa; phylum Chordata; class Actinopteri; order Beloniformes; family Exocoetidae; genus Hirundichthys; species Hirundichthys speculiger. The sequence continues at coordinate 219,456 of JAGFBZ010001602.1, read as the reverse complement.
ACCTCTCCAGCCTTTAAAAAAAACACTCCAGAATCCAGACTGTCTAAACCCTATCCAGACTCTAGTATCCAGACTGTTAAAACTCCATCAGGACTCTAGTATCCAGACTGTTAAAACTCCATCCGGACTCTAGTATCCAGACTGTTAAAATCCATCCGGACTCTAGTATCCAGACTGTTAAAACTCCATCCGGACTCTAGTATCCAGACTGTTAAAATCCATCCGGACTCTAGTATCCAGACTGTTAAAACTCCATCAGGACTCTAGTATCCAGACTGTTTAAACTCCATCAGGACTCTAGTATCCAGACTGTTAAACTCCATCCGGACTCTAGTATCCAGACTGTTAAAACTCCATCCGGACTCTAGTATCCAGACTGTTAAAATCCATCCGGACTCTAGTATCCAGACTGTTTAAACTCCATCCGGACTCTAGTATCCAGACTGTAAAACTCCATCCAGGACTCTAGTATCCAGACTGTATAAACTCCATCAGGACTCTAGTATCCAGACTGTTAAAACTCCATCAGGACTCTAGTATCCAGACTGTATAAACTCCATCAGGACTCTAGTATCCAGACTGTATAAACTCCATCAGGACTCTAGTATCCAGACTGTTTAAACTCCATCCAGACTCTAGTATCCAGACTGTTAAACTCAGACTAGTATCCGGACTGTAAACTCCATCAGGACTCTAGTTCCAGATAAACTCCATCAGACTCTAGATCCAGACTGTAAAACTCCATCAGGACTCAAGTATCCAGACTGTTTAAACTCCATCCAGACTCTAGTATCTAGACTGTTAAAACTCCATCCAGACTCTAGTATCCAGACTGTTAAAACTCCATCCGGACTCTAGTATCCAACTGTTATCCTCTTAGTCCAACTGTTAAAATCCATCAGGACTCTAGTATCCAGACTGTATAAACTCCATCAGGACTCTAGTATCCAGACTGTTAAAACTCCATCCGGACTCTAGTATCCAGACTGTTAAAATCCATCCGGGCTCTAGTATCCAGACTGTTAAAACTCCATCAGGACTCTAGTATCCAGACTGTTAAAACTCCATCAGGACTCTAGTATTCAGACTGTTAAAATCCATCCGGACTCTAGTATCCAGACTGTTAAAACTCCATCCGGGCTCTAGTATCCAGACTGTTAAAATCCATCCGGGCTCTAGTACCCAGACTGTATAAACTCCATCAGGACTCTAGTATCCAGACCGTTTAAACTCCATCTGGACTCTAGTATCCAGATTGTCTAAACTCCATCAGGACTCTAGTATCCAGACTGTTTAAACTCCATCAGGACTCTAGTATCCAGACTGTTTAAACTCCATCCGGGCTCTAGTATCCAGACTGTATAAACTCCATCAGGACTCAAGTATCCAGACTGTTTAAACTCCATCCAGACTCTAGTATCCAGACTGTTTAAACTCCATCAGGACTCTAGTATCCAGACTGTATAAACTCCATCAGGACTCTAGTATCCAGACTGTTTAAACTCCATCCGGACTCTAGTATCCAGACTGTATAAAACTCCATCAGGACTCAAGTATCCAGACTGTTTAAACTCCATCCAGACTCTAGTATCTAGACTGTTAAAACTCCATCCAGACTCTAGTATCCAGACTGTTAAAATCCATCCGGGCTCTAGTATCCAGACTGTATAAACTCCATCAGGACTCTAGTATCCAGACTGTTTAAACTCCATCTGGACTCTAGTATCCAGATTGTCTAAGCTCCATCAGGACTCAAGTATCCAGACTGTATAAACTCCATCCAGACTCTAGTATCCAGACTGTATAAACTCCATCAGGACTCTAGTATCCAGACTGTATAAACTCCATCAGGACTCTAGTATCCAGACTGTTTAAACTCCATCCGGGCTCTAGTATCCAGACTGTATAAACTACATCAGGACTCAAGTATCCAGACTGTTTAAACTCCATCCAGACTCTAGTATCCAGACTGTTAAAATCCATCCGGGCTCTAGTATCCAGACTGTATAAACTCCATCAGGACTCTAGTATTCAGACTGTTTAAACTCCATCTGGACTCTAGTATCTAGACTGTTAAAACTCCATCAGGACTCTAGTATCCAGACTGTTAAAACTCCATCCAGACTCTAGTATCCAGACTGTTAAAATCCATCCGGGCTCTAGTATCCAGACTGTATAAACTCCATCAGGACTCTAGTATCCAGACTGTATAAACTCCATCAGGACTCTAGTATCCAGACTGTTTAAACTCCATCTGGACTCTAGTATCCAGATTGTCTAAGCTCCATCAGGACTCTAGTATCCAGACTGTATAAACTCCATCAGGACTCTAGTATCCAGACTGTATAAACTCCATCAGGACTCAGTATCCAGACTGTTTAAACTCCATCCAGACTCTAGTATCCAGACTGTATAAACTCCATCAGGACTCTAGTATCCAGACTGTTTAAACTCCATCAGGACTCTAGTATCCAGACTGTTTAAACTCCATCAGGACTCTAGTATCCAGACTGTTTAAACTCCATCCGGGCTCTAGTATCCAGACTGTATAAACTACATCAGGACTCAAGTATCCAGACTGTTTAAACTCCATCCAGACTCTAGTATCCAGACTGTTAAAATCCATCCGGGCTCTAGTATCCAGACTGTATAAACTCCATCAGGACTCTAGTATTCAGACTGTTAAAACTCCATCAGGACTCAAGTATCTAGACTGTTAAAACTCCATCAGGACTCTAGTATCCAGACTGTTAAAACTCCATCCAGACTCTAGTATCCAGACTGTTAAAATCCATCCGGGCTCTAGTATCCAGACTGTATAAACTCCATCAGGACTCTAGTATCCAGACTGTTTAAACTCCATCAGGACTCTAGTATCCAGACTGTTAAAACTCCATCTGGACTCTAGTATCCAGACTGTATAAACTCTATCTGGACTCTAGTATCCAGACTGTCTAAACTCCATCAGGACTCTAGTATCCAGACTGTATAAAATCCATCCGGACTCTAGTATCCAGACTGTCTAAACTCCATCAGGACTCTAGTATCCAGACTGTTAAAACTCCATCCGGATTCTAGTATCCAGACTGTCTAAACTCCATCAGGACTTTAGTATCCAGACTAGGGATGCACATGGTTAACCGTTTAACCATTAACCGATAACAGTAACTCTCACCGATTAATACTAACGGTCAATTTTGTTTTTAAGCTACGTAATTCAATCAAGTCATGGGGCGTGTTGACAGGTTGCAACACATGCCATCACATGCGTCCCTTCACAGCCCACTTTACAGCGAAGATGAAAAGAGCAAAAATGAGTTCTGTGCAGCAGAGACCTGCACAGGTTCGGGTACCTGCGGGTGAACCGTTACACTCTATACAACGGGTGAAACATTGCCGGGTCGGGCCAGGTCGGAAGAACCAGAGCGCGGGTCTGACTGCAGGTTTACAAAATGTGCCAACAAAAATAAATATTATTTAAATATAAAAGCCTATGTTGTTGTGAATTGTAAACAGCCTTTAAAAAGTAAAACCCTCTTTAAAAAGTAAATTCGGAATTTTATTTTTTTTTTTGTCTGTAAACTGCTCGCGCGTTCCCAGGAATCTTTGCAACTTTTGTTTTCACGTCACGTAATGCCCTGCAGTGTTATTCAAAATGACTACGGAAGAGCTGAAAAAGAAGTTGGTTAATGGACAGTACAAAGATGTTGCCAATACCTCCACTAAACAAAAATCAGACGTTTGGAAGTATTTTGGATGTGTGTCAGATAGTGAACAACATTCGTTGAAAGGCTTCACTGCCTGTAAGAAATGCCTTAAAGTGCCTAAAAGTGTGGGACATCCTCTCTCTAGAAGCATGCCGACACCTGTGCTAGCTTTGAAAACCCATCGAAAGTCTGTCCTTGAACATTTTGTTAAGAAGACGGCATTACTGCAGGTGCCTCGCAAAGAAGACAAAGACCAAACTGTGCGTGAATTTTGTGTGCAACGATATTCGACCCTTTGAAACTGTACATGGCGACGGCTTTTTTGCATTAGCACAGGGGCTTATTGATGTTGGTGCACGAGCTGGCCGTGTTGATGCTAACTAACGGCTGCCTGACCACCACCACTGTTTCCCGTGGAGTGACCAGATATGTGGAGGAGATTCGTCAGCAAACAATTCCGGAACTCAAAATGCAACTGTCAGAGCACAATGGTGCCGTTACTTTAGAAATGTGGACGGATGACTACAGAAAAACTGGCTACCTCTGCGTCCACCTGTAGGAATTCCTGTCGACTGAGTGATCGCATCTAAATGGCCTATACAGGTAGGCAGATGTATCTTTACTTTTGCGCAGGGTAGCCCATGTTATTTTTAGTTCGTATGTGTGCACGGCACGGCTATCCCCAAATTCAGAGATGACTGTGATAGGGCCTACATTTTTTTTCTATGTTAAGGCAACGTGTAGGCCACTGAACTTCATTATTTCACTTGCCTAGTGTTGCGGCAATAAACGTCTGCATTTCATTTTGGCTCTGATTTATTTTAACTCGGGTACGGTTCGGGTAACGGGTCTATTTATAGCGGTTCGGGTCAGGTGGATCGGAATGGTGGGACGTTTGTGTGTTGGAATAGTGGTATTTCGGGATTGTGATGTGTCTAAATGGCAGAATGTCGGAATGTTGGAATGGCAGCATGGAAGGGCATTTCAGTCTTATCGGTTAACGGTTATTAATCGTTAAAGGGCGTCGGTTAACGGTTATAAAAAAAATCCAAAATATGCATCAACTCCATCAGGACTCTCGTATCCAGACTGTTAAAACTCCATCAGGACTCTAGTATCCAGACTGTCTAAACTGCATACGGACTCTAGTATCCAGACTGTCTAAGCTCTATCCAGGACTCTAGTATCCAGACTAGGGATGCACATGGTTACTCCATGGTTACTCCAGCTGGAGGGAGCTGGAGGGATGGATGGACCTCTGAAGCTGCTGCCCCCATGACCTGACTACTGATGAAACAGAAGATGATGGACGATGGATGGATGGGTGATTGGTGGGTGGGTGGATGGATGGATGGATGATTGGTGGGTGGGGGATGGATGGGTGGATGGATGGGGATGGTGGATGGATGGAGGGTGGGGGGTGGATGGATGATGGGTGGGTGGGGTGGATGGATGGATGGGATGGATGGATGATGGTGATGGATGGATGGATGGATGGATGGATGATGTGGTGGGGGGGTGGATGGATGGATGGTGGGTGGATGGATGGCGTGGGTGGATGGATGGATGGATGGATGGCTGGATGGATGGATGGATGGATGGGGTGGGATGGATGGATGGATGGGTGGGTGGGTGGATGGATGGATGGGTGGGTGGATGGATGGATGGATGGATGGATGGGATGGGATGGATGGATTATGGATGGATGGTGGATGGATGGGGTGGATGGATGGCTGGATGGATGGATGGATGGGTGGATGGGTGGATGGGTGGATTGGATGGATGGATGGGTGGATGGATGATGGATGGTGGATGGCTGGGTGGCTGGGATGGGATGGGTGGGTGGATGGCATGGATGGATGGATGGGTGGATGGGTGGATGGATGGGCTGGGATGGGTAGGTGGTGGATGGATGGATGGGTGGATGGATGGATGGGGGGGCTGGGTGGATGGAGGGTGGAGGGGTTGATGGTTGGATGGGGTGGGTGGATGGCTGGATGGGGCTGGTGGATGGGATGGTGGATGGATGGATGGTGGGATGGGTGGATGGATGGGATGGATGGATGGATGGATGGGGATGGGATGGGTGGGTGGGTGGGATGGATGGATGGATGGATGGATGGATGGATGGATGGGGTGGATGGTGGATGGATGGATGGATGGATGGGGATGGATGGATGGATGGATGGATGGGATGGATGGATGGATGGATGGGGGATGGTGGATGGTGGGGATGGGATGGATGGATGGATGGATGGTTGGATGGGTGGATGGTGGATCGAAGTGGAATGGATGGATGGATGGGATGGGATGGGTGGATGGCTGGGTGGATGGTGGATGGGGCTGGCTGATGGGGGTGGGTGGGTGGATGGGTGGATGGATGGATTGGGGGATGGGGATGGGTGGGATGGAGGATGGATGGGGATGGATGGATGGCATGGATGGATGGGGGGATTGGATGGATGGTGGATGGGTGGTGGATGGATGGATGGATGGGTGGATGGATGGGTGGGTTGGCATGGATGGATGGATGGTGGATGGAATGGATGGGTGGGGTGGATGGCTGGATGGATGGATGGATGGGATGGGTTGGATGGATGGATCGATGGATGGGTGGTTGGATGGATGGAGGGATGGATGGATGGATGGATGGGTGGGATGATGGATGGATGGATTGAGGGATGGGTGGTTGGATTGATGGAGGGATGGATGGGTGGATGGATGGATGGATGGATGGGGATGGATGGATGGGTGGATGGCTGGATGAGGGTGGATGGATGGGGGGTGGTGGATGGATGGATGGATGGGATGGGGATGGGAGGATGGATGGATGGATGGGTGGATGGATGGATGGGATGGGTGGGTGGATGGATGGCTGGATGGATGGGTGGTTGGAGGAATGGATGGGTGGTGGAGGGATGGGAGGGATGGAGGTGGATGGTGGTTGGATGGATGGATGGATGGTGGGTGGGATGGATAGAGGGATGGATGGATGGATTGGATGGATGGATGGATGGATGATGGCTGGATGGATGGATGGAGGATGGATGGATGGATGGCTGGGATGGATGGATGGATGGATGGATGGATGGATGGAGGGATGGTGGATGGATGGATGGATGGAGGGATGGTGGATGGATGGATGGATGGATGGATGGATGGATGGATGGATGGATGGATGGATGGATGGGTGGATGGATGGATGGATGGATGGGTCCAGATTTAGCAGCAGCAGCTTCATCAGTGCTGAATTATTTTTGTAACTTAACCGAAGCAGCAGCTCTGGTTGTGTCTGAATTTACCTCAGTTCACCACTGCAGTGCATTTTCCAGCCAGCGTGTGGCGTCTGTGCAGGGTTTCATCATCTGGATGAATTTTTCTCCTCTACTGGTGTTTGTTATATACTGTATAATAAAAATCTTTGTATCATGTCACCAGGCTTGAACTAATGTGCAGTTGTGCAGAAATCTTTCACAACAATGAACAATGAACATTCAGAACAATGTCAACGATATTAGATAAAACAACGGGGTGTGACAGTTTGACAGAGTTGTCTTTAAGCATCTTTCAGTGTCATCTGACAACGACGCCAACAGCCCTTTAAAATCTGAAAACAGCATCTAGTACAGAGCAGCAGGAGTAGTGAAGCCTTGAGCTGAGCTCCTCTGTATCAGAAACCAGACTCAGGAATGACACAGTTCTGACTGAAGAAACCTGAGAGATGGTCAGGGGTGGAGGGGGCCAGGTAACGTTAAAGGACACAGGCTTGTGATCTGAGATCACTGCATCACAAACATCAGGTTCAAAACAGGCAACCAGGAGATAAAACAAGGTCCAGAGTGTGTCCTGGTTCTTGTGTGGGTTCATGAAGTCCAGAGAGGCCTTTAACCTTTGGTTGGTCAGGACAGCACACACGTAACTTCTAATCCTCCAACATTCAGGATTTAGTCATATTGAGACATAATTTCAGCCAGTAATTCAACTCCAACTAGAAGTTTAATTACCAGCCATCTTTAAAGCCTCAGGTACCTAACCTGTTGATGAGGATAGATTAATTACACCTGGAACAGAAGTGTTAATTTAGAGAAAAACCTCCTGGAACAACCTGGTTGGGATGGGGTCTAAGAGACATGTTGATGGATTAGAGGAAACTGTTACTGGCAGATCAGAGAGGTCAAGAGGACAGAAGCAGTCCAGACATAAATGTGTTTCAGGTTGTCTTTAATCAACTGCCAGTGATCAATCTCTCTCTCTCTTATCTCTCCTTCAGCAGCAGAAAACATCACCGCTGTGGTTGGAGACAACGTGACTCTGCCATGTCATGTTCCTGAAAACAGCATCAATGCAGTGATGTGGACGAGACCCGACATCCATCGAGAATATGTCTTCATGTACCGGGACGGGAGGATCTTTCCAGATGGTCAGCATGCATCTTTCAGGGATCGGGTGGATCTGCAGGACCGGCAGATGAGACGTGGAAACGTGTCTCTGGTTCTGGAGAACGTGACGATCACTGACGGTGGAACGTATGACTGTTGTGTCTTCAAGGAACCAAGAAACCGCACAAAGAGAGCCTGTTTGGGTTCAGAACCCTGCCAACACCATCAACCTGAGTGTAGTTACATCAGGTAAACTTCTCTCTGTCTTTGTTTTAAAGTCCAGTTGTGGAAGTTCTCCATCTAGACAGGAGCTGGGTCCACCCTCCTCCATGCTCACCTACGACAGTCAAGATGTTACCTGTGACATGTCCTGTGTTTCTGCTTGGACATGGATTCACCTGACGAGGACGGACGCGCCAGAGATTAATTAATTACACCACGCCAGAGGTGGTTATAACAAGGTTGGACCTGATCCTGGCTCCCCTGGTTCTGATCTACAAACACTGAACTGATAGGAACCAGGACGTGTTTCTGGAGTTATAAAGTTTAACGGTGGTTCGCTTCACTAGAGCTGCTCATCACAACAGTGATGATTCCAGAGGAACCATTAGTAGGTTTCATTTCAGTCTGGTTAGACAACATTGGAATATCTTTAGTTTTTAGGTTTTTCTACTCCAGTGAGTTAAAAACTCGTTCAGTCGTGTTGAACTTGTTAGTTCCACGTCTGACAGGACCAGCTGGCTGTTTCTGCTTCAGATTAATGAACGTGGTTGTTGACATGAAGGAATGACCTCCACGTCGCTACGCTGTCACCTTGATCCAGCTCAGGTCTTTTCATGGAGAAGAACCTGTTTTATTCCATGAACATGGTCCATATTCTCCTCTGACTGCAGCTGTAGATGGAAGACAACACATTCAAACAACACACAAGAGTTTTTCATGCCAACATGGCTGTTTCTATTCCAGTTGGAGGAAGGTTTAATCACTTCCAGGAAGAGTCATCAACCAGCCAACTTTATTTTCCAGCTTTGGTCTCCTGTCCTGGTCGTCTGTCGTAACAGCTGCTTGTCACGTTAAAGAACTGTGTGGGACATCAGCAGAGATGATGTCCTACACAGTGATGATGGCTGACAGATGAAGATAACCCACAGAGATACAATTCAATTCAATTCAATTTTATTTGTATAGCGTCTGTTACAATGTCAATTGTCTCTAGGTGCTTTACAGACCCCCGAGCAAATTTCATTAACTAAAATTATAATATTAAATCCAATCAATGATAATGGCTGGTAAAAAACTCCCACAAAGGGAGAAAAAAACCTTTAAACCAAACAGTGGCAAGAAAAAACTCCACTTTAAGAGGAAGAAACCTTGAGCAGGACCTGGCTCATATGGGGGGACCTTCCTGCTGAAGACCAGCTGGATAAAGAAAGAAAAAGAGGAGAGACAGGACAGAGAGAGGAGAGCACACAAATGACTAAATGTAATGAACATAGGTAGCATCACTGGGATGAGATGGTCAGAGGACCAGGTTGCTGATCACCACGCCAGTCAGCACCCCAAACACAAGTGGAGGAGAACCCCGGGATGGACAGAGGATGGAACTGCAAGTCAGCATGAAACCCAGGAAACAGAAAAAGGGGAAAAGCAGTGGAGACACCACTCAGCAGATAATGTTGGTGTCCCCCTGCAGTGTAGGCCTATAGCAGTATAGCTATGATGAAGCTGTGATTAAGACGGGCCTACTCTAGTCTGAGCTCCTACAACTATGGCTATAACTATTAGCCCCTACACACTATAGTTTAGACTAACTGTAGGCTTTACTAAACAAAAATGTTTTCAATTTAGTTTTAAGATGAAGGTGGTGTCAGCCTCCTGAACCCAAACTGGTAGCTGGTTCCATAATAAAGGTGTCTGGTACCAGAAGGCCCGTCCTCCAAACCTACTTTTAGATATTCTAGGAACGACGAGTAATCCTGCACTCTGAGAGCGGAGAGCTCTATTAGGAGCATAACGTGCTATCAAGTCTTGTAAATAGCACGGAGCTAGGCCATTAAGAGCCTTATATGCGAGAAGCAGAATTTTAAACTCAATTCAAAATTTCACGGGAAGCCAATGGAGGGAGGCTAACACGGGAGAGATGTGATCTCGCTTACTGATTCCTATCAGCACCCTCGCTGCTGCGTTCTGGATCAATCAGGCTATTCAGCGAGCTTTTCAGAAATCCTGCTAACAATGCATTTCAATAATCCAGTCTAGAACTGACAAACGCGTGGATTAATTTTTCAGCATCACCCTGGGAGAGGATGCTCCTAATCTTGGAGATATTTCAGAGATGAAAAAAGGCAGTCTGACAAACCTGATTAATATGCTGCTTAAATGACATATCCTGATCAAAAACCTGTGCTTCCAGTACAGGTTTTTCACAGCCAGCGTAAACCCAGTTAATCCAAGACAGTACTGATGGAGGAGGAAATGAGAGGCTGGACAAGCTCGAGCCCAACCAACCTGCAAACCTGCAGAAGAACCTCTGAACGACAAGCTTTCAGCTACGTTCCTTCCTCCTCAGTAATGACCCATGGCTTTGATTCTCAGGTCATCTCAGTGTCACATTTGTCCATGTTTGAGTGTCTGCTGTGTTTGAGGTGTTACTGTGAGGAAGGTCACATGTTTGGATTGTGTTTCTGCTCTGCAGGTAACAGACAGCCTGATAAGGAGAGAGGAAGCCACCTTGGACTGGTTCTGGGTCTGCTCTTTCCTGTTCTGATCATCGCTGCTACTGCAGCCGCCTGGTTCTTCAGAAGACACTTGAGGAGGAAGTCGGAGGCTGGTTCTGCTGATGGTGATGCACCAGCTGAGGAAGGGATGTTGTGATAAGAAAACAGCTGCACTAACACGCTTACCTGTTTCAGTTCTGGTTTCCCCTGGTTGCAGAGGTTTGGGTCTCCCAGCTCAGCTCCATGAGTGGTCCCAGCAGAACTCCACTGGTCCTCGTTACATCTCTGGGAGCAGTTTAGATGTCAATAGGGGTCCATGATCTTTATCAATATAAGTTAAACCCAATTCATAGATCCAGCCAACACTAGTGCCTTTTTAAATCAGCTACATTGTCCTCACTACGTCCTCTGCTGGGCCCACAGGCTGATTTATACTTCTGCGTCAAAGCGACGACATGTTTCACCGGACTGGAAACTAGCACAACACTGGTGCTGACACATCTTCACCAGTCTGGCTGTTTTTGTCCCTGATAGCAGACGACAGCGCCGTTGTTGTTTATAGCATGTTTACCAAAGATTCAGAGATGAGGAACCACAGGTTTATCACACCTGATCTAAGATCACTCCTGAAGATCTGAAGATCACTACAGATCTACAATCACTACAGATCTAAGATCACACCTAATCTACGATCACACCTAAAGATCTGAAGATCTGAAGCCGTCCTCCCCCAGCAGACAACTAAGAGTGATGTTCCCAAGATTTACAGAAGAAACTTGAGTTTCAAAGAATGATGAGCAGTGTGGAGACTCTGATGAGGATCATTCATTGATTAAAGGTCGCTGTGACAACACAACTTATGATGGCGATAATAACCCAGTTTCAACCTCAGCTTCTTCTCAGGTTTGTCATGTGGCCCAAAGATGAAGGAGTCGTGAGTCAAAACTCTTTCAGCACCTTTATTCCAGTTCCTTCTAGAGTCATCATTGGAGGGATGTTTCAGTACATTTATTCATCTGAAAAACATTGGCCTTAAACTAAGCAAACACCAGTGTCAGCCTAACGCTCTAGAGTAGGGTTGCCAACCGTCCCTTGAAAAACAGAACCCTCCCGTATTTATAAACTAAAATACGAGTGTATTAATACTGGACGATTCCGTTTTTCAAGGGACGGTTGGCAGTCCTACTCTAGAGGTTGAGTAAAGGTATTTCAATGTTATCCCTCAAATACTTAAAGAAGAATGTTATTTGCCTGTTAACCAGCCTGGTCTTTGTTAAGCCCTTTTCTTGATGCACTTTATGTTTTTAGTGGTGTTATATGACCACTGACTGGATCAAACCGGATACAACCGGCACGATTGACTGCTGGTCCCAGCGCAGTTCTGCTGGGAAGGATCCTGACATGATTCTCCATGAGCGTCTCAGCACCTTCAGCCAAGTGCTGGCTGACATGTCAGGCTGGCGTGGTGCGGGCTAGCATGGCGCCTGCTAGCGCGGCGTTGGCTAGTGCGGTGCTGGCTAGCATGGCTCTGGCTAGCATGGCGCTGGCTAGCGTGGTGCTGGCCTCTGTGACGGTCCAGTTCTCATGGAGAATCATTTCCGGACTCCTCCCAGAACTGTGCTGGGACCTGCAGTTGATCTTCCTGACCACCGGCCTTCTCAGTCAGACAACTCTAATGTTTTAGTGTCATTGTGAAATGACTACTGCAGTTAGCACAGCTAAGCTGAGCTTCATCCTTAGATCCTTCCAGACCAACCTCAGCCAGGTACGGTGGTCCGTTGGTGGTCCACCAGCACGGTTGGTCCAGTTACAGTAGTATTGTATTATTATGTTATAATTGGTACGACACACAACCTAAAGAAGAGATATTCTGGTCAGCTGGGTCCCTGTTTGCCTTGAACCTTCAGAACCATTCCTGTATTTAATGTCAGGCCTCTGATTCTGTTGTTTCTGTTGGATTTTACATTGGTTTGTTTTGTCGTTGAGTTTATTGACTATGTGTTGCAGTTTTTTTTTTTGTTTTTTTTTTTAACTTTTAGTGAGCATTACTTCCAACTGGTACAATAAAACAGTGTTTGTTTCTCTCTGTTAACCTCAGAAAATAAACTTTTCTTCTCTGGTTCAGTGGTGTCTCTTCCCTGACTCAGACGGGTTGGAACATATATTTTAGTAAATGTAGATGGTGTTTTATGTCAGCTGTTGTTTCTGAATGTGTATTTGGCTTTGAGAGCAACACCTTAAGAAATTACATCAGCTCTATTCTAAATCAAATAAAAGGTTGGATGAGGAAAGTTTACAATTCAGTCTGGACGATGTGAAAACAAACAGGAAAGAAAAAAATAAAAATAAATAAATAGAGATGAGCAACTGTTATGGCAAAGGTACCAAATAAGGTTGAGAAGTTATGTATGAACTGGACCTCCATCTAATCTCAATACAGGTTCAACACTTATTCCATTCTGACATTAAAAAGTCGACCTTGTTCAGAAGTCTGAACGTCAGCTTTCCCACAAACCCCAGGAGATCTGGCTGGACCGGAGACTGGACCATAGGATGGACCAGAGTATGGACCGGAGGCTGGACCAGAGACTGGACCGAGGCTGGACCGGAGGCTGGACCGGAGACTGGACCAGAGTATGGACCGGAGACTGGATCAGAGGATGGAACGGAGGCTGGACCGGAGACTGGACCAGAGGATGGACCGGAGGCTGGACCAGATGGTGGACCGGAGGCTGGACCTGAGACTGGACTGGAGACTGGACCAGAGGATGGACCGGAGGCTGGACCAGTTGGTGGACCGGAGGCTGGACCGGAGACTGGACCAGAGGATGGACCGGAGACTGGACCAGAGGATGGACCAGAGTATGGACCGGAGGCTGGACCAGATGGTGGACCGGAGGCTGGACCTGAGACTGGACTGGAGACTGGACCAGAGGATGGACCGGAGGCTGGACCAGAGACTGGACCGAGGCTGGACCAGAGACTGGACCAGAGACTGGACCGAGGCTGGACCAGAGACTGGACCAGAGACTGGACCGAGGCTGGACCAGAGACTGGACCGGAGGCTGGACCGGAGACTGGACCAGAGGATGGAGTCGACCTTGTTCAGAAGTCTGAACGTCAGCTTTCCCACAAACCCCAGGAGATCTGGCTGGACCGGAGACTGGACCAGAGACTGGACCATAGGATGGACCAGATGGTGGACCGGAGGCTGGACCTGAGACTGGACCGAGGCTGGACCGGAGGCTGGACCAGAGACTGGACCGAGGTTGGACCGCAGACTGGACCAGAGGATGGAACGGAGGCTGGACCGCAGACTGGACCAGAGGATGGAGCGGAGGCTGAACCAGCGGATGGACCGGAGGCTGGACCAGAGACTGGACCGCAGACTAGACCAGAGTATGGACCGGAGGCTGGACCAGATGGTGGACCGGAGGCTGGACCTGAGACTGGACCGAGGCTGGACCAGAGACTGGACCGAGGTTGGACCGCAGACTGGACCAGAGGATGGAGCGGAGACTGGACCAGCGGATGGACCGGAGGCTGGACCAGAGACTGGACCGCAGACTAGACCAGATGGTGGACCGGAGGCTGGACCAGAGGGAACTTCTGAGGCCCTCCATTTATCATGATTAGTTCTGGTCCCAGCATGAGGACTGTCTGGATCCAGTCAGCATCTGAAGGGCAGGCACCTTGGAGAGGTGAAGGGTCACCCAGGATAATTAGCTTTGGGGAGGAGGGAATTTTGTAGTTTACGTTTAATTTGAGTGCTAATTTCCGTCTAAACTTTCTGAATCTTAAAACAGTCCCCTGCATCTCCAGCAGAGGGCTGTCCCTCAGCTTGACCTTAGATCAGGGGCGTCCAAACTCGGTCCTGGAGGGCCGCTGTCCTGCATGTTTTTGATGTTTCCGAGGCACAACACACCTGATTCAGTTGAATAGGTCGCCACCAGCTTGTCATTCAGGTCTGCACAAGTCTGTTAACGACCCATTCATTTGAATCAGGTGTGCTGAAGCAGGGAAACATCTAAGACATGCAGGACAGCGGCCCTCCAGGACCGAGTTTGGACACCCCTGCCTTAGATGATCCTGACGGCATCTTTTTGAGATTGTTTAACAGCTGATTCCCCCCTCCTCTGTAAAGTTTGTGTTTCCCACAGTTTTGAGGACAGAAACTGAATTATCTGAGCGGTGCAGGAGCTTCAAGCAGAAACATGATGCCTCATGGCCCGATCCAAACCCCTTCATCATGTCAGTGAAGGCACCTGCAGGGACCGGTGGTGTAGAGGAGGAGCCAGATGTTTGGATTAGTAGGTAACACCTGACCTGATGCTGAGCTGATGAGAAGGACTCCATTAACAGACTCAGTAGTTCCACCCGCTACACGTCTCCCAGCACCTTCATTCCTCCATCATGCCACAGTTCCCAGAACACAGGTGAGTTCCCAACACACAGCTGGGGGTTCAGCCGTATGGATGCAGAGAGGTGACTGGATCAAATTTACCTGTAGCTGCTACCCTCCTCCACAGCGACTGATTATGAGACACACCTGGGTGAGTCTGCTCTTTACCTGGTGACAGAGTTGGAACAGAGTGAATATGATGAAGTGGTTTACTCAGGGAGCTCTGGTTATTCTGGTTATTCTGAGATGTAGATGTTATTCAGACAAACCCACGGTCTCTGCGTATGTCCTGTAGCACCTGAGCAACCTTATTTACCTGAGAGGCAGGAGGGTTCTGATCTAAAACATGCTCTAAAACTAGCTTCAAATCTCCCCCCATGATAATTGGATAATTCCCAAGACTATTTAGATCACATTCAAGTTTCCCAAAGAAGTCAGGGTCATAAATATTTGGAGCGTACACGTTCACTATGATTACTGTTTGGCCTTGAACTACAGATAGTAACAGAACATAACGACCAGCTTCATCTCTGAGTTCTTTAAGACACTTAAACTATAATCGTTTCTTACTTCTGTTGCTCCTGCATGAGGCAGAAACCTGAGCCCCCCCAGCCCCCCCAGCTTTCTGACCTCCACATTACTGATGGAGCTGTCAACTCTGCTTTCAACAGCTGTGGTTGTTCGCTCTATGATTGGAGCTTTTCCTCTTGTTTTCTGATGTTTTTGAGCAGAGCATATATTTTAGCGATATCTGCACATAGCGAGGTTGTTAGGGTTAGCCTGCCTGGGCTGGTTAGCATTAGCACTGTGAGCTAGACCTGGGCGCCGTGTTTCTTGTAGAAATGCAGGTTCTTTGTTTGGTTCGGCATCTTGGGGGGTTCCGTTGTCAATGTTACAATCAGAGAGACGTCGAGTTACCATATCGCACGCTTTCACGTTATATACTGCTTCCACCACTGGAGCTCTCTTTCAAGCTGCCATACTAGCTGATTTTTTAAATCAAATAATTCTGATACATAAAACACTCTGGAGAGATAATCAGTTAGAAAACAAATGCAGAGATTTTAATGTTGAAAACTCAGTTTCCTGCAGTCCCAGTTGTCCATCAGTAGGGGGGGCTGCAGCCTGTCTTTTCTCTCATCAGCACTCCTTCCATCTCTGCTGTTGTAGGTCCGGTCTCCTTGGTCTGTTGTCGCTCTGTTGGTGGGTCCTTCAGTTCAGAAGTTCAGAGCAGGTCTTTACCAGGAACTCTGATCCTCTGGGGTTCAGTATTTAAACCAGGAACTCTGATCCCCTGGGGTTCAGTATTTAAACCAGGAACTCTGATCCTTCCTCTGATGTAAACTCAGGTCAGATTAGAGATGCAGTCCCTGCCAGCTGTGGACACGTCTGCTGGTCCAGGTCCAGCTGTGGACACGTCTGCTGGTCCAGGTCCAGCTGTGGACACGTCTGCTGGTCCAGGTCCAGCTGTGGACACGTCTGCTGGTCCAGGTCCAGCTGTGGACACGTCTGCTGGTCCAGATCCAGCTGTGGACACGTCTGCTGGTCCAGGTCCAGCTGTGGACACGGCTGCTGGTCCAGATCCAGCTGTGGACACGTCTGCTGGTCCAGGTCCAGCTGTGGACACTTCTGCTGGTCCAGGTCCAGCTGTGGACACGGCTGCTGGTCCAGCTGCAGTTTTCCTCTGGATCATCTACGTTTGTCTCCTGACGTCCTCCTTAGCAGGTGAGCAGGGGTCAGTTTCAGAAAGGAGGTTCAACAAACTCCGAGCCACAAAACTAACTCTTGGGTTTTCAGCTTCAGAGCAGGTCTTCAGAGTTTTTTGTGCCCAAATGATCCCAGGAGCTCTGTTGTCGGGGGCATTTCTCCCTGGTAAGGTCACCCAAGGTAAACTGGTCCTTGGGGACGGGCCAGACTAAGTGCGATTCAGTCGACTCTTATGGACCAAGAGACACCAAGAGCTCAATGTCACTCATCCGGACTAGGGTTATTGGGGCCCCACCCTGGAGCCAGGCCTGGGGGATGGGCTCATCGGGGAGTGCCTGGTGGCCGGGCCATACCAATGGGGTCCAGCTGGGCTAAGCCTGAGCGTGTGCTATATTGGTTTGCCTCCCAGTGGGCTCACCACCTGCAGGGAGGACCATAAGATTGTCTTGTGCCTTGGGCGGTAGCCAAAAGCATTGCAAATGCAAATGCAATGCAAATTCTTGCCGTTGTACGGCTGGAGGTGACACTTTAAAAATGTTTTAGTCCAAAAACCCAAATCTTCAGAAATGTCCCAAAATCGAGGGTCAGACAACCCTGGGGGCCCCTGGGACTTTGACAGGGGCCAAGAGTTGAAAAAAGACCAAAAATCTATAGGTTCCAAATACACTTTTTGCCCGTGGAAACACACACTGGAGGGTCTCATCAAAGTGTACAGCATGACTGTTTGGTCAAATTTGAACCTGTGACCCAAAAATAGTCTGATCACCTCGTGACTTTGCAGGGTGATAGCGGGTACCCGAATATGAGCCCCTCATCCAGAGTAATGTGCAGTTCATGTACCTGTACATGAACGGGACCCGACCCATAATTTTAACATGTGAGCCAGTGTACAGTTGTGTACACAAACTTATCTCTTTCCATTACAGGATTTCCATACAAATCCTATAATAGAAAGAGATAAGTCCGTGTACACAACTGTACATGGACTTATACGCTAACATTACAGCTCAGGTCCAGTTCATGTACAATGTGAAGCATATATGCTGGGGGCAATGCAAATGCTTGCCATCATCACTGGGACAATGGCAATGGACTTTTTTTTAAAATTTTATCTCCACTAATTTACCTTCACTGATTAATTGAGACTCAGTTAGAGGGATGTTTTTATTATTTGTTTTGTTCCTGTTTTATGTCTTATTGTATTTTGTGAAGCACTTTGTGTTGCATTGTATGTGTATGAAATAAAGTTTTGATTGATGGACAATGCCTGCTCCCTGGTTATTTGAGCATTTTTTAGGCACTTACTGTTGAAATTCTGACACTAAACTCACAGTGGGATGTCATGATGACCCTGAAATAAGGGGGTATATTAGGTTTTATATTGTCGTCCTGAAAAATTCATGGATGTCCCTGGAATGGATGTGGTCTCAAAGGAAGCAAATGTTGCTCTATGTGCTGTTCTGCATCATCGCAGGGCCTCCAGAGAGGACAATGCTCTCCCATCTCTTCCAAAAATGATCTGGATTCTGGTTCATTCAGTTAAAATTAAGGCTGGGCAAGTTAACGCGTTATTATCGCGTTAACTCATTAATTTATTAACTCATTTATTCTATCGTGCATTAACGCATGTTGCTCACATGCTTTTGTTTTGAAAAGTCTGTTTCTGGCTGCTGTGGAACCAGAAGAGAATTTGCAGGTAAACATGCGGAAAAGCTAAAACAGACATGGAGAACGGTAAAAATCTGTGAACTTTACAGTTCAGGTAGCAACTCAGGTAGCAATATTAACAATTCTGTCTGAAAAACAAAAAATCTGGACTGCAACAAAACTTTCGTGTCATTCCTCCATGTTCCATCAGATCTGCTCCATGTGTTCACTGTCCTGCTGTTCTCTAGCTGGTTACTGCAGTGCAGCTCCATCTAGTGGCACAGATGTGTAACGACAACAGAAAGTCCAGTCCTCCATTATAAAACAAATTCAGTTCTGTGGCGGTTTTTTAATTCTGTATTTTTGATCCAAGTCTAAAATTGTCTAAAATAAAAAAAACTGACATTTTTTTCATTTTTTAGTGTAAACAAAAAACATAATAAAATGTCACGTTTTAATTTTTTTTATTTTTGATTGACAATTGAAAATGGAAATAATGAATGATACACAGATTGGTAAAGTTACAGAACTTTAACATGGACATTTTCATTTTAAAGTTCTCCAGACGGAGGATTCAACAGAACAAGGTTATTTGTAACTACTGAAAAGTTGAACTCCCCATTAAAAGTTTCTGCTGTTACCTCAGAAATTACCTGTTTTAATGTCCTGATTGTGCTGAGCCACAATCATTTTGTTGGATTTTGTTTGTAAACTTTTTTTTATTTTTTATAAAAACAAGATGACATTAATGCCCTGGCAGTGGCAATAAGCTTTATTTTGTTTTACATTTCTTAAGATGAGATTTACACTAAATATGTGTTACTGATAAGTGCTGATGTTAAAAGTGTTTGAACAACAAATGTTATGACACTTTAGTTCATATGGCAGCAGAACATTTAAATAAAAGTGACCTTTACACTACTTTTGAATTCATTATTGGATTTTACATATACGATGCGATTAATCGTGATTAATCAGGGAAATCATGCGATTAATCGTGATTAAAAATTTTAGTCATGGCCCAGCCCTAGTTAAAATATGTGTTTTGACTTTGCAACAGTCCATCCCAGACGCCTCCAAACCCAGCGACCTCTGTACAAGGTCAAAACAAAGCCTAGCTCTCTGATGTAGTGCTTGACAACAGCTCCATCCATCCAACCATTACTTGTCCATGTGGCTTTATCAGCTTTTGATAAATGACAGTTCTCGATGCGGTACCATCTAAAAGGTCAGAGATCACAGGTCTGCTGCTTTTATGCTCCACTTTTGTACATTCGTACATCCATCGTTCCAAGCATCGTTTCTGTTGCTACTCATACCTCCCTGCAGTTTTGCGTTTGTGTGGATGTTTAGCACCACATCCACCAGGGAGCGGTGACGAGTCAACTTATTGACATCAGCAAACATGGGAAGTGTTGTGAAGGTTGCAATATTTATACGACTCCCTTATTGAAGGAAGCAAAGGAACATCAGTGAGAACAGCGGAGGACACTAAATGAGTCGTTGCATTAACGGGGAGCTCTTTCCTCTATTTTCACCCATGCTCAAAATTCACAATCAACGCCATTTTTAGTATTTTCAGAGGTCTGCAAGAACATTTGACGGCCTCCTTCATGTTACGGTGCCAAACTCGTATTATCATATAAATGTATCTAATTTGGGAGAAGCTCGTGCAGCCGGATTTCTGCAATTTCTGGTCAAAATGTCAATTTTTCATTTTGTAAAGAACTGACTCATGAAGCTCAGTTCTGCCGCCACGACTTTCAGTTGTAGTTCTCTGTTTTTGTCCTGTTTCGTCCATAATGTCAAGTATCAAGGCTACGTACCAAAACACGGATGAAATCAAGACAGTAGACGGACAGAAGTCTCTGTCTCCATTTCAAATGTAGAAAATAAACGGACCTTTAGGCAGAGTGGAGATCTTTTACCGATGTTTGCTCCTCAAACACTCAGCCTTTCTTGGACACTTTGTCTTTGCACCAAACCTTCATTGCGGTCACCTGTGGACGTCACCTGTTCTGTCCTCCTTTCTGTAACTAAATTGCTAGCTAAGTTTTTCATTGACATGTGTTGGATGTCTAAAATTACATGCATCTTATTTAATTAAAAACAAAAAAGAAAGAAATATTTTTTTTCAGGTTAATTCTATGCAACAATTTTAATCCCTTAAATCAGTCATTCCCAAACTTCAGAATACCAAGGCCCAATTTGAAATGTGAAAAATCTCCGTGGCCCACCGAAACCTTTAATCACAACTGTGATCAACATACAGGACAAGGAACCATGATCCGATATTAATGTAAGGGGTCAACAAATAAGGTGACACTTGTCATATTAAGTTAAGATGACAGTAGAATAATGCTCAATTGGTTTTATTACTTCTAAATATTTTTAATCATGTCATAAATATTTTACAGTAATTAAGAATATATTAAAAAAAAATTGAGGATTAAAAACATTGTTTAATTTTAATGACGTCGCACAGCCCACCTGCAGTACCAGGACAGCTCACCAGGGGGCCACGGCCCACACTTTGAGAATCACTGCCTTAAAAGAAACTAAATAATTGCAGTTAGCACTATAAAATCAGGATAAACAGTGATTGTAGAAGGTTAATGCTGTTGGCTAGAATAATCTTCTGAAGCATCTTTAACGGCCAAAGAAATCTGAGTGATCATCAGTCATTGTGTTTGGTACAGGATGTGCAGTGTTTTCCACTATCTTTTAAATCGTATGCAACATTTCTTTTTGCCCAGTGGAGGGTTAGGGTTAGGGGTTAGCCCTAACCCTAACCCTAACCCTTCTTGATCAGTTTGTTCAGTTTCCCTGAGCCGCTGCTGAGTCAGTCTTTAAACGTGTCACATGACAAACACCATCAGCACAGATAGACAGATGGGATCTACGTTTTTGTTAATGTCACACAATTTTAAGCAAAACTGAAGCTTTGCTTTTCAAACGTGCCCCTTCTGACTTTAAAAAAGAACCAAGACACAGAAAAACCATACACTGAACCCAAATGCCACTTTGCTTTTTTTTATTCCTCCAATTTTAAAGTTGTTTATCCTTATCTGTTTATATCCTTTATATCACAGAGTCTACAGAGTGATGTCAGACCTGGTTACAGCTCATCGCTCTTTTGTAACACGGACACTTTGGCGTGCTACAGTCAGCCGGCCGCTTGGTCCGGCATCAACAAAACGACAAACATACCAACAAACCAGAGGCGGCTGGCCCATAGGGGGCGCTGGGGGTCTGCCCCACCAGCTGTGGAGGGGAAAAATATTTATTCTATTTTATTTTTATTTATTTTTTTGATCAGCGTCAGATTTACTTAATAGTATGTGTGTGCCTACATGTGATTTAAATAATTCAAACAACATTTCCACCAACTGACACTCATTAAACAGTGAATGTCCACCGACCTGCAGTGCATCATTCTCTCACGGGGCGCTCGGCAAAACGCTCCTGACCTGCAGCTAAATAGCCAATCTGGTTATGGTTGCTAGGTAAAAATGATTGATAATTGGCCTGTCAACGTCACCAAATTTAACGCCGATGGGGCGCTGGAGATGTGTGAAGGTTTATGATTGCTAGAGCTACGTGATAGTTTTATTTCCTAGAGCGACTCCCAGACTCTGTCCTACGTCGGGTAAATTGTCTGAGGGACATTGATGGACGCAACAATATACAGGAGCGGTTCCATGGATTCATCAAGCTACCCAACAGCTGTGTAGATTCAACAGCTGGAGCCTTATTGGAGAGGCTGCACAGCATCCTTCCGGAGGGACAATTTATCCTTTGATTGTATAGTATTTGATAGCATAAAGTCTAACATAGCTGTAAACTGTTACTGCTTCTGTGAAAACACAAACTTGTTCCAAAACTCACCAGGAATGATTGACAGTCCAGCAGAGGCTCCACCCTGTGTTCGGACAGGATGACGGTGCAGCCAGAAAATTACTGTTTCAGGGTCTTCCTCAGGACCGCTAGAGTCCTGCTAACACACACACACAAAAACACACACACACACATACACAGACACACACAGTCATCATTGTTATCATCAAAGGCTGTCTCTCTCCACTGCTAACATTTTAGTTTAACCAGCGTCCAACTCTGTAGAAAGTTAGACTGCTCATTACAGCTTCATTTACTAGTAAATCCTACTGCAGTGCATGTCCTCACACACACACACACACACACGCACACACACCCACACACCACACACACACTCACACTTTCCATACAGGAGTTGATAAATCACTGTAAGCACTCTAGATCAGAGGTATTCCATTAAAAGTCACTGAGGTCCGGTTACTAAATTTTGCCCAAGTAGAAGGTCCGAGCCAAAGTCCCGCATTTTGAAAAAGTAACTAATTTTTATTTAAACTTTAAATGCAGAAAATATTCCAACATATTCCATATCTTTTATCATAAATAAAAGCAGTCCCATGCATTTAAATAAGTTTAAGGCTTTTATTTCAAATCAATCAAAAGTGAAACCTCAGAATAAAATCAATAATAGTTCAAGTCCATGCCTGAAGAATTGAAGAATTAAACCCTGAAAAAATCAAAAAGTGCAAAAAAGGGTGTTGACTTTTTCATAAAACATTTTTCTTTGAACTGTCCTTTCTTCTTGAATTGAAGGCCTTTTTATGTAAAAAAGTTAAACTCATGTTCATTCAGGAAACTTTAACTAAAAAGTGCAAAAAAAAAAAAGCCGTGTTTCGTCTCATAGTAGCGCTTCACACTTTGAATCAAAGCCACGATCTCAGAGCTGATGAGGCAGACAGGCTTCAAACTGCTGACCAGGAGTATAAACATTTATTTTTATGTCCATTTGTCTTTAAAACAACAGTTTTTAGTGTCTACATTTCTCTTTTTCCAGCAAGTCATGATGTCTCCATGGTATCTACTTTGCTTTCTTCCTGCGCTGTTGCTAACATCAATGCTTCAGTTTGTGCTGTGTGACTGATTTTGTGTTTGCTGGGAATAATGTAGGGGTGGTTTGGTTTGGGAGTGCAATGAATTCTGGGGATCTAATCTTGATTTGCTCTGAGACTTTGCATGTGGCCAATATATTCTAGTTGATGTGATGTCAGAGAGGGACTTCGGCCATGTGTGGCTCCGTTGGCAACAACAAACATGTGTTTCCAAGCTACGTCTCTGACTACCAGCGCTAGATTACTGTATTAGCTGTAGTAGCAGCGCCCGCTGTAAATATCCACGTTCAAAACCGCTCTGTGAAAATGACACTACAGTACTTACTTTTTGCATTGGTCACGGGTCCGGAGAGAACCATCTCCGCTGTTCGCTGTTGCGTGACCGCCGCTCTGCACTGTCACCATAGCTACAGTGATAGGACTTGCATGAACGGCGCTACACTTTGACCTCATCCTGCAGGATCCCGCAAAGAAAACATGAAAACCCCTGATGGCTTTCAGGAGGCCGCTGTGTGAGTGTGCACGAGAAAACCGATTCATTTATAATATCTGATGATGCCAAACAGGCGACCAGTGGATGAAGAAGTGGCAGATATCAAAGAGACCGGAGACGAGCACAAGATAGACAGTTGCAATGAGATTTACCTGACAGCAAACGATCGGTTATCAGTTATAGAATCATCCAAAGGTCAGGTACGGTGGAGGGAGCGTCATGATTTGAGCCTGCTTTGGTGGCTCATGTTTGGGGGTACTGTAAACACACTGTTGGGTTGTTTTATGCTGGGTAAACTTGGTTGTGAGGGTTAAATTATAGCTAAACACATGGTTGGGTTATTTTAACCAGATTTTAACCCAACACCTGGGTCATTCATGTTCCCGCTCTTAACTTTCTGGATCTTTCTCTCAGAAGTGGCAGGTTCAGCAGGCACTCATTTCAACAAACTCTCCGATTATCTAACTGGTAGGTTAATTTATTTTTATCTATATTTTTAAGATTGTGGCAACAAAGTTATCCTAATATCATTTTACAATCATGGATCATATGGATTTTTAAGGGTGTTTATTCTGTGTAATTTATTCACAAAGTTGTAAGCTAGCACTTTTTCCCCTAGATTCTAACTGTTAAATTAGCTGACTAACCTTTTTATTACATTAGTATTATGTTAGCTGCTTTAAATTTAGCAATTTAATGTGTTGTGGTCTCTTAGCTTTACCATTCAGCTGGCTTTACTGTCTCATTGCACATTTATGTAGGCTATATCGTTCCGATTTTCCATTAGCTGGTTATTGGTAGCAGTCTCACAGTACCATTAAGCAGTTGATTCACCTAACTTAGCTTTGCTGTGGTTTTTCTCGTGTGATGTTACCTTTAAGTTAAAAGGACATGGCGTTAAATGCCGACCGTGCTTTATTATAATTATTTATGTGATGTTTTAACCAGAAACACAACCCAGGTAAACTCAGCTTTTCCGGGAACAGCGTCGGAGAAACAGTGAATTTTTTTCAATTCAAACGGCTTAATTTCATGTTTTATGTGGTGTTAATCATCTGGTCTGTGTGCCGAATTATCAGCGGAGGTTTCCCCTCCGCTGATAATTCGGCTTACGGTAAAATCCTCCGCAGCCTGTGGATCATAAGTTATCAGAGAAACAAGCTGAGCAGCAGTTAGCATTTTTGCTTCAGCATTTAGACTCCACCGGCTCTCTCCCTCTGTCACTTTAGCCTCCATTTCCAGAACATAGCCTCCACCGCAGTGCTCCTTCCTTCACTTTTCTCCTCCATTTCCATCAGCTTGTCTTCAGTAAACTCTGTCTCAAACTGATAGTTTCTATCGAGATGAAACTCTGAACCCTGTTTGTACTTTTGATGACGTTTGGTGCTGTTCTGAGCATTATCTGTGGCTACAAGTGGCTGTTTGATCTGTTGCGTGTATCTGTATACTGCGCTGTTTGTTATGGTGCGGTCATTGCTGAAGTTGATAATTACCAATCTTCCAAATGGTAGACTAATCAGACGACTCACTTCCTGTTGATGAGCCCAGCCAAAACACGTAAAAGTGCTTGTTTTTACCATGTTTTGCCCATAAAGACAATTTCATTTTTTCATTAAGAAACCTTCATATTATCTGTATGTTTAAGGTAAATGTCAATGAATCATATCTAACTCCTGACTATGACTCTCTAGGTTGCCAATCATAGCAACCCACCAACTTCTGCAGAGAGTCATAGTTCAGAGACGGAGACAGTGGAGCCAACACAAACAAACCCTCTTACTGTGACTCTACAACTTTGTCAGGCATTTGTAAGTATTGACTTTTTATGAAGGAGACCTAATTCAAGTGAAATATGTAATTTATTCAGCAATGAGTTGATTTAAAGAGAAACTATGCAAGATTTTCAACTAACTTTTTTTTGACCCGGCCATTAGTAGGCTATTTGGTGCCGCCATGTACTTGTCTGTGTAAACAAATCTGGTAGTTCACTTTTAACTTGTGCTTGTATTTCCGTTACTCCTAAAGTTATATAAAATGCACACTCCTGACAGAGATTATGTCACTCTTTGATTGTAATTCATTCTGTTTTTAAAGGTAATTCGCCAGGTTTTGGAGGGCAGTCCTGAGGGAAAGTCAATATTAAAAAGTTTAAATGAAGTAAAATCTTTAACCAGCAAAGAGAGAAAGCTTCTTGTAAGACTCCTCATATCGCACCTCATTGAAACCAATGGTGAAACGTAAGTGAGTTATGCATAATTTTGCCTGTGAACACAGAGCAGGGATGCGTGACCATGTCCTACTGACTGCTTACTTATTTCACTGATGCTTTCAAACTGATAATAGATAGATTTCAAGACAATATGCTCTCAATTTATGTATTTTACAGTTGGAATGAAATTTAAAATAGCAAAACTGGTTATGTTTTATTATTTGTGAATAGCTATTAAATTATTAATTGGTCATTTTTTCAGTTAAGTTTATTGTATCATCATGGTGATAGTAAAAATATTCCAACTAAAGTGTGAATCAAATGCTACCATATTGCTCCTTTTTTGACAAACTAAACTGCTGTTGTCTACTTGACAGGCCATCCTCTGAAACCAAGAAAGCTCTTGCTACATCGCTGGTAAACGAATTTCCTTGTCTGAAAGATGATACCGACAGTGGTTATGTAAGTTTATCCAACTATCATTTTATATATATACATTATATTTTTGTTTATATTGCAACACTACGTGACTGATGTATAATTCACAGGTTGGGACCAATATGGTGGAGTACTTGGCTTCCCCACATGTCCTGTGCCTGGGAGATGAGATGCAACCCAGCAGCCAAGTGTTTTCATCGTGGCTGGGAACGCCATAGCTGTGGAGTGACTGTTGGAGGCAGTGGACCTGTGCTTTAAAATGGTTTACGTGTTTGATGTTGAATACACCAAACAGTGCCTCCCTACCTGGGAGTTTCTTCAGCACGCCATATACAAGATCGCTGGACACGAGTCTGCGTCCGTCAGCTTTTTGAGGCTGTGCATTGCTTCGCAAGGTTCTGAAGCCTAGACTGTCTAATGTGGGGAGGGGTGGGTGAGCGAGTAAATGATGTTGCTCCATTGCTTTCTGAAGGTGTGTGTGTGTGTGTGTGTGTGTGTGTGTGTGTGAAATATTCCATTGCTTTTTGAAACTGTTGACTTAAACTTTAATATTTCTAAAGGTGTGTGTGTGTGAGTGTGTGAATTATCATTATATACTATTTGTGAAGCTGTTCAAACTATTATTTCTAAAGGTGTTAAAAAATCTGAGGACAAATGTCAATAAAAAAAATGTGACATATTTTTCTATAGTGTTTTCATAGTGGGAAATCATTATAAATTACACAACAAAATACTAAAATTGTAGTTGTTTTCTAACCCTAACCATACAATAATAAGATACTTTTTATTTATATAATTATTAAAGCCTGTTATTATTATTATTATTATTATTATTATTATTATTATTATTATTAATTATATAACGCAGGATACAACCCAGTGAATGGGTCATTTTAACCCAGCAATAAAGTTAATTTTACTCAGAGGTTGGGTCAAATGAATAACAACCCAGTGAATGGGTTATTTTAACCCAGCAATAAAGTTAATTTTACTCAGAGGTTGGGTCAAATGAATAACAACCCAGTGAATGGGTCATTTTAACCCAGCAATAAAGTTAATTTTACTCAGAGGTTGGGTCAAATGAATAACAACCCAGTGAATGGGTTATTTTAACCCAGCAATAAAGTTAATTTTACTCAGAGGTTGGGTCAAATGAATAACCCAACTTTCTGGGTTAAATGGGACTACCCAGCACTTGGGTCAAACCAACCCAGCGCGTGTTCTGTCCCTATGTTGATCAGCAGTTGGGTTAAGGTTGGGTTATTTTTCAACCCAACAGTTTTTAGTGTGTACATATATTAGGGCTGTCAAAGTTAACGCGTTAACGCTTGATTAACGCAAAATAATTTTAACGCAACTAATTTTTTTAGCGCGCGATTAACGCGAGCTTTAGCCTGGCCGTTGATGTACAATTGTAGAGAGGAGAGTAGGTTTATTGAGCCTCGGGCCCCGCCGTAGTTGTAGTCCTGTAGTCCTCCGTAGTCCTGTCAAAACAGGAAGTCATGCACTGACGTCGACGGCCATGCCGCAGACAGACAGACGTAAACAAACGTCCGATACAAAAGATACTATTTTGAATGGTAAGTTCAGCTTCAAAACCTTGCCTGATGGCTAACTCCACAAGATAAATGTTGTTTGTGTTTACTGTCGATGTGAATTTAGTTACCACCGGAGTCTGACTACTGAAATATCACTTGTCGGCTAATCAGAGCGCTGATGCAGAGAGCCCCCCCCGTTTGAAACAAATCACGAAAATATTTTGTTTGAAGAACATAAGAGAAAATATTGAGTATGTAATATTATATATATATATATATATATATATATCTGTATATATATATATATAATATATATAATGGATTTGGCATTGTAGCAATAAATAAACATGCATTTGTTTTGCATAAGGCAAGCATTTGTGTACTCTCATATTAGGCAAGGCAACTTTATTTGTAGAACACAATTCGTACACAAGGCAATTCAAAGTGCTTTACAGATGCATAAAGTCACAAGAAGGCAAATAGAATCATTCCATACAAGCATAAAAATAATCAATAATAAATAAAATTAATTAATAAAAAAATTAATTAATTAAATTAAAAATGAAGAGTGCAGATAAAATCCTTCCAGTCATCATCTTCACATCTAAACAGAACTGTTTTCAGTCTGGATCTGCACATTGTCAGAGTTCAGGTCTGTCTCACATCTTCTGGAAGACTCTTCCAGATTTTAGGAGCATAAAACTGAAATGCAGCTTCACCTTGTTTAGTCCTGACTCTGGACACCAGCAGGAGACCACTACCTGAGGTTCTCAGAGTCCAGGTTGGTTCATATGGATCTAACATGTCAGAGATGGACTTCGGAGCCATGAAGAGACTTGAACACAAGTAGAGCTGTTTTAAAGTCTATTCTCTGAGTGACAGGAAGCCAGAGACCTCAGGACTGGACTAATATAGTCAAATCTCCTGGTTCTAGTCAGGACTGGTATTAATAAGAGTAATACAACTTGAAAAAGATCTGTATAAGGTAGATTTAGAACAGATAAAAATATGCGATTAATTTGCGATTAATCATGATTAACTATTGACAGTCATGCGATTAATCTGATTAATTATTTTGAGAAATTGACAGCCCTAATATATATATAATATATATATATATATCTGCATCAGCGCTCTGATTAGCCGACAAGTGATATTTCAGTAGTCGGACTCCGGTGGTAACTAAATTCACATCGACAGCAAACACAAACAACATTTATGTTGTGGAGTTAGCCATCAGGCAAGGTTTTGAAGCTGAACTTACCATTCAGAATAGTATCTTTTGTATCCATTTTTATCCCAATTACTGCTAACGGAGGTTTGTTTACGTCTGTCTGTCTGCGGCATGGCCGTCGACGTCAGTGCATGGCTTCCTGTTTTGACAGGACTACGGAGAACTACAGGACTACAACTACGGCGGGGCCCGAGGCTCAATAAACCTACTCTCCTCTCTACAATTGTACATCAACGGCCAGGCTAAGGCTCGCGTTAATCCGCGTTAAAAAAATTAGTTGCGTTAAAATTATTTTGCGTTAATCACGCGTTAACTTTGACAGCCCTAATATATATATATATATATATATATATATATATATATATATATCTCTTTGCTTTCTCCACTTTCTAATCATTACACTCCTCAATAAAAGCTCAAGTTAAATTAGTCTTAATATGAATATGAAATATGAAACATTTCAGTCAAGGTGCACCATATAAGTTACATAAAATTCCAAGGCTGTCTGCAATGAAAATGACTCTATCTTGTGAAATCCTTTAGACTCACCTTTCTGGTAAAGGTCTCTCCCCTCTCACTCCCTGTGCTCCTCTGCCCCTCTGCCCTGACTCCTACAGGTCAATAGGGGAGGTGGAGTGATTATTATTAGTGTATTATCATTATTATTATTATTATTATTATCCACTGATGATAATCATACTGAATGAGCTCACCTCAAGTGAGAAACACAGCTGATGCTCCAGAATGAAGCCATCCCAAAGATAGTATATTGTAAAAAAGAGTGCACAGACGTGCGCAGAGATTGTCTGTAGTGTGCAAACTAGGTTTTTATTTGTCAGCCAGGGAGCACTTGGTTCATTAATTACATGGGACTTTCTGCTGTTAGCTGGGGGCTGGAGCTAACTAACTGTTACTATCAGCAGTGATCAATACTTACTGTCTTGAAAAACTTTCTTATGTCCATCCTTCAGTGAGTCATGTTCTTCTACTCATGCGGTTCGAGTCGGCTCTGTGTGCTTCGGGGTACACACAGGAGTGCAAGCAAGGTCACAGGGAAAACGTGGACTGGATTTTCAGTGATGTGGGTGTTCTCAATATGAACAAGTGGAATGGATTGGATAACGACGCACTGACACATTTATGATTATATTTAAGTGAATAGTGACAGGTTACACAATTATTTATTTAAACTCATATTCTGGTCACTTCATATTGAATTTGTCAGCGCTTTTTGTAAAAAAAAAAAAAAAAAAATATATATATATATATCTATATATATATATATATATATATATATATATATATATACACACGCGTGGACAAAATTATTGGTACCCCTCAGTTAATGAAAGAAAAACCCGCAATTCTCACTGAAATCACTTGAAACTTACAAAAGTAACAATAAATAAAAATTTATTGAAAATCAAATAATCAAAATCAGCCATCACTTTTGAATTGTTGATTAACATAATTATTTAAAAAAAACAAACTAATGAAATAGGGCTGGACAAAAATGATGGTACCCATAAATTAATATTTTGTTGCACAACCTTTTGAGGCAATCACTGCAATTAAACGATTTCTGTATTTGTCAATGAGCGTTCTGCAGCTGTCAACAGGTATTTTGGCCCACTCCTCATGAGCAAACTGCTCCAGTTGTCTCAGGTTTGATGGGCGTCTTCTCCAAATGGCATGTTTCAGCTCCTTCCACAGATGTTCAATGGGATTCAGATCTGGGCTCATGGAAGGCCACTTTAGAATAGTCCAACGCTTTTCTCTCAGCCATTCTTGGGTGTTTTTGGCTGTGTGTTTTTGGATCGTTGTCCTGTTGGAAGACCCATGACCTGCGACTGAGACCAAGCTTTCTGACACTAGGCAGCACATTTTCTCCCAGAATGCCTTGATAGTCTTCAGATTTCATTTTACCTTGCACACATTCAAGACACCCTGTGCCAGATGCAGCAAAGCAGCCCCAAAACATCACTGAGCCTCCTCCATGTTTCACCGTAGGGACTGTGTTCTTTTCTTCGTATGCTTGGTTTTTGAGTCTATGAACATAGAGTTGATGTGCCTTACCAAAAAGCTCCAGTTTGGTCTCATCTATCCAAAGGACATTCTCCCAGAAGCTTTGTGGCTTGTCAATATGCATTTTTGCAAATTCCAGTCTCGCTATTTTATGATTTTTTTCAGCAGTGGTGTCGTCTCCCATGAAGTCCACTTTGGCTCAAACAACGACGAATGGTGCGATCTGACACTGATGTACCTTGGCCTTGGAGTTCACCTTTAATTTCTTTGGAGGTTGTTCTGGGCTCTTTGGATACAATTCGAACGATCCGTCTCTTCAATTTGTCATCAATTGTCCTCTTGCGGCCACGTCCAGGGAGGTTGGCTACTGTCCCGTGGGTCTTGAACTTCTGAATAATATGAGCCACTGTTGTCACAGGAACTTCAAGCTGTTTAGAGATGGTCTTATAGCCTTTACCTTTAACATGTTTGTCTATAATTTTTTTTCAGATGTCCTGGGACAATTCTCTCTTTCGCTTTCTGTTGTCCATGTTCAGTGTGGTACACACCTTTTCACCAAACAGCAGAGGGACTACTTGTCTGCCTTTAAATAGGCAGACTGACTGATTATGAGTTTGGAAACACCTGTGATGTCAATTAAAGGACACACCTGAGTTAATCATGTCACTCTGGTCAAATAGTTTTCAACCTTTTATAGAGGTACCATCATTTTTGTCCATGCCTGTTTCATTAGTTTGTTTTTTTAAATAATTATGTTAATCAACAATTCAAAAGTGATGGCTGATTTTGATTATTTGATTTTCAATAAATTTTTATTTATTGTTACTTTTGTAAGTTTCAAGTGATTTCAGTGAGAATTGTGGGTTTTTCCTTCTTTAACTGAGGGGTACCAACAATTTTTGTCCACGTGTGTATATATATATATATATATATATATATATATATATATATATATATTATATATAATTTATTTATTTATTTTTTAAAAACCTAATTATTTAGGGGGGGCTTAAGAATATTTTAGGGGGGCTTCAGCCCCCCTAAAATAGGCCTAATGACGCCACTGTGAGTGACATTCCCAGATGGGATAGAATAGAATATTACTTTATGAATCTGTCACCGGGGAAATTCAGTCGTTACAGCAGCACAGGTTGGACAAATAATAATTTCAACAGGGCTTGGAGAAGTACTTGTAAAAAAAAAAAAAAAAAAAAAAAAGGAAAAAATAATATAAAATGTATATATAGCTCTCAAAAAAGATTCTAAAAAAAATTAAATTGTTAAACAAGCTATATACACACTACTATTGGTCTGAAGTGGAATGAGTCTGTGTATAGTGGATTTTAACGCTATTCATAGCGATTACCATAATTTCAACAGCAAAACGGCATAAATATTTCAAAGAGGGCTGGCGTGACGTCAGTCCACAAACACGGGGTCTGAGGCTCAGCGGCGTGGAAATGACGTGTCCGCAGGTTTTGGTGACTCGGCCCATAAAGGATGGACTGACTGTCCTCGCGCTGTCAGCTGACTGAGCGGAGCGCGCGCAGCCAGAGGTGCTTTTCCTCCGCGTGGAGAGGTGGGAGTGGGACGTCACATCAGGGGCAGACACAAAGTGCGCGATAAGCCAGACGAGGAACCCCCCCCACCACCCACCACCCTCTCCCGCTCCACGTGTCTGTGGGAACGGAGCTACGCGGGGGGCGACGCGCCGCGGACCCCGACTCAGGTGCAGAGGAACCGCTCAGGTGCAGAGGAACCGCTCAGGTGCAGAGGACCCGCTCAGGTGCAGAGGACCCGCTCAGGTGCAGAGGAACCGCTCAGGTGCAGAGGAACCGCTCAGGTGCAGAGGACCCGCTCAGGTGCAGAGGAACCGCTCAGGTGCAGAGGAACCGGGGAGGATGCAGAAGTCACCTGTGGAAGATGCTAACTTCCTCTCCAGGTTCATCTTCTGGTAAGGCGGGACTCTTATACGTTCTTCTACATCTCAGGTGTGCTCGCTCGGATGCCAAGGTGCACGAGCGGCCCCTGTATTTCCATCCCGGGTCCTCGTGGAGGCGCGTGGTCCTGGGGAGTAACGCGCGCCGGTCGGTTTTAGAACACAATATAATAGAACAGAATAGAACGGAATAGAATAGAATAGAACAGAATAGAATATAATAGAACAGAATAGAACAGAATAGAATAGAATAGAACAGAATAGAATAGAATAGAATAGAACAGAACTTTATTAATCCCTGACCGGGGAAATTGACTTGCAACAGCAGCACAAGTTGGACAGATGAAAAAGTAAAAAATTGTAAAAAATAAAAAATAAATAAATAAAAAATAAATAAATAAATAAATTGCACAGGGTTTGTAGTAAGTACTTACGAAATAGACTAAAAAGTAATAATATAAAATGTATATATAGCACTCAGAAAATATACAAAAAATTAACCAATTGCTAGAAAGTAAACTATATATATACAGGAGTGTTTCCAATATCTACATATCTACACATATATGAACAATTCACCTATTGATAAATAGAGATTTTACAGTGGGGTCCATTATAATAGATTAATGTAGTTTAGATAAGAAGGTTATAAACAGAAATAAATATTGCACAATGTAGGAGCTGACGGGTTTTCACTTTTAGGAGCAAACGTGACGGTTCATAAAGTCTCCTGGAGGCTTGTTGCGTTTGATGAGATGTGTTTTCAAAGAAGCGGTTTGAGTTAAAGGTGATGGAGGAGAAACGCCTAAAAACTGCGCTAAAAGGGGGTCATGCAGCAGTGAAGTTTGTTCTAGAAACCTCCGACAGGTGAAGGCTGGGTAGTCAGGGCCTCCGTGGAAGTGAAGGTCCTTCACATCAGGTAAAAAATAGGAAAATATTGCTGCTTGTATTAAAAAGTGACTCCAGTCTTAAATGATTACAGCGCAGGATCTGAGTGCATCTGTAGATGTATGGAGCCCCGTTTGGGTCATAATTCAATGAATAAATGAGTCTATTATTATGAAATACAGGCGTTTATTACTGTGAAATACGCATCCATTATTATGAAATGTTTCCCATTATTATGAAAAAAAATGTAATTATTATGGTAATATATTTTTATTATTTCATCTTAGTTTAATGCATAATAGTTTATTTCAGAATGTCTTTTTTTTATCTAAGAATGACCTTTTACATAATGCTTCGTTTTTCATAAGAATGAGCTTTTACATAATAATGACATTTTGCCACTGGGCGGGACCAGTGGTTGACCTGCATGCTCATTGGCTGATTCCTTCTCCATGCAGTAGGTGGGGGACTCACATCGAGCCTGTAAACTGAGGTGCATTCACCTCAGTTTAAGGTTAAAAGTTGACATCGACTAAGAAACGTAGTGCGAAATGTAGGGCAAACTTGATTTTGACGGCATGGCGACAGGAGAAAGATCCTTTTCTGACTTACTCCGAGAGGTAGCCAACAGGCTCGATGCGAGTCCCCCACCAACTGCATGGAGAATGATCAGCCAATGAGCATGCAGGTCAACCACTGGTCCCGCCCAGTGGCAAAATGTCATTATTATGTAAAAACTCATTCTTAGATTAAAAAAAAAAAGCCATTCTGAAATAAACTATTATGCATTAAACTAAGATTAAATAATAATAAAAATATATTTTATAATAACTACATTTTTTTCATAATAATGGGAAATATTTCATAATAATAAACATGTATTTCATAATAATGGGAAACATTTCATAATAATGGATATGTATTTCATAATAATAAACGCCTGTATTTCATAATAATAGACTAATTTATTCATTAAATTATGACCCAAACAGGGCTCCATAGGTGTGAGTCCCCGACCAGGATCAGCCAATGAGCATGCAGGTCAACCACTGGTCCCGCCCAGTGGCAAAATGTCATTATTATGTAAAAGCTCATTCTTAGATAAAAAAAAAAAAAGCCATTCTGAAATAAACTATTATGGATTAAACTAAGAATAAATAATAATAAAAATATATTTCATAATAATTACATTGTTTCATAATAATGGGAAATATTTCATAATAATGGATACATATTTAATAATAATAAATGCCCATATTTCATAATAATACACTCATTTATTCATTGAATTATGACCCAAACAGGGCTCCATAGTTTTCCTCCTTTACTTTACTAGTAATGGCAACTTAAAAATCAAAAATAAAATACAGTTAAAAATCCCTTCTACATTTAAATGACACACTCGCTGACACACGGAGCTGCCGGTAGCCCCGCCTGTTAGAAACAGCACTTTTACACAGTTTTACACAGTAGGCTATAGGCCCTGGCCATGAAATTAAACAAGCCACTTTTTATTTACTGTTATCATTCCATTATTATGTATATGAATACAAGGGCACAATAAGGCTACACTATCTTATATGAACTATAGTGTATGGAAAAACACTGCAAGCATATTGCTATTCAAAGGTGGTGATGGTGATGACATAAGTCCTGCTGGTACTTCAGGAGAAGCCAGTGCAGAGCAGTTGGCAGAAGGTCCAGAATCATTTCTAGAGCAACAACATGCAAGTTGCAGACATAACACCAACAGCCACTGCCATTTGACATAAATGGCTCTCATTTCTATTAACTAGTGGTGTTGAATTTTGCTGTCTGTTGCTGACTTGCTGTTATGTATCCCAGCCCTATATTAGAATATGAGTCAATATTATGTGATTGCTTATCAGGAACTATACTCTTGGACTGTATTATACATTGCGTCTATCAGTGCGTGCATGTTCTGTGAACATGTATTCAGAGGCTGTCCCCTCATAGCTGATTCATTGTTTAATTTTGACTTTGTTGTCTTTGTTTATTAGGTTATATTGTAGGCTACACATAAAAATTATGCCAAAGAGGTCAGTTGACATTCCACATGATATGATGTTTGAGTAACCTTGGCACTGCGTTAAACCTTTATTCTCTTCTAGTAAGTGTGTCAGTGGATTTTGCTGAGGATTGTTGTGTTACTGTATTTTACCAGCCCGGCCCCAAACACAAAAGTTACTGTATATTCCTAACTTAGTTTGTACATAGGTCCCATATTTGAACTTCTATTTGGAATGCAGTGTGTGTGTGTGTTCGTGTACATGCGTGCCAATGCATGTAGGTGTGGGCGTGAACGTGCGCGTGTGGGCAAGGCCAGGGTGGCCTGGTTACATGACTGACTCCTGGCCTGAAAAAGTCTCCCAGTCCGGCCCTGATGCTGACGACCACCACAGACACTTTTACTGGAGAAATGTGGAGAAATCCATCATTGAATATCCAAACATTGTATTGTAATTATCATTTTTATAGAAATTTTTTTCAAAAAAGGTAAAGAACACACAAAGAAATAATGTAAAGAGTAACTTGTCCAGTCAGTTCTGGCAGGTTCTGGACCGGGTGGCTTAACTGCTGCACAGCAGCTGGTCTCTGCACTGAACACCAGCAGAAATTGATCAAATCTTAGATAATATTAATAATAGAACTGATACTACTTCTTATAACAACTTAATTTCTATAGCAACTTTAAAAACTGTTTGAGTTTTGAGTTCTGCTGTCACAGTATAATCCAGATTATCTCTCACACCTGAGGCCTGTAATACCTGAAGAGCCCAGTCATGCCGTTCTTTTTCCACATCTTTTCTGGCTGGGCCCAGTTAAGGCAGTTTAAAGGCCTCCATGACTGCCTTTACCATCTGAACTATAGAAAATCATGTTTAGTAAAATATTCATGCATTATATAAATGTGCTTACAGCAAGTAGATAATAAATCATTGACTAAAAACTTGTGTTTCATTCCAGTTCCTGTATTCTTCAGTCTTTTGCACCTTTGATTTATAAATTAGCTCAAGTCTTTCCTTCTTTCCTCTCTTTTTTAATTTGTGCTTTTGGTCCAAAGTTGTATTCAGCATTAGCATTAAACCCTCTCAGTGTTAATATAATGTTATGCTTCACACAGCTGTGATGTCATATCCTCTGCACCCTCAGTGATGTTCACCTGAGCAGGTTCAGGCTCTATGGACTCCTGCAGAGGGAGCTTCACCAACACTGCTGGACATGAAAACACCAGTGTTATTACAATCTTTACATTACATATTCATATGCCACCAAAACTATTAAATATGGAATAAAAATTAAATGAATGGCAAATCATTTCAAAATTTGATAGAGTTATTAAGAGTTATTAAGGCGGGCATTGGTGGAGATAACTGGAGCTGGAGCATTTGGGAGGGGTTGTGGGGGATGGTTGCAGGACTGTCCCTTTGTCTCTCAAAACGACAGTAGAACTGGTTCAGGTCGTTGGCTAGGCGTCGGTCGTTGATGGAGTGGGGGGGGCTTTAGGCTTGTAGTTGGTGATCTGTCTAAACCCTTTCCAGACAGACGCAGAGTCGTTAGCTGAGAACTGGTGTTGGAGCTTCTCAGAGTACAGTCGTTTAGCTTCCTGGTTCCTTCCTAGAACCTGGAGTTCGTGTCAGTAAGATGCAGACCCTTCTTTCTGCCGAGAGAGCTAGCAGCTGTTATCATCACTGCAGTGTATATACCACCGGACGCCAGCGTGAAAACTGCTCTCTCTCTGCTGGCTGACGTCATAAATAACCACCAGCGCGCCTATCCAAACGGCGCGCACATCATAGCTGGTGACTTTAATAAGGCAAACCTCAAAACTGTGCTGCCTAAATTTTACCAACATGTTAAGTGTGCAACGAGGGGTGAGAACACTCTGGATCATGTTTACTCAAACCTGAAACATGCTTACAGAGCGATCCCCCCTCCCCCACCTCGGACAGTCTGACCATCTTTCCCTGTTCCTGCCCCCCGCATACACCCCACTCAGCAGGCAATCAAAGCCACAAAGACGGTCCAACACCACCTGGCCTGACGATGCCCTCCCCCGACTACAGGATTGCTTTGAGCAAACACATTGGGACATTTTCCACCATGAGGACCTGACCACGTTCACTGATGCAGTGCTGTCCTACATCAAGCACTGCATCGACACAGTCACCGTGGTAAAAACCATTCGGGTGTTCCCGAATGAAAAACCATGGATGACTGGTCAGGTCCGTGCACTCCGCGCCCGAGATGCAGCCTTCAGATCCGGTGACCGAGTGCTATACAGCAGGGCTCGGGCCGATCTGAGGAAAGGTATCCGTGTTGCCAAAGCAGACTACAGAAGGAGGATTGAGGAGCAGCTGACAAGCCCCAGGCAGCTGTGGCAGGGCATCCAGGCCATAACGAACTACAGGGGCTCTGCTGTGTCAGCCGGGGACTCAAACGCGGCATTAGCGGAGGAGCTGAACAGCTTTTTTGCTCGCTTTGAAGCCCAGGTGCAGCACACAGCCACACCACCCCCCAGAACACCCCCCCTGCCCCCACTACAGAACTTTCCACCCTCCAGCACACCTCCCCAACCCCCACCAACAGCAATCACCAGCAGTGCTCAGCTCACCCTGAGGGTCACGCCTGAGGAGGTGAGAGGAGTACTCAGGACTGTTAACCCCAGGAAAGCCACTGGCCCAGACGGAGTGCCAGGAAAGGTGCTAAAGGCCTGTGCTGACCAACTAGCACAGGTCATCACGGACATTTTCAACAGGTCTCTGGAACAAGCCATCACCCCGACCTGTTTGAAATCCGCCACCATCATCCCTGTCCCCAAAAAGACACCCACAACCAGCCTCAACGACTTCCGCCCTGTAGCACTCACCCCTGTCATAACAAAGTGCTTTGAGAAACTGGTTCTCCGCCACATCAAATCCTGTCTCCCCACCACCCTGGACCCGCACCAGTTTGCATACCGACCAAACAGATCAACAGAGGATGCAATCACCACGGCCCTCCACTCTGCGCTGAGCCATCTGGAGAGACAAGGGAGCTATGTCAGGATGCTCTTCATAGACTACAGCTCAGCTTTCAATACAATCAACCCGGACATCCTGATCCCCAAGCTGTTAGGCCTGGGGCTCCCATCATCTACCTGCAAATGGATTAATGACTTTTTAATCAACCGGCCCCAACAGGTGAAACTGGGACGCCACCTTTCATCTGTTCGCACCCTCAGCACTGGCTCACCACAAGGCTGCGTGCTGAGCCCACTCCTGTACTCGCTCTACACCTACGACTGCAGCCCCACCCACCCAGAGAACATCATCGTCAAATTTGCTGACGACACAACGGTGGTGGGGATGATAACAGGGGGGAACGAGGAGGCCTACAGAGATGAGGTCCTGAATCTGGAGAGGTGGTGTGCAACCAACAACTTAGCACTAAACATCTCCAAGACAAAGGAACTCATCCTGGACTTCCGGAGAAACAGCGCTACCTGCCCCCCTGTACATCAACGGTGAATGTGTAGAGCGAGTGCAGTCATTCAAATTTCTGGGGGTCCACATCTCTGCTGACTTATCCTGGTCCACCAACACGTCAGCCTTGGTTAAGAAGGCCCAGCAGCGACTACACTTCCTCAGAGTGCTCAAAAAAGAACAACTGAGCACAAGCCTGCTGGTGACCTTCTACCGCTCCACCATAGAGAGCCTGCTGACCTACGCGGTGTCAGTGTGGCACTCAAGCTGCACGGTGGCGGACAGGAAGAGACTGCAGAGGGTGACCAACACCGCACAAAAAATCATCGGTAGCCCCCTGTCTTCATTGATGGACATCTACAGCTCCAGATGCCTGAACAGAGCAAAAAGCATCATAAAGGACATCACTCACCCCGGCTTCCATCTGTTCAACCTGCTACCCTCTGGCAGGCGGTACCGGTCCATACCAGCCAGAACAAATAGACTTAGAGACAGCTTCTTCCCTAAAGCTGTCACAATACTCAACTCCAGTCTGCACTGACAAACT
This sequence comes from Hirundichthys speculiger, assembly GCA_018398805.1. Taxonomy (NCBI): domain Eukaryota; kingdom Metazoa; phylum Chordata; class Actinopteri; order Beloniformes; family Exocoetidae; genus Hirundichthys; species Hirundichthys speculiger. The sequence goes on along the minus strand of JAGFBZ010001602.1, from coordinate 179,157 downwards.
GATAAACTTCACACTGGATGTCACCTGCACCTATTTATCATAGGCCACTTGCACTGCAATCTGTATTGTAAATAACCACTATTTATTATTGAAAGTCACATGTCACTTTACCACTACTGCCTTAAATTCACACTGTAACTGAAATCTGTATTTTTACCTGTTAATAACAAATATTTATTACTGAATGCTGCTTTTTTCACACGTCACTTTATCCATACCACCAGAGCATCATTACCACAAATCTTTATTATGTATAATATTCACAATCTCACTTATCACAAGGTCTCTGCCTACTGGTTTATTTTCTTTATTGTGTACATACTTGTATATATAATTTCTTTGTACATATTTCATCCTGTGTGCACTGTATGGGGCAGCTCTGAATCTCATTACACTCTGTGTAATGACAATAAAGGTGTTCTATTCTATTCTATTCTATTCTTCTCACCGCCTTGCTAAACTTGTATTTCTCCTCTCTGAATCTGTCTTTGTCTCCACTCCTGAAGGCCTCTTCCTTTGCCAACCTTAACTGTCTGAACTAGGGTTTGTTGTTGTTGTAACTCACCCTGGTGCATGATGGGACACAACAGTCTTCACAGAAGCTGATGTATGATGTCACAGCCTCTGTGTCCTCATCCAGATTGTTGGTAGCAGTCCTGAAAACATCCCAGTCAGTAGAGTCCAAACCCGCCTGGAGATCCTCCACTGCTTCACTGGTCCACTTCTTTGAGGTCCGCACTACAGGTTAGCAGAGCTTCAGTTTCTGCCTGTAGGCAGAAAGAAAGGAAAAAGATCCCATCCTCGTCGCCACGGTTGTCATGTATCTACATAAAACAATGCAAAAACTGAAAAAACCAGGTCTTGTTTTCCTCCTTTACTTTGCTAGTCCAGGTAACATTGGCTAAAACAGTCAACGTGAACAGGCAGGCGGCGACCTTCCTCTGGGTATTTCAAAAACTCCCTTGCGCCATTTGCCGATATGTCCAAAACAGCCCACCAATCAAAATGCACACAGGTCAGAGGTGAACATATATATGTTGATCAATATCTATGAATCCTCCAGGTGCTCCAGCTCAGAACAACTGATAACCCGACGCTCTGTCTCGTGTGGTTTTCTTGCAGGTGGATCTCACCTTTGCTGAGGAAGGGCTTCACGAAGAAGCTGAGCCTGTCAGATGTGTACAAGGCACCGTCCTTTGATTCGGCAGACACCCTCTCAGAGAGACTTGAAAGGTTTGTCCCACCCGGTCCGCTCACTGGAAATGTCCACAACAAGAAGAGAAGTTTGACTTTGATTAGTCTTCATCGTCTAGTAAGACGTTGACACCAAACCAGAAAAAGTTGGGAGGACAGGGACAGTGGAGATAATGACAGGTGTACTGAGATATTTCAGTGTTGTTTTTTTAAACCTCTTCATTAAAGGCAGGGTAAGGAATTCATTAAGGACATTACATCTGTTGATAAACGCAGAGAAGGATCTCCATCCTCCCAGATAAAACAGCCCCCACCACCACCTCTTCCAAGCCCCGCCCCTTCACGAGCGTGAGCATGAACCCTCCCCCCGTGTGTGATTGGCTGGAGAAGAGTTTGCTGTGTTTGTTTCCCGCTTAAAGAGCCAGTGTTGTTTATGAAGAACCAGTTTTTTGTTTTTTTTTTCAGCGTACTAATGAGGGGGGTAGAATTGCTTACCCGACCTTTAACATCATCTCATTGGTTGGTTTGGGTCGTCATTACTCCTTTTGAAAATCTCCACACGTTCGGTCCTGGGGACAGGTCCGAGCAGCACCGGGTCAGTCCAGTACCTGGACCCTCTGCTTCCTCAGCCACATCTTTGTAACACAATGGGCCCATTTCTTCCAGAGATGTAGAACAGTGATCCGTCTGACCGCAGACGTCGACCGTGTGATTCCTCGACAGGCGTCGTTCCAGATGCAGAAACATGGAAATCCCTTCTGTCTTTCAATCTTTCTGAAGTGATTTCCTCACGTGCTTGTTGGTTCAGTGGAAACCTTCTATCTTTGTCCCTGGAAGCTTTAGCGTTTCACAGCTACTCATCACCTGGTTGAAACAACATCCACCTCCTACCACTAAAAGGCCGCTGTACCAGCTCTCTTTAGGCTGCTGGACTGCGTTGGAGGCTTGAGATTCAAAAACACACACACATTAACAAGAGAAGGGAAGCGGAAGTGGGAAAAACGTGAAGAAGTTGAGTTCATACTGTCTAGAAAGAAAAAAAAAGTGAACACATTTTTCTGATTTGGAGCTATAGATGATGTAATAGGAGCAGCAGCATTGACCTCTGTTTCTAACACCTGCCTCAGGAAAGATGTTTTTATCTTTTGCCCATATTACTTACAATGTGGGCTGGCATTTAAAACCTGTGTGTGCCAACAAACAGCAGATGATGGGCAGTGTTAGATCTTTCAACACTTTGACTTCTCTGGTTTTGTTTTTAATCTAATCTCTAAAGGCAGTCAAACATTTGGAGGTTCCCACTCATTCTTCCTGAAACACAGAAGGGTCAAATCATTCGGCTGATAGTTAGTTGATGCCAACCCCAGACCATGACAGTATCCCCCCTCAAAGGACCGGCTCCCAGACGGTCCGAAAAAAAAAAACCAGGACAAGCCAAGAAACGGGAGCAGAGCAGGGAGGGAACCACGAAAAAGAGTCAGACGGGAGCCAGAGGCTGGCGGGGCGGGCGCCGGTGGTGGACAGGAGCCAGGGGCTGGCGGGGCGGGCGCCGGTGGTGGATAGGAGCCAGGGGCTGGCGGCGCGGGCGCCGGCGGTGGACAGGAGCCAGGGGCTGGCGGCGCGGGCGCCGGCGGTGGACAGGAGCCAGGGGCTGACGAGGCGGCTGGAGCTCCTGCTGCAGCGCTGGTGGCAGCGACGGAGGCGGCAGCGACGGAGGCGGCAGCGACGGAGGCGGCAGCGACGGAGGCGGTGCGGCAGGGATGAGGGCTGAGGCTGAGGCTCCTGCTGCGGCAGTGACGAAGGCGTCTGTGGCAGCGACGGAGGTGGCTGCGGTGCGTCAGTGACAAAGGCGTCTGTGGCAGCGATGGAGACGGTGCGGCAGGTATGAGGGCTGAGGCTGAGGCTCCTCCTGCGGCAGCGACGGAGGCGGAGCCCTCGCTTGGGCTCCAGTGAGGACTGAGACAGGCTGCTCGGGTTCTACAGTGCCCGAGATCACCCATGAGACGAGGGGGAGTGCGTTGGCGTCCGGTTTATTTGCGAAGCCTAAAATCACCACGCACAGGTCTGAGCAGCACCGGGGCGGTCCAGGACCGGCACCGAGGCCGCGTCCAAACGTACGAGAGTGGACCAAGCACCAGTGTTGTACCTGAACATTTCATTGAACGAAAGTTCACGAACTAGTTCATATTTTGTGTGAACGTGAACTGAACTCGCTCTCTTCCTCCTTCACCAGCGTCGGGTGTGAACGAGTAATTTGGGCACCTGTGAACGACGCTCTTTCAAAGTTCACGCACGGTCAAAACCGTTCCAGGTTTCCAGTGAACCCCATTTAAAATCCACCACAAACGAGCCTGATATGTATCTGCGGAAATCAGTCAAACATGGCAACACAAGCTGTCGCTGCTGTCACGCTAACAATTACGTCATCAAACGTTTAAAACGAGCATTAAGGAATATGAGAGCTACAGTTACCCAGAGCTGGAGGAGACCCCCGACTCCTGGGGGGGATTGAAATATTGAAATGGGGGGAAAACATTTGCACCATAAGGACCTGTTTTTGTCTCATAATAAAGACCATTTGGCAGCAAGTTTTTCCTCATATTTTTCACATACAGTAGAGCAGTGATTCCCAAAGAGTGGGCCGCGGCCCCCTGGAGGGCCATCATGGTACTGCAGGTGGGCCGTGGGAGGTCATTAAAATTAAAGAAATATGTTTTAAATTCTTAATCTTTTTTAAATGTTTTGAATTATTGTAAAATATTCATTATTTAAAAAAAAACATTAAGAAGTAACAAAACAAACCAGTTAAGTGTTATTCTACTGTCATCTTAACTTAATACAAGTGTCACCTTATTTGTTGACCCCTTACATTAATATCGGATCATGGTTCCTAGTCCTGTATGTTGATCACAGTTGTGATTAAAGGTTTTGGTGGGCCGTGGAGATTTTTCATATTTCAAATTGGTCCTTGGTATTCTGTAGTTTGGGAACGGCTGCAGTAGAGAGAAGCTAAAATGGAAATGACAGGCAGCGGTAATCATTTTGACTAATGTTGCTGGCAGCAACATTAAAAAAGAATAAGAAAAAATAACTAAAAATGAACCATTTAGTCCATTTTTTTTGAAATTGTGAAGTGAACTAGTTTGTTATAATTTCTGTGAACTATGAGCTGAACTAGTTCGTCTAGAAAGTGAACTTGCCCAACACTGCCAAGCACACGTTTAAATACGCACCCACAATTCCTTTATGTTCCTTTTACTTTTCTCACATGTCATCTGTTACAGAAGTGAGATTTCTGATGTGTTTGTTCTCTTCTGACTCAGATGAATGTGAAACATCTCCCAGTAACGACATGTCTGTTTGCTGCTGGGCTGATTTTGGTCACGTATGACTAAACCCGTGTCTTCCTGTAGGAGTTTATGCGATTTTATTTTTCTTTCAAGCTCTGTTGAAGCTCTGCTCACTGCTGGGTTGAAGGGAGAGACTGACGCCGTTCTGGATTCATGTCGGTGTTTCTGGGTCCAGTTGTGACCAGCAGCGGTGGCTCAACCCCAAACCTGCTGTCAGAGATGCAGCACCACAGCAACCAAGTCTCCAGACCTCCATCACAGCTGGAAGGAGGCTTCATCTGAGAAACACAACTTTGCACCAGTTAACACTGGCGTCAAGATCTTAATCCCAGTTAGAGGCTGTGGTCAGTTCTCAGAAAGGGATCAACTAAGGGCACCAATACAGGAAGAACAGATCGATATTGATCATGATTTGGCCCAGAAATTGATACCCACCATGTCATGAGAGAACTGCAGAAGCTCTGGAGAAGAAACGTCAGAGCGTGGTAAATAAATAAAATGAATGAATAAAAATGAAAGTACTCGACTTTTTAATGCCACTAATGACTCGTGGGTTCAGGACTGAGGGAAGAGTGGAGCAGGAGACTGACAGGTGGATCGGTGCAGCATCTGCAGTAATCCAGAGTGTGAACCGGTCTGTTGTGATGTAGAGAGAACTCTATTTACCCATCAGCCTTTGTTCCAACTCTCAGCTGTGGTCACAGTTGGTCGTGGATACGAGCGGGAAACGGCTGGCTGGACTCTCCCTTAGAGATGAGGTGGGAAGAACCAGTCACTCGACAGAGACTCAGAGTAGAGTCGCTGCTCCTCCACACCGAGAGGAGCAGGTTGAGGTGGTTCGGGCATCTGGTGAGGATGATCCATGGACGGCCCCTGTCCAACTGGGAGGAGAGAGATCATATCCCTCAGCTGGTCTGGGACACCTCAGGGTTCCCCCAGAGGAGCTGGAGGACGTGGCTGGAGACAGGGAGACCTGGGTCTCTCTGCTCCCATCACTGAACTGGCTGGTTCTTACTGAAGCCATGACGGCTTATAAAACAGCAGTCAGAGATTAAACTCAGTAAGCTGCAGCAGACGGAGAGAACGAGTGAAACTGAGACGAGGTTTGGGTTCACCTGAATGGAAAATAACCGGTAAAAACAGGACTTACATCACATGTGTCAAACCCAAGGCCCGCGGGCCAAATGTGGCCCGCCACGTCATTTTATGTGGCCCTCGAGAGATTGGACATTATTGGCTTAAATTTTGAATCAATGATTTAAGACTTAAAATAAGCTTACACCGCTTCAAAGCGCATACTGACAATAACCTACATCTCCCACAATGCATTTTGTCGTCACCCACAACGATAACAGAATATCACCATGAGCAAGACACTAAGACGATTTTCAGAACTGATGGACTTCAGAAAAAGAGAAATTGATGCACAAGGAAGGCAGTTTCATGAATGACGGGAAACAAATACAAGTTTGTACCTGAAGGTGAAATAACAGAATGTCTTTTGTGTTATGAGGCGGGTGTCAGTCGTGAAAGAGTTTAATCTACGTCGATATTTTGGCAATAAACACGGCGCTAAGTATGCTAAATTAAGCCTCCAAGAAAAACAAAGAATTGTTTCCGCTTCTGAAACCAAGGTCATGGATACTCTCAGTGATGTTTACAGAGTCTGTTACCATGCCAACGGACTCTGTAAACATCACCTGTGCAAGAGTAGGTTTACGACCACAGACCCTAAGTTTAATGTAATAATGAGTTAAATGTTTGAAACTTTGATACATAATAAATACAGAAACAGTTATTTAACATTATAATAAGGTGTAGTTTAGTTTCAAAGTTTAGTATTTTGATCTACATTGCATTTTGTTACATTCATGCTGTCAATCTGGCCCTTCAACCATGATGCTGATGTGGCCCTCAGAAAATGAGTCTGACACCCCTGGTTGAAGGTTTCAGGACCAGCTAGTTAACAACAGTCCTTTCCTGTCCTCGTCCCTCTAGTGACAGCTCCAGTCCTTTCCTGTCCTCGTCCCTCTAGTGGCAGCTCCAGTCCTTTCCTGTCCTCGTCCCTCTGTCCAGGCGATGCTGTCTTAACGGAGCTGTGATTCTGTCCCCCCCTACAGAGAATGGGACAGGGAGCTGGTTTCAGCCAAGGGAAGGCCCAGGCTGCTGAAAGCGCTGGCCCGATGCTTCTTCCTCCCCTTCGCCTTCTTTGGTTTCCTGCTCTACCTCGGGGTGAGTCTTCATGGTCCATCTGGTTCCGTTTGACTGAACAGCCTTTATTGAAGACTGAAGGTGAAAGATGTCAGCGGTCTCTGATGGGGGCCATGTCAGGCTTTTCTGTGTTTTCTGACTTATCTAAACGCCATAATGATGAATTATCATCCTACATTTGACCAGAGGCTCATGAAATGTGGTGCAGGTATGTCGTAGCAGAGCCGGTTTATGGAATGAACGACAAACGGCATTTGCAACGTCTTAGTGTCCCCAGGTTACAGGACCATTGTGAGAATTCTGGCTCCGTCTTATGTGAGATAGAGCTGTGTAAACGCAGTGTGAGATTTTGGTTTCAGCTTCACTGAAGTAAGTTTCACTGACTTATCATTAGGGACGCACGATAACTAAAACCGAAACTTTCAGCTCCTACAGGCCGATACCGATAACCAATAAAACACACATATACCTAAGATCATTACATCAATATTATGAACAAAATCAAAAATAGTTTTGACTCTTTAAATGAACAGATATTTATTTTTTCCAATGGAAAACTATTGACAAGCCTCTCAAACATTTTCGTAAAGCTATCAAACAAACCTATTTGATATCTCACATCAACTTAAATAAGGTTCATTACTGACTGATATAAAAAATAAAGGCTCCTTGAACTGATGGAAATATATGCATCAATATTACAACCTGAAAAGGATTTAACATTTAAAGGATTTTGACTTGTGGTTCCATTTAAATTAATACCTTTAATTAAAGTAAATGAGGTTCAGTGTTTTATATCTCATGGAAGCTTTAGATGAGGGAGAGCAGAGGGGAGGGGAGACTGCTGCTGATTTGCGCACGTTAGCATTAAACTCCGTTAGCTCACATTAGCGCGATTTCAAAACTCCATGGAAGCGATTGTTATGTTGTAGGTGGCTGATCAGGTTTTACGTATTAAAGCTTGTGCTTCCCTCCTCGTATAATTTGCTCGGAGGATTCGTCACAAATAACCACCAAACTATCTTCTGAAACTTTAACGAAGTTCCACGGCGCCATGTGTGTTGTGATCAGTGCTGTGCTGCAGGCTGCATTCAAGGTGTAACGTAAATTCCTCCGTTCCCTCGTTTGCTAGTCGTTCTTTCAGCCTTTTCTATTTTTTTATTTTTTTTATGTGTAACATGTGGGAAAATACTACGAATATCGATTCAAGTTAGCAACTACTAAAATTATGACCGAGTTAACAAGTTGTTTTCTGGCATGAGGGGGTATTCTTGATTTTCCTGATTGAAAATTTTTCTGATTATGCTGACATCACTTGAACATAACATTCACTGCCGGTCATTCAAGGCTCAGAGGGAGCGAGGCACTGCCGTGTTGACAAAAATATATATGTTATCGGGGCTATTCATCATGATATCGGACTTATCGGGATGATGTCATAATTTCCTGTTATCGGGCCGATAGTTATTGTGCATCCCTACTTACCGTGCCAAGGCAGCCTCGAAAGTTGGCACCTACGGTGTCTAACATGGACTTACTCATGCAGTCAGCTGGCTGTGTGCGTTTCTGTGCCAGTACTTCCTCCAGCCTTCACCCAGAAGCCTGCAGGGATTCAGCGGTTGGAGGACACTTGTCCGTGGCTGAATTCCTGTCTCACCTTGTTGCCATCAGTCTGAAATAATTATGGGCTTTTCGAGTTATGCTGGCAGTGGGCTGCCCCCGGGGGAAATAAGGGTACATTGTGCCTCAGAGAAGTCCAACAAATGTTCTCCTCGTTATTTTGTCCTCCAGGAATCTCTAAGGTCAATCCTGATCAGTAAAAAAAATACACGAAGGGCATAATATCAGAGGCGGCTGGCCCATAGGGGGCGCTGGGGCGCCGCCCCACCAGCTGTGGAGGGGAAAAATATTTATTCTATTTTATTTTTATTTATTTTTTTGATCAGCATCAGATTAATTAATAGTATGTGTGTGCCTACATGCGATTTAAATAATTTAAACAACATTTCCACCAACTGACACTCATTAAACAGTGAATTTCCACCGACCTACAGTGCGTCATTCTCTCACGGGGCGCTCGGCAAAGCGCCCCTGACCTGCAGCTAAATAGCCAATCCGGTTATGGTTGCTAGGTAAAAATGATTGATAATTGGCCTATCAACGTCACCAAATTTAATGCCGATGGGGCGCTGGAAATGTCGCCCCAACAGCTACGTAAAATGCGTGAAGGTTTATGAGCTAGAGCTACGTGAAGGGCCAGCGGTAGTTTTATTTCGTAGAGCGACTCCCAGACTCTGTCCTACGTCGGCAACGAGGAAGAGAGATGGCGACAACTGGAGTTCAAGAGCAGCTTCCACCGAATTCGGTGAAATCATTATTAATGTTCCCTTTTGTGAGACGGACGATGGAGAAAAAACTTCTCGTTAAGGAACTGGGATCCGACAAGCCTGAAATTAACCTTTACTAGTAAACGAAGGAGAAAGGTAAATCATACAAACTGAGTTTTTGTCAGAGTTGGTTAAACCCTGAGACGTAGCAGCTAATGCACTTTTCTGTTTCCCCTGTATCCTCTTCAGAAGTGACAGATGTGATTGGACTTGGACAAAGACTGGACTAACTGACTTAAAGCACCTCTGAACGGTTCAAGAAACATGAGAGATCCAAAGTTCACATGGAAAACTGCGTAAAGCTAGCTGTGCTCGGAAAGATTAGCATAGCAACGCAGCTAGATGATGGGCACCACATTACTGAAAGAAGGCACAATGAAGAGGTAGATAAAAACCGTAATATTTTATCCAAGATAATCAATTGTGTTAAATGTTGTGGTGCTTTTGAATAAGCAATGTGAGGACATGATGTCAGCTAGTCCTGGTACTGAGGTACATTGATGGACCCAACAATATACAGGAGCGGTTCTATTGATTCATCAAGCTACCCAACAGCTGTGCGGATTCAACAGCTGGTGTCTTATTGGAGAGGCTGCACAGCATCCTTCTGGAGGGACAATTTACCCCTTGATTGTATAGTATTTGATAGCATAAGTCTAATATAGCTGTAAATTGTTACTTCTTATTTGAAACTGGAAACTGAAATTAAATTATTATTGTGGACCTGTTGTCATTTTCCGACATTCCGTTCATTTTAATGCTTATGCTAGATTAGGCAGGGAAAAATGTTGGCACCCCAGCCCCACCAAGATTTTTTTTCACCAGCCGCCACTGCATAATATGGTTATTTAACTGAAACATTTGAGTCTAAGAAGCTTCTGGAGAAGTTGTTAGCTTTGGGTGGCAGTGACGACTCTTTCGTTCTTTAAAGACCTGAGACCTCCCATTTTGCATTTGCTTTGCGTAGGGTCACTTAGCATTTGTATTTATTTATTGAAAGATCTCGATTCTTAGAAAGTCAAGCTGTTTGAGGGCTGTATCGCCCTCAATATTGGGAGCAGGGGCTACCCAGAAGGCATTTCATATTTTCGCCAAGACATCTTCGAAAAGGATGGTGCCGAAAAAAGCTAGCTACAAATGTAGGTATTTTTGTAGTTAATAAATCCTATTGTCTTCATTTCATATACAGTGGTACCTCTACTTACAAACGTCTCTACATACAAAATCTTCAGGTTACAATACACCTCAACGGGAAAATATTGCCTTTCGTTATGAAAGAAATTTCAGGATACGAAAGGCAAAAATACAGTAGCGCTGCTACTCGGAGCTCCCAGAGTTTACTGAACATAAACATACTTGTATCTGCTCTGCCACTGGCTATCAGCTAGCATCTTCCTGGCATCCCATTGGCTAGGAGCGCCCCTTGTCTGTATGAGTGTAACCCAGCAACCTAGGTAAACGAACAATTTTTATCTCCGCCAAGGAGGTTATGTTTTTGCCGGCGTTTATCTGTCTGTCTGTCTGTGTTTAAGATAACTCAAAAAGTTATGGATGGATTTTGATGAAATTTTCAGGAGTTGTCAGAAATGTGAAAGAACTGATTTCATTTTGGGTGTGATCCGGAAGAAATCCTTGATTCTGGATCACTTTCAAATTTTTGATAATAGTTGAGTTTAGTGGAGGTCTGCTCTCTCTGAGTGGTTTTCTAGTTCTAACATGTATTTCTTACAGGTTTTTATATCATTTCATGTATTATTTATAATTAATAAAAAATTTATGTCCGAATTTTGGGGGGCTTGGAACGGATTAGGGCATTTACATGGAAAACGCGTCTCTACTTAAGAAATTTTCAGGTTACAAAACTACTTCCAGAACCAATTAATTTCGTAAGTAGAGTTACCACTGTATTTATATGATCTTATTCTTCTTCTACATCTTCTTCTCCTTCTTCTTCCCTGTCATCATTTTCATGACAGACTGGACGTAGCTTTGGCCTAAGGTCGCCCCCCACAGTCTGAAGACGTAACTGCACTCAAGGGCTGTCCCATTTCTAAGTCACAAGACAGCCTTTACACTTACTTTGGAGGGTTGAGGCTGAGGGTTAAGGGCGAGGGTTGAGACTGAGGGTTAAGGGCGAGGGTTGAGGCTGAGGCTGAGGGTTAAGGGCGAGGGTTGAGACTGAGGGTTAAGGGCGAGGGTTGGGCGAGGGTTGAGGCTGAGGGTTAAGGGCGAGGGTTGAGGCTGAGGGTTAAGGGCGAGGGTTGAGGCTGAGGGTTAAGGGCGAGGGTTGAGGCTGAGGGTTAAGGGCGAGGGTTGAGACTGAGGGTTAAGGGCGAGGGTTGAGGCTGAGGGTTAAGGGCGAGGGTTGAGGCTGAGGGTTAAGGGCGAGGGTTGAGGCTGAGGGTTAAGGGCGAGGGTTGAGACTGAGGGTTAAGGGCGAGGGTTGAGACTGAGGGTTAAGGGAGGATTTGGAACTGGCCCTTAGTTGACTCTTCTCCAACAGCACCACGACAGAGTGGTACCTGTTGTCTTGTGAACCGCCATGAGGGATGAGATCAGTTAATCTCTTCTGATGTCCTTTGTCATGTTGCAGGAGGCCACCAAGTCTGTGCATCCTCAGCTTTCAGGTCGCATCATTAGTTCCTTTGACCCTTTCCACGCTCCAGAGCGGAGCCAGGGATACTACCTGGCCCTGGGCCTCGGGCTCATCTTCACCACCCGCTTCATCCTGCTGCAGCCTGCCCTCTTCGGCCTGCATCACCTGGGCATGCAGATCCGCATCGCTCTCTTCAGTCTCATATACAAGAAGGTAAGGGGAGGACGGCATGTGGCAGGAACCACCTAGCTCTTCTCTGAACCTTTTAGACGCGTTTCTTCTTCGACAGGCAGCTCAGCGAAGGAGAAACAAGATTAGTCAAAATATTAACAGTGGACTAATAAGAGGCAGGCGGGTCCAGAACACTGAGGCAAAGGGGCGAAACCAGCACTTACGCTGAGGGAGTCAAACACAAAGGATAGGCTGGACTGCTGGAAACATGAGGGACAACACACATGAAAAAGGGAAAAGGGTCCCTAAATACACAGGGATGTGAACAGACGGTTGAACACAGGTGGAACACACCAGGAGGAGTGAGGTCATCACGACAAGGCGGGAACGCAGAAAAAGGCAGGAAGTGAAGTGACCTGAAGTGAGACAGGAAAGGTGGCTGATTATGTAACCGCGTTAATGCAAACTTCCCGTATCACACGATAAACAGTATAAAAGTATTTCACACCAACGTTATTATCGTTAACGAAAATGAACGAAATAACGAAAATTAGAATTGAAAAAACATTTTCTTAACTGAAATAAAATAAAAACGAGACTTAAAAAAAAAGATAACTAACTGAAACTGTATTATGTGTTTATAAAACAAACTAAAATTAACTATAATAATGTCAAGAACATCCTTCGTTTTCGTGTTTGTCATTTTATTTCCTCATAAATGTTTGAAATCTATTAACTTCGCTCCGCCGTACAACAACAAGTGCAAAAAAAAAAAATGAAATAAAAAATAAAAACTACAGTGATCAGCACTGAAGGCTGCGGCAAAAGTTGGGAGAAAGCGTCACAGTCCTATTTGGGATTTCTTTGACTATGACTGTTAACGATAAAATTAAGTGCCTTGTTGTAGAAACAGGTGATACAATGTGTGGAATACGTCTCAAGGAGAAAAAAACCCATGAATCTGAAAGTCAATTTTAAAAGCTCTCACAAGAAGGCTAACCAAGACTAGCTGGATAAGCTAGCCTAAGCTAGCCCCCTGGAAAGAAGGCTAACCAAGACTAGCTGGATAAGCTAGCCTAAGCTAGCCCCCTGGAAAGAGAAGCTGCAGCTGCAGGCCAGTCAGTGTGGGGAAGGAACGGGAGAAAACAGCAACTATAATGGACTGTTTCCATGGAGACCAGATAGCTGCTGGTCAGTAAATACGCAGGAACACCACACGCGGGAAGATGCATTGATAAATATGTTTATTGAGACTGGAATGTAAACACGACCATGTGACTTGATAGCCTTCAAAAAGTTCAGTGCTTCACTCGAACCAAAATTACAACCCTAATTTACAAAATAAAACTAAAACTAACACTGAAACTAATAAAAACTAAACTAAGTATTTCAAAACAAAAACGAATAAAAACTAGCAAAACGAATTAAAACTAACTGATTTTGGAAAAACTAAACTAAAGACTAACTAAAACTAATGGAAAATCCAAAACTAATATAACCCTGGTTGTTGTCGGCTCATAAAACCATTGGTGGTGCTACACCATAGCCAGAAGTAGTCATGTGACCCCTGTGACTAGCTTCCACTGTAGAGGCCCACTGCATTATGGGACACAGAATGCAAGGTAGACCGATTAGTTGAATGTCGGAGATCTTCATGGAAGTAGCTCATCTTCAGACTGTGCCCTCTGCATTTTGGAAAAATCAGAGCACAGCAGCACTGTGTTTCTCTAAGGTTCACTGTAGGTTAGCAGCTAAAGCCTGTGGCGTCGGGTTCACACCGACGGCGTAGCTGCAGCTTCGCTTGGACGCAGAGGCATAAATCAGCCTTTAGTCAGTGATTTTAAAATTCACCGTCAGCAAAAAAAACCCAGTCCAGATAACAACGCTTGTATTTGCTACATATATTTACAGTATCTGTTCTTGCAATGTTTTTAAGGTCGTGTCCTCCAGAGTCGCCTCTTGAGCCCAATGCTTCCATCTTGTCCCGCAGGCTTGACCGAACATTCCCAGAATCCTTCTCACATGTGAAAGTCCAGAAGGTGGTAATCCACAGGCTTCTGTGAGGGATGGCGGCCTGGTGTCAAAGGGTTGCCTTTGTCTCTGACTTCCACTCATTCATGTTTTAACTGAGCAGCCCCTGATGTTTGGACTTCACAGACGCTGAAGCTGTCCAGTCGAGTCTTGGATAAGATCAGCACTGGTCAACTCGTCAGCCTGATGTCTGCATACCTCAACAAGCTGGACGAGGTGAGACCAAACGAATCTTCTACGATAAAGTTGACTGAGTGATGCATATTCAGGGATGTATGTCGAAGTTAAGCCGACTGAAATCTGAGACGCTTCAAAGGGACAGTAAGGTCGTTTTCCACAAGGATTGACAGTCCACACTCTCACCAGCTTCAGTGAATCCATTTATCACTCAACACTGCTGCTGTTTTGGGAAGACAAATATGAGATCACGCATGACAGTGTAGCTGGAGGGGTGGTGGGGGGGTGGGGTGGTGCTGGCACCTGTGCACCTGTGCTGTCAGAGGTGTCACTGAGGCGTTGAATGTGAAAACACTCTGAAACTTGCTTTGGTACAATTATTACCTAGCTTGGATTTGACTTGCTACTACAAAGGAGTGGGGTTGCTTTGTGTGTGCGTGTGTGTGTGTGTGTGTGTGTGTGTGTGTGTGTGTGGGGGGGGGTTATGTAATGGTCCAGGTCACACCTCAAGTACAGCTGAGATCAGCTGTACCTTCTTCAAAGGAGAAAGTTTGTGGACAGTCACTCTCTTGTTTGTCATCAGTATTATTATTCATCCTGCAGCTATTGCACTATCCCCTGACCTCAGTTCAGACGTAGAAGAATCATTTCTGTTTCTGATGCCCACATGACCTGCATCATCATTGCATCATGGTTAAAACATCACCGCCTCTTTAATCACCTGGGATATCCAGAGTGGATGAGTTATATAAGTCTGCTAACAGCAGGGCTGCCCAACCACCGCGCAACATGACGTGTAAGATGACTCACGTTGATGTGGGCCGCTGCAGACATGCATCGCTCCTAGCTTCCTCCAGTTGTTCCAGGATCGCCACTCGTCTCACGGTCGATGTTGATCTTCTCCTTGTCAAAACGACGGGAACACGGCCTGGAATTTCCCCGTATTGCCCTCGCCCTGGCGCTGAATCAACTCCTTCAGAGTCAGTGGGAGTTTGCGTAGACCAGAAGCCTGCATATCTCACAAACGCTCCAAAATTCAGCAGTGACGACTGTGTTGTTCATAAACTCAGTCATACTTGCACTAAATTCTACACAAACAGATATTATATCTTATACATCTTTACTAGCAAGACGTTCTTTATTGTTGCATTGGAAACCTGCTAAATGTCCGTCCATTTCCCGGGGGCTTAAAGACATCATGTTTTTCTTAAATCTGGGGAAAATTACTCATACATTGAGAAGATGCACTCAGAAGTTTTTTCGAAAATGGCAACCCTTGATTTCTTATTTTAAAAATTAAGAGGTACTCCCCAGCAGAGTGTGTCTGTTTTTGTTGTACTGTGGCTGGGGAGGGAGGGCGGGAGGGTAGTTTGTTGGTTCATTGTTTATTTCCTCACAATTTAACTTTATTTTCTATTCTATTTGTTTTTTTATTTGAAGTTTTTCAGGTATATGTATGTATATACTATGTTTATATATTCTTGGTATACTGTATGTATATATGCATATATCGGTACGTAGGTGTCTAGCAGGAAAAATGTAAATTGTAATTCAGTGACTGGTATTGTCTGATGTTCTTTTTTAATAAAAATATTTTAAAAATTATTTAGAAAATAACTAATTAAAAAACTCAGTCATTAATCTTTGTATAATCAACCATGAGCTTGTACTCCAACTTTATTGTGGAGAACATCTTCAAACCCGTCTTACATGTTAAAACTCTAGTTCTACTGACTATATTCCTGTAAGTGACCTTCACTAGCTCCACCTGGTGGTTGTCTTTGGAATTGCTGTTGATGCTCACAGCATATCAACACAACGACTGGCTGCCACTGGTGCTGCCACCTAGTGGATACCATTTTTGGGGTACTCTGGTTTCCCCTGTTATTATTTTGCTAGTCAACTAATTTGTCAGTAGAGGCTAACCAAGCCTCTACTGACCAATGGACTAGTCAACAGCTATTTCTGTCATTGCTTGCTGTAATGCTGCTGTTTCCAGAGTCTGGGTCTCGCACACTTCATATGGATCACGCCTCTGCAGTTCATATTGTGTATGGGTCTGATGTGGAACCTGATGAAGGTGAACACCTTCTGCGGCCTGACAGCTCTCACCCTGGTGGGCATCGTCCAGGCCTGGCTCTCCCTGAAGATGGGGCCTCACCGGTACAGATGCACCGCCACATACATTCAGAATAACACTCACAGTACTTGCAGCCAACTCTTAGCAATCTTCACTCCATCGCTTCGTGGCCTAAGAAACTGATTTTCAGGACGTGTGCATGATGACTGTCAGTGTGAGAAGATCTCTGCATGTTCATATTTACAATTAAAAAACCCAAAAAGACAGCGTTCCAGCGTTGATGTAAAACTGCTGGTCTGTGAACAGTGTGCAGCGAGCCGGGCTGATTAGCCGCCGCCTGGCGCTCACCTCAGAGATCGTGGAGAACATTCAGTCTGTGAAGGCGTACGGCTGGGAGGAGGTGATGGAGACCATCATCAAGAACATCAGGCAGTAAGGGACCAACACACACTTTGCAAACAGACAGACGATTTTTCCATTCACGTTTTTTTTTTACCGTTGAAACAAATTATGACGTCAGTTCTTTCAGTTTCAGCACTCATCAGTGTTTTTACGCTAACTTCATGAACATAGCAGCTGATCGTGGAAAAAAGTACCTGAAATCAAGTATGAGGAGTAGGGATGCACATGGTTAACCGTTTAACTGTTAACCGATAACAGTAACTCTAACCGATTAATACTAACAGTCAATTTTGTTTTTAAGCTACGTAATTCAATCAACTCATGGGGGCGTGTCCACAGGTGCAACACATCCCATCAGGTGCTTTCCATCACAGCCCACTTTACAGTGAAGATGAAGAGAGCAAAAAGGAATTCTGTGTGGGACAATTTCGACCAGAAAGGGGAGGAAGTCATTTGCAAATTATGCGGTACAGCACTGAAATACTCCAGCAGTACGAGTACAATGCAGTACCACTGAAGAAACAAGCATCCAGCATCAGACGATGGAGGACCATCGCAGCAGACTTCGCCCTCCATGATGGCCGGGAGAAAGTGTGACGCGTGGCGGTCTGAGAAGATAACGGAAAAAATCTGTTCAATGGTGGAAAAAGACATTTTGCCCATCAGTGTGGTCAGTGGTGAAGGGTTCCAGGAGCTAATGGGCTATATCGAGCCTAATTACCAAATTCCATCAAGACTGACCATTACCCGACGATTAGAGGCTCGTTTTGAGGAAAGGAAAAAGGAACTGAAAACGCGATTTGCAAGTACTAAGTTGGTGGCTATTACAACGGACTGCTGGACCGCGCTCACAACAGAGAGCTACGTGACAATTACATGTCACTATATCAATGAGAACTGGAAAGTTAATTCTGCCGTCCTGTTAGCGCGAAGCATGCTGGGTAGACACACAGCTGATAATCTCACAGCTAAACTGGTTGATGCAGTGGCGACGTGGGGACTTGGTGGGAAAGTGTCTGCATGCGTCCACAACAACGTGCGAAACATCGTGGCAGCCATCTCTCCCAGGCGGGTCAGCTGGGTCGGAATGGTGGGACGTTTGTGTGTCGCAATAGCTGTATTTCGGAATGGTGATATGTCTAAATGGTGGTATGTCAGAATGGCAGCATGTCGGAATGACGGAAGGGCATTTAAATCTTATCGGTTAACGGTTATTAATCGTTAAAGGGCGCCGGTTAACGGTAATAAAAAAAATGCAAAATGTGCATCCCTAATGAGGAGGTTTGGAACATCTTAAACAGTTATAATGAAGAAAACAGAGTTACATGCTTTTACAGGCTGCAAACATGAAGATGGGGCATACTGTTTAAAAACTTAAAACTCTAAGTTAAGTTGTCTTGGAAAAAAAATAGATGATGTTTCGATCATCAAGTTATCAAGTCTTGATTACAATTACATCCAAAAATGCTTCTCCTTCATTCACTTTTGCTGAATGTAGCCTTGTCCAGGAAGAGTTGATGTCATCAGGCGGTATCCAAAGATCATTGGGTATTTCAACCCTGAACCGCAACACCCTCAACATTGGTGGGTTGACAGGTCACTGCCCATCAACTCCCCCTGGCTTCCAGCTAAGCTCCTCTCTCCTGCTCCATAACCAGCAAGAGGCTCTTTCTGGTGCCTCCCCCATCCTGCGAACTGCCATTTTTCTCTCCCTTCCCGTCACCCCACTGGCTGTGAGCATCCTCCAGACTGACTGGGCAGGGGATCCTCTACAGCCGACCTCAACTGGAAAGAGCCATGCCTGCCATCCTTTGCCCCTGCAGTCGTGCAAGACATCTTTTTGGTGTTCTTTCTCTCAAACGCTTGCTCACAACCCTCTTCCCATGGGACTGTAAGTTCGACGAGGATGATCTTCTTTGCCTCTTCAGACCACAGTACTGCATCCGGCCTCAGGGTTTCTGAACAACTAGGGGGAATTGCAATCTTCCCCCGAGGTCTACCTTCAGTCCCCATGATTGGGCCTTCTGCAGCAGATTGGTTCTTGCTGTTCCTGTGGTTAGTGGCCTTTGACCCTCTCTTACGAATTTAATTGCTGGTATTGCTCTCCCATGTGGTTGGCGTTTCTTGCGTCTCTCTTGTTCCAGAGTGTTGGCGAGTGTCATGTGCACTTTATCATGGCGCTACCTGTATCCTCTTCGGCAAGTGTTGTTTTACACCCTGACAGGATATGCGCCATGGTACCCCTCTCCCAGCAGACATTGCACAGTGGGTCCTCTCTCAAGCCCCACTAGTGCAAGTTTGTTGGAGTTGGTAGTGTGTCATACACAGGCATGAATGAGATGCGGAAAGGCTCCAATCTCCATAGATCTCCCCATGTGATCTTCCCCTTGGGTAGGTCCCATTTGGTCTATGCTCCCTCGGACGCTAGCTCCACTGCCCTAGCCCTTCGTCCTTCTTTTTCCAAGTTCTGTACTTCCTCCTGGATCATGGCTCTTCTGTCCTTGGGCTCTGCCTTCCCCCATTGCTGGATGCGGGAAGTTCCTAGACCCTGTCTTCCTGTGCACGGCGTTCCGATGATGTCACATAGCTTCAATATGCCTTCAGCTTCTGCAACAGATGAGTCAGCTGCCCACTTGCGTCCTGATCTTGTGAGGATGCCTGCATCCCTGACTTGTTCATCCTGGGAGTCTCTGTACGTCATTATGACTCTTTGCTGCCTTAAATTCCTCTACCACAGATGACAGAGGAAGTTGGAGCTGCCCTGATCTTATGTAGAGGCCTACTGAAGTGAAGCTTGGAGGGACTTCCAGCCATCTTTGGAGGTACTTGTTGATCTTTCTCTCCACTCCTTCAACACTTGTCATGGGAACTTCATACACCGTCAACAGCCACATGAGTCTTGGCAGCAATCCATGTTGGTAAAGCCATGTTTTGAACTTCCCTGGGAGCCCTGATTTTTCTATCGTCCTCAGCCATTCCTCTGTCTGCTTTTCTGTACTTCTGATGTTGTTCCTGTCGGTAAGTGAGCGAAGCACTTTCCGAGGCACTTGATTGGATTCTCCTTTATCGATGGAATCACTTCACCTTGCACATGCAGCATTTGTCAGTTTACCTTTCCTGATCACCGTGCACCTGGATTTCTTTGGCTTAAACTTCATTCAGGCCCACATTGCCATGTGATCCAGAACATCCAGCACCTACCTCGCCTCCACATGGGTTGTGGTCGTCACAGTAAGGTCATCCATGCAGTCTCTTATTGGGGGTTGTCGAATGCCCGATTGCATTTTCGGGCCCCGGGCAAGGCTCTACCAACTTGCCTTTTCCCTCTTTGTGTCACCACCTGAAACAAACAGAAAGTTCAGAATTAATGGCATGTTTGATCTGTTGGTTACATACAGAGCTCCAGCAGTGTCCTGGAGGAGGTGGAGAGGCCTGCTGGAGGGTGTCGGAGGCCTCCAGAGCTCTAGCAGGGTCCTGGAGGTGGATCAGTGGCTGCTGGGGGTGGATCAGAGGCACCCAGGGTGGAACCAGAGCTCCAGCAGGGTCCTGGAGGTGGATCAGTGGCTGTTGGAGGTGGATCAGAGACACCCAGGGTGGAACCAGAGCTCCAGCAGGCTGCTGCAGGTGGTGGAGAGGCCTGCTGGAGGGGGTCTGAGGTCAGTGCAGGCAGATCGGAGGCCTCCAGAGCTCCAGCAGGGTCCTGGAGGTGGATGAGAGGCTCCAGGAGGTGGGTCAGTGGCTGCTGGAGGTGGATCAGAGGCACCCAGAGAGGAACCAGAGCTCCAGCAGGGTCCTGGATGTGGACCGGTGGCTCCAGGAGGGGGATCAGATGCTCCAAGAGGGGGATCGGAGGCTCCATCACCTATTTGATTTCGGACCACCATTCTGGGCCTTGCTCGCTCGGAGGTCCCGCCAGGCCTGTTTATTACATTATTACAAGCTACACATGTCAGCCTTGTGTGTGCGTTTATCTCACCTGGTGAGGCCTTTGTACCGTATGGAGACCTGTTTCGTCCACATTAAAAATCATGTGTGGGGGGAATTTATGCCTGTTAAAGATAAGGAGAAAGGGAATCTAAACTACTTAATTTTAGAGAATAAAACACATGCATTGGAACAATCACTTCACCCACCTGCCCATGACTACTGCAGGGCATAAAATCACAACTAACTGGTCTCCAAATGCGACCAAAATTTGACCATTTCGACAGTTTTTTTTTTTTTTTGCCTTGTTGCCAGTGGCGATGGCCACAAAATTCATCAACTTAGAAAAAAAAATTTTTTTTTCAATGATTTCTGCACATTTGTCATGTGTCACCAAGGCAAACATATCTGAATAATTTAAAAACAAAGTTTATTTGGCGAAAAGTGGCCATGTTTTGGGTGCACATCGCATCACATCAAAATGCGCTTTCATGTGTTACCGTACGGCCTCTGGTCTCTGAACCGTAGTAGGGAAACTGCCGTACTGTGCTATTCCAGGCTTGTGAGAAGCGGCTAACACGCCAGTGAAAACGAAAGAAAAAGTCCAGTTTTCTCTGCTCTGAACGACACTTTATTCAGGAACTGACAACGTTACAGTCTGTATTTTTCAGCTCCTGTCAGTCAACGGAGGATGTAGATCGACATGGGCGTAACCACGCATTCTTTGGGGGGGTCGTGTCCCCCCCAATACTGGGAAAATACCAATCTGTCCCCCCCAATATTATGTGTAAATATGTTAAATATTTCCTCCTTTTATGAAACCTGGCTCAACAGTCCGTCTCTTGTTATTTCTAAATATTTACCGATCAATTTATTTCCGTTTATAAGGAACACTAAAGTGTGTGACCACCCCTCTCCCAGTTGTACACTTGGTTGCGCCCATTTAACGCCTCTCAGTTTGAAGCGCCGGCTCCGACAGACGAAACAATAGAGAGCTTTGAATGTGAAAGAAAGGAGGGAGCAATGTCTTTACCCAAAAAGCAGAAAAAACAGGACATGCGAAGTTTTTTCAGACAGTAAGCAACTAGATAGTTAAAGAGGAGTGATGTTGTCATACTGAGTGTGTTAATTTTTAATTAATTTGAAATATTTAACTTGTTAAAAAGGGCTCAGTTTGTTAGTTGAGCTAGCTAGCTTGAAGTGAAGAGACTGTATCATATAATATGATGTGTCTTCCGTGTGTGCTGCTGTTTTCTCTCTGTGTGTATGTGTGTGTGTAACGCTAGTAATACAAGCAAAATATTCAACGTATCAAATTAAAAAGATCCTCAGGGTCAGTTATTGTTCTTCTGGTACAATAATAATATCTGGTCATAATACAGGGAGAATAGGACAGGCCAGACAGGGACATGAAACATGGATGATCATGGAATACAGATCAAGCTTCATAAGCCTAGTCAGCAGTCAGATTTTCTCAGGGTCAGTTATTCTTCTGGTACAATAATAATATCTGGTCATAATGCAGGCAGCACAGAGAGACAGGGAGAGGGATGCTGTAAGGACAGGCCACACTATTTTTTTTTAATGTCAAATGAATAAATCTGTATATATATTCAATTAACATCAATATTTTACATTTAATTATTTGTACAAATCTATGATTTCATTTACATTAAACATTTCAGTGTAAATGTGCAGACATTCATTTTGAGACAAATCAACAAAATACAAATTAACTTGGAATTAAAAGTCCATTGTGTGCTATGGACTTTTTGTCGTTCCAATCACAATATTTACATCAACATGTTTTAGGCATGTAATTTTTCCCAGCTGGAAGCTATCCTATTCACTATTATCTCAGAGAAATTGCAGACTATTCCTTTAAATGTGATTTCAGATGGTCAATAAATAAAAATCTTGTAGATCGATAACACTTGGCCGCTGCTCATGCTCACTTCACTTGCTCCGTTCAGCCGCCCGCACCTCACAAACTACATTAGCCATCAGGCTACCCCCCTTAAAAGGCCAGGATGGCTTACAGCACATGCTTGTAAATGCTTCTGAAATGTAGTGATAGTGGGCGATAATAGGGGTTTTTCATCTGTCAAAACTTTTCTATCAGCAAGTTCTTTCAGGTGTTTGGAAAGTTCTTCCTCCAGCTCATCAGTGAAAATTCTTTGCCTGGGCTACTGAGCCCCAGGCCACAGTGAGAAGGTCCCCCCGCTCCTTATTTGTTATAAATCTAAGGAGGCTTGATTTGTCAATATTTCGCTCCTTTGAAACACATCTTAAGGGCCTCTTTTTCTCCATGACCTCAGTGGCTGCACTTTCCATCTGTTCAATGGAGGTTTGGCCCCAGGTTGTCTTCCTGTTGGATTTCCTTGGCATGATGGATTTTTCATACTGTTTAAGACACAAAAAAACAAAGCTTATTTTTTGTCTCACTTTGCCTCCAGGGGAAAAGTGAAGCAGTGTCTTACTTTTCCCCATGGCAATTGTCTCACTTTAACCCTCCACCACTTTTTTATTAAAACAACTTCTCTGCAGAATTCAGGCCAATCTTTGGCTCGCAGCACCGCATCATTTTAAAAGGCGATAGTTTGACAATATACAGGATATGAGTTTGTCCGCTTAAATCAATTACTTCTAGCACCAGACTTGATTATGGTGAAAACCAAAAAATTTACTTTTACATCCCAAAAATCTATTTTTGTACAAAACGCATGCTTACAACAACACAGCGGAGTCAGGCTCTTCCTGGCCACAGTGAAAAGGATGAGCCTTGATAATCAGCCGCTCAAATGACCACAGCTGCATCCTGTTGCTTAGATACAGGGGGTGTCTCACATTACCCCATACTCCCCTACATAATATTCTTAGTTCTCCAGTTAATGGATAATTATTATTTATATATTTGTCTAATATAGCATTGTCAGGATGTATGTGCTCTCCTCTCTCTGTCCTGTCTCCGTCCTCTTTTCTTTCTCTACCCAGCTGGACTTCATCAGGAAGGTCCCCCCATATGATCCAGGTCCTGCTCAAGGTTTCTCCCTCTTAAAGGGGATTTTTTCCTTGCCACTGATTGACTGAATGATTTTTGCTCTGGGGTCATGATCTGGGTCTTTGTAACCTAGAGACAACTTGCATTGTAACAGATGCTATACAAATAAAATTGAATTGAATTTTGCAGTCAGTGTTGATCTGTTTCTTGCTGAATCGACGGGAACGTAGCCTGGAATTTCATGTGAGGCTCAGCACGCCAATATTCCTCCCTGTTGTTTCACACATTTTTTTCAAAACGACTATCAACTGGGTTTCCCCTATTGATGAGAATTTCACGTAGTCATGTATGAACGAGCACAGGCCAGCTGGAGCAGGACTTGCTTCCAGTTTACAGAAAAATTAAAACAAAATGTATGATATAATCAGTTTCTGAAAGCTCCCTTTGTCTACTGATTGATTGTTTTTTTTAGAGCTACAAAAAGAGCACAAAGTTTGTGAGCCAGCAAACATTAATATCCGACGCTTAAGGGAAATTATTAAGGCAAAAATGTATTCCTACCATGTTTGTCAAAAGACCTGACTGACTCAGTGAACAAAATCTGGTGACCCAATCAGTCATTGATATTTTTTTTTCTTTTCTTTTCGAACTTCTGATTGGATGGGCAGAAACCAGCCCGTCTGTATTTGTATTTGTTTTTCTGCTGACCGACACAAACCGCCGCTGGACGTCCGAGTCACGTTCAGAGTCACTTTTACAGGCTTCAACGTCGGCGTTGGAGAAGACCCAGTTTGATTCGTCCACTTCATCTAAATGACAAGCTCTAACTGATTTATTAACGAAGTCGTTCTCTGAAGGAAAATTGACTGTGTGGGGCTCACGTATTAGAGGACCTCCTCAACCCGTTCATGAATTTCTCTTACAAGTTTGCACACTTTCTCCCCAACACAGTTACTTAATTCTGTTTCTGAAAATACCAATAGAAACAGGAGACCAACTCTGTATGTAGCTGAATGTTCAGGTCACTGTTCTCCATAATGTTTTGGACAAAGACATTTTTACTTGACGGCATGCACCACACATAAAACCATGTTCTGCTGAAAACTCATTTCTACCGTCTTCTCCCACTTCAGGGACGAGATGACACTGTCGAGGAAGATCGGCTCTCTGCAGTATTTCTACAGTGCCTCGTTCTTCTTCTCCTCCATCTTGGTGATTGTGTCGGTCATTGTGCCGCACGCGCTCAGTAACGGCATTATTCTGCGTCGAATCTATACCTCCTACTACGTACTGCTGGTCACGGCAGCCACGCGTCAGCTGCCGGGCTCCATTCAAATGTGGTACGACACATTGGCACTGGTCAAGAAAATTGAGGTAAGCGGATTTGTGAGGGTGATGTTCTACACTAAGGACCTCCCTCCCCCCCACAGACCTGGGGAGGGAGGTGGGGCTTTCGTAGATCACTATGGACCGCTCATCCATCCAGCGGCCGCTGCTGGTGGTAAAATGTTCACCTTTTAACTGGCAGGAGGAAGTGGAAGCACGTCACACCAGTTCTGAGATGTCTTCACCGGCTCCCTGTTCAATTTAGAGTTGATTTTAAAATTGTATTATTAGCATTTAAAGCTAATCATGACATGGTCATCAATCAGCTGCTTTTAGAGGAGCCCAGACATCTTTTCTCCTTCACTTTTGTTCCAAATTGAGAGTTCTATCCCAACAGTTTTTTTTAAAATAATTTCTTAAATATTTTAATTTTGAGTTTTATTCCATTAGATTTTATGTATTCAGTTATTTTAACTCATATGATGTATTTGTCTTTGTATTTTTGGTATTTTTGGTAACCAGCATTTTGGTTTGAAATGATCGACATAAATAAAGCTGACCTGTGAAGTTCAAGTCCAGAACCACAGGCCTGCCATGAATTCTACTCTTAAGAGTCTTTACAGTTCTTGATTTTTTTTATCATTGTTGTCAAATAGCTGATCTTGCAACTTTATTATTTAGGATTTCTTGCTGAAAGAAGAATACAGAGTGTTGGACTACAGCCTGACAAGTGTCGGACTGGAGCTGGTCAACGTGTCTGCATCCTGGGATGAGGTTTGTTTTGTGTCTGTTTGTCCAGGGCTCCCTGATTCAATAAGTCTAAATCATTTTCACAGCGCGTCGGCCGCCTCAGGGGTGAACGGACCCAAAAGCAGGAGTTCCAAAAAGAAAAGAGTTTATTTTACAAAAATACAAAAGTAGATGAAAATACAAAAATACCAACTTAACTCAAAGTCCAGGGTGACGAGAGGCAAAACAAGCAGGACTGCAAACATGTATATAGACTAATGGACCCACAGAGGACAGGGGAAAAGACAAGACTTAAATACACAGGGATCAGACGAGAGGCAGGTGCAGACGATCAAGGTAACAAGAGGGAGGAAGCAAAGCAGAAAACAATGAAGACAAGACAGACCTTTCAAAGTAAAACAGGAACCACTAAAGACAGGGAGAGACACCAACTAGACACAGAGAGACACAGGGCTGCCATGGTGACCAGGCCATGACAATTTCTTTCTCCATGCTGATGTTAAATCGCCCCATCGCTAGCAAAAATGGTTCACACTGTAACAAATGAAGTGAAGGTGACCAGAAAAAATATATTTTGGATTTAAACTGGCTTCTTACATCTAGCCCTTTCAAGGCCAGACTGTTGAGCCAGTATCCTGCCTTATTTTGGACTTGAGTGACCCTGAGGTCACCCTGAGGTCACCTTGAGGTCATTCAAGCCTCAGAACGGCTGCATGCGTTTGTTGCGGCTCTGTTTCACCTTTAGAGGTGCTAACAGAGGCAAAGGGGTAAACAGTCACAGGTGATGCAGAGCGACATTTCAATGCACGTCTACTGCAGAATGTGGGTTTACTGTTTGAATTCACGCACTCGCTCACAGTTACAGCTTGTGTAGCGAACCACAGCCAGTCAATGGTGAAGCTTACTGGTGTTTTAAAGAAGTCTTTATTTATGCTCAGCCTTATTCCTTATTTGAACATAAATATGTTTCTTTTTATCATAGCCATTCTTCCCTTCAACACCGTAAGAACTAAGGGACAGATAAATGAAATAAAATGAGCTCTTACATGAAACAAAATAAATAAACTTTGTAAATGATTTCACCACAATATGCCTTATAACCATACATTTGTGCATAAATGAACATTCCACACCAGTTAAATGACAATAAAAACGTTTGCCATAAACACATTAACAGGCTCAAAACTATAATTAACTCAACACCATCACCTGTGGTCAAAACTTATGCACAATCCACAGAAGCTAACATTAGCATGGCTATTAGTGCATGACCAATTAAGCTCTTTTTAGCATTAAATCACACAAAGGACACATAAGAAAACATGAAACATATTGTTTGCATAAATACCTTGTTCCCATTACTAGCTGGGTGCTTAAACAAGGGTTGTAGAGCACTTTAGGAGCAGACTTATTTTTCCTTACTTCACAGTTTACTGAATGCTTGGAGTAACATAAAGCAAAAGTCCTTTTACAGAAACGGGAGCTGGCTACTTCCTGTGACCCGATCGCCAAAATAAAAGAAACAGGAAGTTAATACATCGTTAATGGAACATCATTTTAAGAGTTACTTACAGCTTAATCTATACGAACAGCACAAGTGCTCGATGTTGGAGACTCTTTGGTCGTTGGGGTTGTTGGGGTTGACTTGGGTAGGTGAAGGCTGGTTTCTTCCCTGCAGGGCATCGGGCAGCTGTTTGAGAAGATTAAGCAGGAGAATGAAGCAAACGGACACATGAATGGGGACAACGGACTCTTCTTCACCAACTTGTACGTCACGCCTGTCCTCAAAAACATGAGCCTGTGTCTGGAGGAAGGCAAGATGCTGGCGGTGGCCGGATCTACAGGCTCAGGGAAGGTAGGTCAGAGACATGCTAACGTTCGTTCGTGGCTAATCTCTGATCAGCTACCGCTCAGTGATAGGGGCAAACGCCTTGACCTGCCATGTTACTGAACCTTTTACTGAACTTTTTCCTTTGTGCTGTGAGGGTGAGAGGGACGGGTCTTTCTTTGTTGTGCTCCTGTTTTATGTTTTATTTTATTCTGTAAAGCACTTTGTGTTCCATTTTATATGTATGAAAAGTGCTCTGTAAATAAAGTTTGATTTGATTTGATTTGATTTGATTTGACTTTCACAAGCCACTAAGTAGTGCTGGGCGGTGTGACCAAAAATTTATATCACGGTATTTTTCAAAATTATATCGGTTTCACAGTATATCACGGTATTTTTTTTTTTTTTTAAGGCACAACTGGGTGTTTACTACATTTTCTAATCATTTAGAGGAATTGCTGCAGTAAATTGTCTTAGAGTGACCTATTTTATGTCACGAGATGATTTGAAAAACATTCATATTACACTGATTTACAGGTTTACATGGCCTTGATCTATTACAAAGAGGTGGCACTCGTGATTCTGATTAAGTGAAGGAATCAGAATGAATGATAGTTGCAGTTAAAATACAGAACCCTTTTATATTTCACATTTTGAAAACAACTTGATTTTGATTTTGTAAAAAAATCAACATTAACTAAACAATGTTCTCGAGATATTTCAACAAATAAATAGTAAACAAAGTATGCAACTTGCAATTCAAGTTTTGAAAAAAAAAAGGATATCTGTACGCATATGAACAATATTCACACATTACAATTTTGGACAAACTAAATATATAATATATAAATAAGGCCTGAAGCCCTCTTTTCCACAGTACTTAGCGCTTCATTCTTTCGCAGTGGACATATCACGTAGTTATTTCCATCCACCGTTTATTTTTTTATCAATAGCAGTGCCCCTAGCAAACGCGTCTTTAATTGTCATCTGACTTGACTTTTCTGCAGCAGTAACTTACTAGCGTTAGCTGCAGACCTCAACTTCATGCATTCCTTGTATTCTAACAAATGTTTGCGGCTTAGGTGGTAGCAACCGGGCTACAACTTTAGCTCGGCAACATTTGCAGATTATTGTAGTTTGTTGGACGTCGTCTTTTTTAAATCCAAAGAACTTCCACACGACAGACACGGTTCCTTTAGGAAGAAGTTCCTCAGTCTCATGTTGCCGTTCTGGAGCTTCCACTTCGGGACTTTCTCTGTTTGCAGCCATCACCGTTTAACCATAAACTAGTAGCGTGTTGTGCCTCCAGTGCAACTGCAAAACAGTCCCCTGTCAAACATTGTTCTGCTGCACTTATGTTCCGCCGCGCGGCGTTCCCAACGTTGTGTACGCTACAGTACATACTCACCGGTATTACGGTATATGAAAAATTCATATCATAAGAAAAATAAAAACCGGTATTCGGTATGAACCGGTATACCGCCCAACACCAGCACTAAGGGGAAAAAAGATGGTCGTCATTGCTTTGGGATGTGAATGTGAATCTTTTTCCCGTCAGAGTTCCCTGCTCATGATGATCCTGGGAGAGCTGATGCCAACAGAGGGTAAAATCAGACAGAGCGGGAGGATTTCCTACTCACCGCAGACTCCTTGGATCATGCCGGGGACCATTCGCGACAACATCCTGTTCGGCCTGACCTACGATGAATACCGCTACAGCTCCATCATCAAGGCCTGCCAGCTGGAGGAGGTACCTCTGCTCTGTCTCTCTGGGCCTCTACATCCTTGAGTCTCTTCTGCGGGTTCGAGCAAACATCACTGATGCTCTGCGTCATCATCAGTAAAATGCAGAAAATGGATATTAACGCGCCACAATGTTAATTATGTTTCGAACACGTGCATTTCTGCAGATGAAGCGTCAACGTGCCGCAGTGACGGATTGTTTTTTGAATAATTTTGGAGCCGGTGCAAACAGAGGAACAAATAGGTGGCATTTAAAAAAAAAAACCTGTTGTCGTCTGAGTGAGTCCTGTTCATAGATTGACGGCCATCTGACTGTGACTCAGCAGTTTTGACAGGAAACCCTTCATGTTGTCACAGCAAACAAAACCAGCGCACAATGCTGGCTCAGAATTAAACAACTTTCACTTTGTCTCTGAGTTGTGTCAGGCCTCAGTGAAACCAAAGCAACAGGCCGACTCAGAGCGTCTTCCCCTGTGGGCCGACTGGCAGACGGGACGTGAGTCGTGTCAAAACAGCCACAGAAAAGGACAGTTTGTCTACATGGGAGCCTGTCCACTGATGGCGCCACACTCCACGGCTAACCAGGCTCGTCAACAGAAATAAAATATTTAGATCCCAGTGAGGAAAGGTTTAGTGAATATCACAGGCTGTGTAAAAAGACAGAGGACAAGCCTCCTGTGACATCACCAACAGATTTATGAAATGGTTTTGAAGATCCATCTTGGCAGGAGCTGACTTTCCCAAACAAGCCAATGCCTGGTTGGTCTTCATTTCAGATGCTGCTGCTGGAGCCATGCATCCATCCATCCATGCATCCATCCATCCATCCATCCATCCATCCATCCATCCATCCATCCATCCATCCATCCATCCATCCATCCATCCATCCATCATCCATCCATCCATCCATCCATCCATCATCCATCCATCCATCCATCCATCCATCTACCATCTCCATCCATCCATCCATCCATCCATGCATCCATCCATCCATCCACCCATCCATCCATCACCCATCCATCCATCCATCTACCATCTATCCATCCATCCATCATCCATCCATGCATCCATCCATCCATCCATCTATCCATCCATCCATCCATCATCCATCTATCCATCCATCCATCATCCATCCATGCATCCATCCATCCATCCATCCATCCATCCATCATCCATCCATCCATCCATCCATCCATCCATCCATCCATCCACCCATCCATCCATCCATCCATCCATCCATCCATCCATCATCCACCCATCCATCATCCATCATCTGTCCATCTGTCCGTCCATCCATCCATCCATCCATTAATCCATCGTCTATCCGTCCATCCATCCATCCATCCATCCATCCATCCATCCATCATGCAACCAGGGTCTCAGGGATCTGCTGGAGTCTACCCCAGCTCTCTTCAGGTCTAAAGTCAGGGGTCCACCTGGACAGGTCTCCAGTCCATCACCTGGACAGGTCTCCAGTCCATCACCTGGACAGGTCTCTAGTCCATCACAGGACCACATGTAGATGAACAACCATGAACCCTCCCAATCAGTCCTCCAGGTGATCTAGAACCACTAGTTAACCTGACATGCAGGTCTTTGGACTGATGGAGGAAGCTGGAGAACCTGAAGGAAACCCACACAAGCACCAGGAGAACATGGAAACACAGAAAGACCTGCTGAGGTTCAGACCAGGAACCTTCTAGCTGAGAGACAACAGTGCTGACCACTGGAAACATTGTTATTATTATTGTTTTATCTGAGCTGAAAAGATGATTACTTGAGCAGTGTTTGAGCTCCACCAGGACCCACTTTACTCTTCAGTCAACCTGGAAGGGTAAAAGAATAAACTCACTTTAGCTACTTAGCACCTTTGGCTACCTTTGCCCCTGACTGAAAGCTGCTAGCCAGAGCCAGAGGACGTCTCTTGGTTGTTGGCTGCCAGTTCTCGCAGCAGCCAGGTCCTCTGGTTGAGCCACGTCCACCCCTGACCATTCTTCAGCCCTTCCAGATTGACTACATGGACCACTAGCTGATGAGTAGCTAACAGGTAGCTGACTGCAAGCTGCCACATGTTCCTGCATGGACCGGGACCCCAACCATAGGTCCTCCATCCTGACTGGAACTTAACCAGTCCTGGTTTCAGCTCCAACAGTACTCGTGTTGCTGCGACATCTTAAATTAGGATGGATGGATGGGGTTGATGTAAATGAATGTAAGGTAGTGCCAGTTAGCATCGTAGGTTATTATTATCTAAGCCAAGATAAAATGGCTATAATGTGGTAACTGGGATAAGAGTGACATGCTCCAGCTAACTGCTAGGCCACTGGCCAGTACAGTACGGCCAGTCCCGAAATACACGCTTCTTCAGAAAAGTCATGGGTGACATCACAGAGGGTTTGTCCAGTTCTTCTTGTACAGTCTATGGTCGATGTGAGAAAAATTCATTTAGTAAAAGTCCAGACAACAAAGTAATTTTTCTGCTTAACTTACTAACAGTAAATTCATTCTTTCTTTGCCCACAGCAGGTTAACAGAAAGCTTTAGGAGAAGCCTCCAATGAGCTCATTTAATCACAGAGATAAAGATTCTGTTAAGTTATGTCAGAACGGCATTTCAGAATCGAGACTTTAAAGTCAGTTGGTGTTAATACGATGGCCTGGAAACCAGATTCTTTGCTTTAAAACTACTTATTTTGTTTGTACTTGAACATCATGTTTAATTTATTTAATTTATACTTTTTACACCTATATGTGTAGTGCGCCCCCTTGGTGTGAAATGACCAACGTGAGTGAAGTCGTTACACTATCTCGTACGTGAAGCTGAACAGCAGAGGAAACATTTTTTGTTCGGTGCTGTATTTATCTTGTGAAATAAAGCAGCTTTTTGCTGAAATGACAGTACTCACTCAATACTAGGAATCAAAAAGGGAGCAAAGAACTTGCTGCTCGATGATCATTGTGACCTCAAAAATGTGTTTTTTTTACCTCAGTTCCATAAATCCTGAACTGTTCTTGACAACATTTCTCGTGAATGTCTAATAAGATAAAACAAGGAAAGGTTGTAACCAACTCAAGATGAGGGAGGAAGTGAGCAGAGGGTTGGCTACACCACATTGAGTGGGTGTGTGAAGGTAAATCCTTCCCTTTGTTGTCCCCTTAAACAGCAGACAGACTGCTGTGGGTGGTCTTTCCTCTGAAATAAAACTCATCTTATGCCTCTGGCGTCTTTTAGCTGCCTTTTGTTCAGACTGGGTCACAAATGAACTGCTTTTTGTTTTCTTTATGACCTTATTATACAACCTTTAAACAACCTGTTAACTTGATTCCCTGATGCACTCTTGTTGGGACAGCGGAAGCTTCCAGTAAAAAGGTAGGAAGTTTTATCGGTAATAAGCGTCGTCGTGAACACTTCATCCTTATTGGTGTGGGCATCTAATCTTGTTACCAGTGACCATCAAATTCACCAGTTTGTTTAACTGTGACATCCTTCGTGAACGTAACCCGTCTGTGGTTTGTGCTTCTTGACTGTTGAGATCTTTAACAACATCTGTTCATGATATTTGTGTTGTGTCTTTGTGGAAAAAACTGTTTAGTGGACAGGAGTCTTAGAAAAACACCTATCAATTGAAAAACATTCAAGAACAAGTGAAATAAAATGTGAATTTGCAGATTTTTCTGTGCCCTTTAGAAGTATCTATCAGAGTTTTTGGTCAACGCCATCACAAAGCATCTCAGGAAGCCAGCATGTCTAGGCAGCACGTCACAACGCTGAAGTTGTCCCAACTTTGTGCAAATGAGTGTCTCTGCACTAGGGATGTAACGATATGGAAAATTTGATATCTCGATTATTGTGACCAAATAATCACAGTTTACGATATTATAACGGTATTCTTCATTGCTGTACAAATGTCTGAAAAACATACATTTAAATAATTTCACAAAATCTTGATTTTGACAAGATTTTCTTGTCAAACTAAAACATCAGAAGCCAAAGTTTTATCAAAATGAAACTTTCACATTAAACGGGCAAACAACTGGCACAGAAAGAGGTTTTATTTTAAATGAACAAAATAAATAACAGGAACAAAGCTTATTTGTCTGGTGAACAGCCACAGTAGGTCAAAATATGCAAACAATTATCAGGAACAAAAAATTATAGTGCAAGTTCAAATGAAATAAAGTCGCTCGCAGACTTGAATGAGGCTGATATTACATATCCCGGTAATCGACCACGATAATGAGATTAAGTCAAACATAAACGGTAATCGTTAACGCATAAAAATTTCACCGCGCTTTACCGTAATACCGGTAACGGTTCCATCCCTACTCTGCTCATGGCCGTTATCAGTCAAAGTCAACACTGTTGTTCTACATTTTTGCATATAATGAATTAGAGAAGTTTCTCCTTAAGTACCCACCTCTACCCAACATGGAAGGATGTACCTTTTGAGGTTCAAGTCAACTTCCAGTCACTCAGCGTTCCACCTCCACATGGTGTTAGAGCCAAATCACTGGCTTTTTAAAGGTCCATACACAAGGCCGTCTCTGTAGCTTCTGCTTTAGTTGAATTATCATCATTTCCATTGTTCATTACTCCGACAGCTTAAAGTCTTTTGTACGCCTAAAGCAGCAACTGCAAACGCATTCATTTCAATGAATATCACCTCACACTGTTGGTTCGTTGCAGCGCCAGGAAAAGCAATGTTGTTAAACCAGGTTTAACCAGACTGAGCTTTGGCATCTTTGGCTGAGTTGAAAGTCCACTTTGATTTGGCCACTGTTGAAGTGGAACTCCTTCACAAGCCAAAATTCTCTGTTCCCAGGACTCAAGGGTCTCTTGTGCCCACGGTCTCCTTTGTCACTATGAACAATACTGCTAGTGCTTGATTATTTGCATGGGACAGAGAAATCTCTGTTACAGGCAACACTGCAAATAACCCGAAGACTTCTGGCCTCTGAGCCACCTCTAAGACTCCACTTATTTTCCTCTGAACGCTGTGACCTCCTCCCTATGAGTGTGCTGTTCCTAGTCGCAAGTTCAGAAAAACGCCACATTCAGCGTGGAAGAAGCTTAAAGCTCTGCAAACCAGTTGCTCGATGGCTTCCTTTCCCAGTTTTGATCTAATTCTTGAATGTGGACCCTACTGCTAGATCTAACTGGGTCCCACAAGCACTTACCAGCTGAGCTGAGACGCCCAACCCTGATGTATGAGGGTTCTCATTCAAGAAGACCGAGGGTTGACAAAAGGTGGTCAGGTCTTATTGAAATGTGTGTGACATGGTTTGGTCAAAATACCACAGTGGTCTGATCCAAAAGCTTCCCTCCAACATTCTGTTCACAACAGCCAGCTTTATTCATATAGTAGTTAACTTTGTGACAAAATGAGAAAGGCACTAGAAATCAAATAAGAACCAAAGAATGGAAGAAGCTGAGGACAGGAAATAAGTGAGGCATATTGACTGTTAGCTTTTCCTGTTTGTTGTGATGTCACAGTTGATACTCAGATCACTGACCTTCTGTTTTTATCTTAAGGACTTTGCATTGCTACCTGAGAAAGACAAGACGCCCCTCGGTGAAGGTGGGGTGACCCTCAGCGGCGGTCAGAGAGCTCGTATCTGCCTCGCCAGGTATTCTGTCACACATGAGCATCTGTCACACTACCGACTTTAAAAAAAACTCTAAAAAGTTAAGTAAGTAAGTAAGAAGACAAGAGAAGAGTTGTATGACATGTATTGGTTCATTGAGGCGTTAAAACTAATAAAGGTATTGATTTCTCTAATGATGAAGGTTTGGGATACAGCATAAATTTGGGTTGTTAATTAAGTAACATTTCTTTTGAGAGAAAAATTAACCTGGTTGTGCAAAACAAATTCTATGTGCCACAAGCTTATCAAATGCCGGTGACCTTGACAGCCCAGGCTGTAGGGAAGACGTATAATGTGAAGTTGTTATTAAAATAATGAATACTCTCCTACATACACACAGCTGAGTAGCCACTGTTAGCACATGATAGCGAGAGAGAACGTAGCCTTGAGCAATCACAGTACAGTTATGTAAGATCTGTTGAACGTGGAGCAATCACACAGTACTATGTCAAATATGTCAATATGATTATGCACGCCCAACTGTGTGAAACCAATCAGGATGTGTGAATCCTGAACAAACAAGGTCTTTGGGGGCTGGAGTGAGTAAGGCGTGGCCAGCCAGGAGGCATAAAAGCTGAGGAGTTGAGGAGGTCGCGGTTCTTCCGTGGAGCTTCCCGACTATACAGGACTGGTTTGGGACCGAGCCAACCATTTTACTGAGGAGTAATTCTTCAAGACAAGAACAGAGAAAGAAGACGCTCAGAGTGGATTAACCATTATTTCCCATTCTTGAAGGATATATTTGGAGTTTTTGGATTTACCCTAGCTCACTGCAGGAGAGGAGGAGGAGCCGGGATACCAGAGTTTCCAGGAGCACCCACCCTGTTATTGGAAGGACCTGCCTCGTCACCTCGCTCCTCAGCAGCCTCGGAAAGCACAAACTGGCCATTTGCCTACCCCCTACCGTCC
Source organism: Hirundichthys speculiger (assembly GCA_018398805.1). NCBI lineage: Eukaryota > Metazoa > Chordata > Actinopteri > Beloniformes > Exocoetidae > Hirundichthys > Hirundichthys speculiger. The sequence continues at coordinate 143,433 of JAGFBZ010001602.1, read as the reverse complement.
TTTGATCAACGCAGGTGAATCCATTCAATTGAATGACATTGGAATTACAATCTACAGTACTTCCAGCCAGCCTGGATTCCATGGAAATGATTGGGATTACAAGCCACGGCCTGGATCAACACAGAAGAACGGAGTTGTTAGCCATAGTTTTATTTTAGAGTAGAATTAGAGTTTGTTTTTCAATGTTTAATCAATGAAATGCTGTCGCTTAACCCTGCTAACCTGTTTAATAAATATAAAATTTACACAACACAGGTTCTGATTGGTTACTCTAGCCCAATATTGTTACAGACCCTTGGGGCTTATTGTCCAAGCCACTAAACTTAACAACCTAGCCGGTAACAAGAGCTCAGATCATAAGGGGGGAGCTGCAGTTAACAAATGTGGCTGATAACAGTACCTAAAGCCAGGCCATTCCTTAAGGGTAGTTATCAGAGTAGGCAGGGTAGATGGAAGGATGCAGTGAGAGCTAGGCGAGTCTCCCCGCCACCAGCTTAAACAAAGGAAATCTAGTTAGGTAACCCCTCCAGACCACAACTTCGGACCGTTTAGATGGAGAGTTGGTCCCGGTGACAGACTCTGCTGGTCAGAGGCTGAACCGCACCTGGGGGATCTAACATACTGGCAATTAATGTTGACACTTGGGGCATTTGACCTACGTCAAAATAAATGGCTGTTTAAGGCCTCTGACAAGACTCAAAGACGTAATTCCACTCATGATATGGTCGATTTGGTCTCTACAGGCAAACCACAATGCATTTAACGTTGTAAATGTATGCGCCTCCCTCCATCTGCTGCCACCTCGATGGATGTCCCTACAATTCGACAAGCAACATTGCTGACTGTAACAGGCAGTATCTACAGTCATGGAAAAAATTATTAGGCCACCATTTTTTCTTCACTTTCTTGTTCATTTTAATACCTGGTACCACCAAACGTCATCATGTGACTAAACAGACAGAAAAGAAACACTGAACATAAAACAGTGTTTTGGCAGTACAACGCCATGATGTAAAAACTTAAGTGATTTAGGTTATAATCAAGAAAACCATGGAAATGGTAAGATAAGCTCTTAAATAAACTCTTTGAGCATCTTTGTGTTATCGTTATGTTTGTCCAAACAAATGTACCTTTAGTTGTACCAGGCATTAAAATGAACAAGAAACTGAAGAAAACAAGGATGGTCTAATAATTTTTTCCTTGACTGTATAAATGTAATGCCAAATCCCTTTACTACTTTTCACCAGGAGATGGCGGACATGTGTGCCTGTAATCTGAGAACCATGGTTGGAGGTGGCGCTATTCAAAGTTTTAGCGTAAAATGAGTTTGTAAAACACCCTCCGGCACAAAGACCTGCGACGCAGAAGTGGTAGAAATGCTGAGCATAGCGAGAGCAGAACAGAGCGAAAGAGTGTTTTTTCATTTACTCGCGATGTCAAGAGGCCGGTTTACTGTCCACGAAGTACTTTGTCAGGTTCTGGCTAACTGATTCAGAGGAGGAAGACATGCAGTTGTCCAGTGAAACAGAAAACTGACATTAGTAGTGACAGCGAGTCCGCGCACCATCGTCCACAATCAGCACATCTTATATCGGATGCTTCACCTCAGCGTGGCTGGGGTGGAAGCATTCTGCAATCGCCAAGCAGGTGGAGGTGTCAGGGGGGCTCATAACACCGCAAATATGGAAAAATGTAGTGGGGATGAAAACAACCACGGTTGTCCTGGCAACGCGGCAGGAGAATCCGCAGGAAAAAGACACACCGTTAATGGCGCACTGGAATCACGATGATGTTGATGATGATGATGTTGATGATGGTGGTGGCGGCTGAGAGTTCTTGAGAGAAGAGGAAGAGTATTGAAAGTGGAGCCTAAATTTTGATGAGCCTGTTGGTTTTTGTGGAGACTCATCTCTTTTCCAAATGATGAATTCTGGAGCCTCATCACCAATCAAACCAATCAAATCAAAAAACTACTCGCCACCAGCTTAAACAAAGTGGAGGAAATCTAGCAAGGACATCCAACCAGACCACAACTTCAGACCCTTTAAACGCAGAGCTGGACCAGTGACAGACTCTGGCAGACAGAGGCTGAACCAACTAGGGGATCTTACAATTATTTATTGGTTTAGTGTGCTGCCATCAGTTTGCGGCCAGTGATTGATTATTTTCTTCTGTTTCTACTGTAAATGTTTAAGTGATTTGCAGAGTTCCCTCAGAAATATGACTTCCTCCACGTTGATATACAATGACTCTCATTATTTCTTTCCATTTTCTCTCATGTAATGTTTTTTTTTTGTTTTAACGCTGCGTCATTATCCTGTCATCCTATCCTTTATTCATCCCCCTCTAACCCACTACCTCCAGGGCCGTGTACAAAGATGCAGACCTCTACCTGCTCGATGCTCCTTTCACCCACCTGGACATTGCAACAGAGAAAGAGATCTTTGAGAAGTACGTATCCCACCAGAGAGTCTTTCATGTCAGGGCTGTGGGGGTGGATGAGCTGGACTGTGAGTTCAAGGTCAAGGCTGTCTCTTGTTGTCTTTCACTCTGGAGAAATAAGGTGGCTTCATTGCAGATCAACAACCCTTTCAGCTAATGGGATTTTTTTTTAAACAAAAGGGAATTGTTGTTTGATGAAATGTAGAGTGGGACATTCTTTCAAAGTGCCGAAGCAGTCTAAGTCACATTCAGATGTCTTACTCTGCACAGTCATGTGCAAAAGGTAGTAGCCCATCCCCTTTTAATTGTATGTTTTTTGCATGAAAAGACAAAATAAAAATTATGTGATCACGGTCATCTTACTATTGGGCAAATACAATCTCAGACAAACAGCAGCAAGAATACTTTTTCCAACATGCCACTACTTATGTAGCAAAAAAGCCAAAAATCAGATGTAAAATACTAAATAGCTTGAAGAGGTGGAGGCGACGTGGCACCGCAGCCGTCCGCCTCGTCGCCTCCTGGTTCTGGGCCACCACTGCAGCCGTCCACCTGAACGTCCGTCGTCCGGCCTGGAGGCGTAGTGACTGGTGTACTGGCTCGGGACAGCCTGTAGCTCCTGCTGCAGGGGCAAGGGAAGGGACTTGGGCGAGGGTGCGTGGACCACGTCAGAGACACAGGAAGTTGAGCGTGCGTCAACCACCTCGAGAGCGAGAGGAGGTGCGTGGACCACGTCGGAGACACGGGAACGTGAATGCATGTCGACTGCCTCAAGGACGAGGTGAGGCGCATCGGGCTGCACACAGGGCTGCCATGGCCGACCAAGCCATGACACTACCTCTGGGAAGAACTATTAATGCTTTCCATTTGTAAATAATGTTTTCGTAGAATCTTGAACTCCAAATTATTTGGAAATGTTTTTTTTCAACAGCTTCCAGGTTGATCTGCAGCGGTAACTGCTTCTCTAAGACCGTTGCTTATGCATTTCCCTCTCGACATTGTGTTAACACACATCTAAATGCTCCAGAAGAGCAAACTGCCGTTAGATTTTGTTGAGTTCTGCAACCTGGGCTGTAACTTACCATATTAAATCTCACAGAAGAATGTGATTTTATTATATTTTTCTTTTTAATCTCACGTTTGTGAAATAAATAATGGCTGTGTGGCTGTTTTCAGTTCTGGGCTTTTCATCAACTGCTCATCTGTTTTTTTTTTTTCAGATTTACAGTAAAAGTCACCTGTAAATGTTCTGCATCCCTGTACAGGTGTGTGTGTAAACTTATGGCTTCAAAGACGCGCGTCGTGGTCACCAGCAAGCTGGAGCATCTCAAGCGGTCGGACAAAGTCCTCCTGCTGCACAACGGAGACTGCTACTTCTTCGGGACGTTCTCGGAGCTCCAGGAGCGGCGCCCGGACTTCAGCTCCCTCCTGCTCGGCCTCCAAGCTTACGACAACATCAGTGCGGAGCGGCGCAACTCTGTCCTCACGGAAACTCTTCGCAGGGTCTCAGTCGACGAGACCGCCGGCTTCCATGGCGCAGAGCCAGTTCATCAGTCATTCCACCACGCACCGCCTCAAAACCTACGCCGAAAAACGCAAACAGTCGCTCATCATCAATCCCATTGCAGCCGCCCACAAATTCTCATTCATGGGGAACTCCCAGCAGACCAGTGCGTACCAGTCCACCGCAGTGGAAGATGGGGCTCATGAACTGTCAGACAGAAGGTTCTCCATAGTGCCCGAGAACGATCAAGTGGAGGAGGTGCTTCCGAGGAGTAACCTGTACCACCACGAGCTGCAGCACCTCAGCGGGCAGCGGCGCCAGTCTGTCCTGGCGTTCATCACCAACGCTCAGGACCAACAGATGCAGTCGTCCTTCAGAAGAGAGCTGGACATCTACGCCCGACGCCTGTCCAAGGACAGCGTTCCTGACATCAGCGAGGAAGTGGACCAAAGAAGACATGGAGGTAGGAGTTTTTAAACGGGACATTTTTGCACGTTTTGTAGCGTGAGTACTAGGGCTGGGCAACAATTAAAATTTTTAATCACGATTAATCGCATGATTTCCTGATTAATCGCATTGTATACGAAAAATCAAATAATGAATTCAAAAGTGGAAGCAGAGCAAAAAAAACGTTTTGTTTTTTTTGCAAACATTTTTTTCAGTGGGTGCAATGGGAATGTGAAAAGGTTTTCAGGCAATATTGTAAAAAGTGCTGCAAAAAAAGAACATCCACTCCATCTTTCAGTCCATCAGTTCTGAAAAATCGTCATGCTCATAGCTACCGTTATCGTTAACGAGGAAGTGCATGATGGGAGATGTAGTTTTTGTCAATATGTGCTTTAAAGCTGTTTAAGCTTATTTTAAGTCTTAAAATATCTGTTTAAAATTTAAGACAATAAAGCACAAGCTCTCGAGGGCCACATAAAACAACGTGGCAGGCCACATTTGGCCCGCGGGCCTTGTATTTGACCCAAGTGCTCTAACACTTGAAATCACTTGAAATTTGGCTTGACGTCATATTTCAGACCTGGTGGTCTTGTCCACCTTTGATATAATTAATAGTAAAGCACTAGTATTTAATCAAGCCATTCGCCATAGTTGGGTTAAATGAAAAAGAACTGTTGGTGCCAGTTTGCCTGTATGGTTTAAAAACAAACATTTCTGCTTCTTCACAGCAATGCTTTGCAGATGAGCGGGAAGTCTTTGAAACTACCTCATGGAGCACTTACCTGCGCTACATTTCCACCAATAGGAGCTTAATCTACGTCCTAATTTTCATCGCGTTTGTCTTTGTCATTGAGGTAAATCAGAAACCATTTGGATGTATTATTTCAGGTGTGTGAATATAAATAACTAAAGCTGGTTTGTGCCTCTTTGTTGACAGGTTGCTGGTTCCATCATTGGGATTTTCCTCATTACTGAGTGAGTACTTTTCTGTGTCACCAACCTCTTGACAACATTTTAGTCTAGTCTGTCGAAACTGATAAACTGGGGGAAAATTACAAGGGTCGCACACCAGGTCTCATGGGGGGGCCGGTGGCAGTGTTGTTGCACACCCGGGGAACTCCAGCTTGAACATCTGGCCTGCCAAGGTATTTTCCAACTGGATCCCCATGAGATGTGTGACCCCCATAGCTGGCGGGCCTGCGTGGTGCGGCTCCAGGCCCCTCCCTGTGGGTTGGTGCGTCATTTCCCCTTTGTGTCCTTTGAGGCTGGGGGGCATGGGCCTTGGTCTCTGAGGGGTGGCGATGCGGGTGTGAGGGCCTGGGGGTCACCGTTGTCAGGTTCAGACAACCTAAAACACTTTTAAGAAGGAAGACAAGAGACAGTTATTACATTTACTTGCAAGGAGAACGGACAGAGAGTGCTCAGTTACAGTCTCCAACCCGCTCTGAGTTAACTCCTGCCGAACTCCTTCTTTTATTGTCTTAGGACGTCCCTGCTTTACATTGGATATGCAGCTCTAAGGGTTTGGGGAGTGACTAACTGCATATCTTAATCTGACCTATCTACGTACACTGATCAGTACATAGCTGTACAGTGCCCAATGTTCTCTCATGCAGTCCCAGTTCCCGGCTCTTCTCCTTCTGTTCATATGATAACTCTCACACTCTTATACAGCATGTTATCCAGCAATCACACAAGCCATTTTAAAGGTGACACATACTTAACTTCTTTCAGTAGTTCTTCACTAGGCAGGGTACAGTTTAATAGCAAATGTGTGATAACTATATAATTAACTGTATAATTAATCCAACATTTCCCTCCTGTTTATCATATATTTGCTCAAATTCTCATCTCATTTTAAAACAACCACTTCAGTTAGATTTTTGGCTGTAAGATAATTTTTATGAGCGCAAACACATTTACACTCAGGGTCATTTCCAAGTCAGTGTTGGAAAGTAATTCCAGGATGAATGAAGTTTCTATTGGAGTTGGGCATGTGTAACACTGATACAGCATTTGATATCATTTTCCTGAGGCATGATATGACACATAATTTAAATAAAAAGTACAGGTGTAAGAAACTTTAAAAATAACTGCTACCACAGTCCACTTGTAAACCATGTGATCAAGTTTAATCCTGGCATCTTCCTGGGTCTTCATATGGTTATCCAGTGTGTGACTTAGATGGGCTCCACCATCAGGAGGGGTCAGTGTCATGAAGACCCCTCGGACATCAGCGGTCAAAGGTTTATGGCCTTCTACTGGTCACTTTGCACATCCGTTGGGCGTAGACCATTGGTTGACTGACAGGTTGCTGGCTGGCACTACGGATGGTTGAAGATATGCAAGGTGACATCTCCCACACCAGTATCTTGAGAGGTACTGGTAAGTCTTAGGCCCGAAGTGCCATACCATGTCAGGTGGTGTAGGATAGCCTTCTTCGCCTGGCAACTCCAGACTTAACTCTCCTGTGTGGTTCAGAGCTGCAGTGGTGAGGTTCCCCGCAGCCACATCATGTCCTGTGGGAGTGAACTGTTGCAAGTTTTTAAATCTTCTTGCTGGGTCAAACGGGTATGGTTGTCTTACATGTGGAGTATCCCAGGTAGACACTGGATATATTCATCCCAGTGCATTTCCTCTCAAACCAGAAGAGTGTTGGTTGTGGATTCCAATCCACTGCTGTTCACACATATCAGTCTGTCATCCATCTGTGTGATTTATTAATGCTCTTTGTGAGCATTTTGGTCTTCCTTCGACCACACATCCATTGTCTCTTCCAAGGTGATTGATGGTCGAACAAGTAAGGGTGACAAATCCCAAAATGGTCCTGCACGTGGCTCCCCGCATCTTCTCCTGAGTGCCCCCAAATTGGTAAGGTTCAGTTGGTTTCTTCACCGGGTTGAGACGGTCCTGCCCTGTTGGCTAAGACCCCCTTTGTATCCGGCCTTCCACCTTACCGTCGCTGGGCCTTCTACTCAGGTTGCAGTTTGCAGTAGCTGAGATATCTCCAGCTGGACCTTTCTGCAATCTTCACTGCTGTAGGGGTCGTCAGGAGCACACGATATGGACCCTCCCAACGAGGGCTCGACCATGACTTCCTTTTGATCACCTTGACATACACCAGGTCTCCGACCTTCACCAGGGGTTACTGTAGGACAAAGGGAGACATTTCTGGGAGAAGATTTGCTCGCACAGATTATTTTGCTTGTAGAACCTTCCACAAGTAATCACATATTCATGTTGTTCATCAGATTGTTCAATTTCTTCAGGAAACATCAGTAACCTGAAAGGTTGGATAAATTCATTAGATCCTACTGCTCTGGCCATGGATCCTTATAGTCTTATAGTGTTTATTCATGAGATCGACCATCCCTCCTGTTGAGACATGGCATGGCCCATGGCTCAAAATTGCCACTGCTTTATGCAAAGCTTTTGGCTGGACTGGTAGTCCGTTTATGGAGTAAATGTCATTCTCTACACACACTCCTTCAGAGAGCCAGAGCTTCTTTCCAGCTGCTGGTGCAGCCATTTGCATGTCTCTGAGAACTGAATGGTCAGTAATGTCCGGAGTGGACATTTTGGCGTGGAGGTTGTGCAGCTGCCTGCAGCTACTCTCTTAGCAGTTTGGTCAGTGAAATGGTTGCCTTTTGACATGTCATCCTCTGCACGGGTGTGTTCAGCACATTTGCAGACTGGACAGGCAGCATGGTGGCTTGCAAAATTTCCTTAAGCAGCCCAGCATGAGTCACTGGTTTTCCAGTTGACGTTATACCTCTGTGTTCCTACTGTTTTGCAAAATAAAACAGTGTGGACTAGCATATTGACTATCTGTGTAGACCGTCAGCGACTTCTTTCTGGTTAAACTACATGCTTGGGTCAAAGCAATGAGTTCTGCCGCTTGTGCTGACATGTGCACTGGAAGGTGACAAGCTTCTATAACATCTGATGCAGAAACCACAGCATACCCTGTCTGGCATATGCCCTGTGGAGTCTTAGATGAGGATCCATCTACCAACCAACCCTCACCTTTACTTAGTGAGACATCAGTAAGGTCTGGGTGTGGCAGATGGACTCCTTGAGCTGTCTGTACACCATTGTGTGGTTCCCCATCTTCTGGTGTGGGGAGTCATCATTTTATCTCTGTGCGGTTGCAACAGTGAAACCGCTGTCCATGCCATGTGGCATGCTGGGGATAAAAACTCATCTGAGTTTGCAACAAGAGTACGTGCACAGCATGTGGCTCTAGCAGGGTGGTTGGGTGATATAATCTCACAACTGCTGAACTCTCGACCGTGAGAGCAGCTGCACAAACTGAACACAGTGTGGCAGCGCTGTGGCCACAGGGTCTAGTTTCTTGGAGTAGAAAACAAACCATCAACCTGCTTCCATGTTTTTGCAAAAGGGCTGCAGTCATGAAACCATTTTTTGCAGTCCACTGTCAAGGTGAAAGGCTTGCTGTAATCTGGCAACGCTAAGACCATTGTGATCAGGGCTGATTTCAGACTATCAAAGGCCTTTCCAATGTTCTCTGTCCATAGAACTTTATCATTTATTGCCATTGGTTTGCCCCTTCCCTCACTGCTGTGCTCCAGATGTGCTGGCTGGTGTCTTCCTGGATACTGGGCCACTCCTCCTCTCTGTCTCCTCCAGGGTCTGCGGGGGACTCGTCACCTTGACCTTGACCGGCATTGTAGCTGGTGGAGGGGCTGGCCGGGCTGGGGGGTTCCTGTTGGGCCTGCAGGGAAATCCAGTGCACTGGTGGAGGTCTGCTGCCTGACACTGGACCACCACACCAGCACCAGCTGTGGTCCTGCCTGTAGATGTGGTTGTGGTCTCTGGTGGAGGTCTGCTGATACTGGTCCAGCACCAACTGTGGTCCAGCCTGTAGATGTGGTTGTGGTCTCTGGTGGAGGTCTGCTGCCTGACACTGGTCCACCACACCAGCACCAACTGTGGTCCAGCCTGTAGATGTGGTTGTGGTCTCTGGTGGAGGTCTGCTGCCTGATACTGGTCCACCACACCAGCACCAACTGTGGTCCAGCCTGTAGATGTGGTTGTGGTCTCTGGTGGAGGTCTGCTGCCTGACACTGGACCACCACACCAGCACCAGCTGTGGTCCTGCCTGTAGATGTGGTTGTGGTCTCTGGTGGAGGTCTGCTGCCTGATACTGGTCCACCACACCAGCACCAACTGTGGTCCAGCCTGTAGATGTGGTTGTGGTCTCTGGTGGAGGTCTGCTGCCTGACACTGGTCCACCACACCAGCACCAACTGTGGTCCAGCCTGTAGATGTGGTTGTGGTCTCTGGTGGAGGTCTGCTGCCTGATACTGGTCCACCACACCAGCACCAACTGTGGTCCAGCCTGTAGATGTGGTTGTGGTCTCTAGTGGAGGTCTGCTGCCTGATACTGGTCCACCACACCAGCACCAACTGTGGTCCAGCCTGTAGATGTGGTTGTGGTCTCTGGTGGAGGTCTGCTGCCTGATACTGGTCCACCACACCAGCACCAGCTGTGGTCCAGCCTGTAGATGTGGTTCTGGTCTCTGGTGGAGGTCTGCTGCATGATACTGGACCACCACACCAGCACCAGCTGTGGTCCAGCCTGTAGATGTGGTTGTGGTCTCTGGTGGAGGTCTGCTGCATGATACTGGACCACCACACCAGCACCAGCTGTGGTCCAGCCTGTAGATGTGGTTGTGGTCTCTGGTGGAGGTTGCTGCCTGATACTGGTCCACCACACCAGCACCAGCTGTGGTCCAGCCTGTAGATGTGGTTGTGGTCTCTGGTGGAGGTCTGCTGCCTGACACTGGTCCACCACAGCAGAAGAGTCCAGGTCCTGAAGTGTCCTGCCTGCATCTAGATCTTTCACCAATAGAAAACATTCAGAACATAATGAGACAAAAGATTTGGCAGCGAAGGTCCAGGACTGTTGAGCAGCTAGAATCCTGGATCAGACTAGAATGGGAGAACATTCCTCCCTGAATCCTCCAGGAACTGGTCTCCTCACTTCCCAGATGTTTACAGACGGATGTTAAAGGAAGAGGAGATGCTATACAACGATGGACATCGCCCCGTTACAACTTTTCTGAGATGTGTTGCTGCTATCAAATTCTAAACAAACTAATATTTAATACATAAAGGAAGTGAACAAAAGGAGTCTCAGCACTGTAAGCTTCAGCGATGCACCAATGTGATGCTGGAGCCTTAATTCGGTAGTCACTCAGGACGATCAAATACAGTAAATGCTCTCAAGCAAAGGAACTTTGACTTTCTTCATCATATGTCCCCGTCGGTTCTGTGTTCGGCAGTTAACTCAGCAAGTTTATGTCCTGAGTACCTCTCATCTAATAGGTCCTTTCAGTGCTGACTTGAACCTTTTTCCCAATCTCAGCCTCACTTTCTGAACAAATCTTTTGTTCTTCTCAACCAGTGAGATCTGGAGAGATGGCGCCAACCCTAATTCACCCAACTACATTGATGAGCAGCACCCCAACGCCTCATCACCCCCTGTCTTCCTGGCGGTCATCGTCACTCCAACCAGTATTTACCTCGTCCTCTACATCTTCTTGGCCAGCTCCAACAGCATACTGGCCTTGGGAGTCTTCAGGGGTCTTCCTTTGGTCCAAACGCTGCTTACTGTGTCCAAAAGACTGCATGAACAGATGCTTAGCTCGGTGCTACGAGCCCCCATGTCAGTGCTCAACACCATGAAAACAGGTGCTCGGGTCTTTGTACTTAATGTATTTCAGATCTTGTATAGTTTAGTTGTAAACCAAAAGCATGTTATATTCTATCATTTACAACATGTGATTGACCATATTGACTGTCATACTTGCTACGATCCAATTCACAACAGAGTTTGTCCAAATGTCTTGTTTTGTATTGTCCTTTCAAGGCCGAATAATGAACAGATTCACCAAGGACATGGCCATCATAGATGACATGCTGCCTCTTGCGCTTTTTGAACTCATACAGGTATTTAACCAAAACACTGGATGATGTCACATGATGTAACATCTACACAAAATGTTCCTTAAGATGTTCTGACATTAGCATGCATTCAATGGAAATGTCCATCTTTGGCTTTCATTTTAATATAGCTAACAAGAATAGAAGATAGCAAGAGAAGGTATAATGGCAGGACGGTAAACAATTTTATTATTTAATATGAAGTTGGTCCTTGTTTGGGAGAAATAGCTAGAGGTGCACAATAGTTATCGGGCCGATAACTATCGGCCCGATAACAGGAAATTATGACGTCATCCTGATAAGTCCGATATCATGACGAATAGCCCCGATAACATATATATTTTTGTCAACACGGCAGTGCCTCGCTCCCTCTGAGTCTTCAATGACCGGCAGTGAATGTTATGTTCAAGTGACGTCGGCATAATCAGAAAAACGATTATTCAATAAGGAAAATCAAGAATACCCCCTCGTGCCAGAAAACAACTCGGTGACTAGGTCATAATTTTTGTAGTTGCTGACTTATAATTGATATTCGCAGTATTTTCCCATGTTAAACATAAAAATAGAAAAATAGATAAGGTCAAAAGAACGACTAGAAAACGGGAAGAACTGGGGAATTTACGTTACACCTTGAATGCAGCCTGCAGCACAGTGCGCTGATTTAAAAAAAAAAAAAAAAAAAAAAAAAAAAACATGGCGGCGATTGTCTGGAACTTTGTTAAAGTTTCAGAAGAAGATAGTTCGCTGGTTATTTGTGACAAATGCTCCAAGCGAAGGAGGGAAGAATAGCACAAGCTTTAATACGTCAAACCTGATCAGCCACCTGAAACATAACCATCACTTCCATGGAGTTTTGAAATCGCGCTAACGTGAGCTAACGTAAGCTAACCTGAGCAAGCCAGCAGCAAGTCAACCCTCCCCTTCCCTCCCCTCTCCTCTCCTCCCCACCATCTCTCTCATCTAAAGCTTCCATAAGAATTTTTAAAAAAAATAAATAAATACTGAACCTCATTTACTTTAATTAAAGCCATTCATTTGAATGGAACCACAAGCCAAAATGCTTTAAACATAATTTTTTGTTACTATGGAGTACACTTTTTTTTATGTATTTACACAGACAAGTCTAACTTGTGTCAGTACATTATGACCTGTGCACTATTTTTTATTGTCATTGAGGAGTGCATTTTTTCAGTTAGTAATTTTGATCCATGTATTTCCATCAGGAGCCTTTATTTTTTTATATCAGTCAGTAATGAACCTTATTTAGGTTGAGGTGAGATATCAAATAGGTTTGTTTGATAGCTTTATGAAAATGAGAGGCTTGCCAATAGGTTTTACTGGAAAAAATAAATATCCGTTCATTTAAAGAGTCGAAACTGCTTTTGGTTTTGTTCATAGTATTGATGTAATGATCTTAGGTATATGTGTGTGTTATTGGTATCGGCCTTTAGGAGCTGAAAGTTATCGGTTATCTGTATCGGTTTTAAAAAATAGTTATCGTGCATTCCTAGAAATACCTACATTAATACATCTAGGAATAAACTCTTCCTTACGGATATGGTGAGATGGAGTTGCTGCTCCTTTACATCAAGAGGAGCCAGTTGAGGTGATGGCATCTGGTTAGCATGCCTCTCAGATATGTCACTGGGGAGGAGTTTTGGGCACGTCTACCCTGTTGAGGCCTCGAGGTAGACATAATGGAAAGATTAAACATAATTGAAAGATTACATCTCTTGGCTGTCTTGGGAATGTCTTGGTATTTTTCTCTTCATGTAATTTGTAATACAGCTTCGTAGTTCAATGATGTGCCTGTAAAGTTCACCAATAATTTTCCTAGAAAGTTTTAAGTTATAAGCTCTGGTAAACATCTGGGTAATACCTGATATAATATTTGGCAAAGATCCTTTAACATTCTTGTCAAAATAGTGTTGGAGTTGTAAATACCTATAGAAATCTTGTCGGCCTAGACCGTATCTTTCCGACGTAGACGTAAAGTCTATGAGTTCCCGGTTGTCAACCAGCAGACAGAGTGCTGTTACTCCCTTACTCCCCCACTGGTCAAAGCTACTATCGTTCATGGCCTAAAGCTCGGGTCATAGGCTGGCCACAATAACAATCCAGTTTCTCCCTGAATTTGAAGTGCGGAGACTGGAATAAGTACAGTAATCTGGGTAAAATATTTGTTTTTATTGTCAATATTCTATTGCCTAAATCAAAAGGCAGAGAGGTCTATCTATCAATGTCTTCTTTTATCTTTACCGTAACATGGTTGTAGTTACTAGCATAGAGCAGGGAAAGGTCCTTAGTCAATGTCACACCTAAGTATTTAATTGATGGAGAGTCCCAGTTAAACCTGTATCCGTTTTTAAATTCTGGTGATGGGAAAAAATTAAACCCTAAACACTGTGTTTTATCAATGTTGAGGGTGTAGCCTAGTCAAATATAATCACTCTAGTGATAAATATCGTCCCACAGGCCCTCACAGCTTCGTGGCGTTAGTACAGAGTGGGTTAACGGGACCACATCAGCACAAACTCATAGTTACGTTAGACTAATGTGTCCTCAAAAACAAATAATAGGTGGGAACTAAGAGCCAAATTATGAGGCCTGGAGACGATTTTGGAGACTAATTTTTACCTTGCTTTTTCTCTTCTGCTTAAACAGTTTAAATCTCGCTCGCTCGACTTCCTGATCTGGTCCTGACTGTGAGCGTCTCGTGGGGCGGCCAAAGCTGGGCATTCAGCCTATCATGCTCGTTGTTCTGAGACAAACACTCGTATCTCACGCTCAGCAAAGTACGATTGGCTGGAAACATGTCACATGGGAACAGATGCCTTCAGGGTTCACAAAAAACTCCAGCAGACAGTTGCAGCAGGCAATATTTTTAAACGGTCAAATTATCGTACATTTGGCCTTATTTTGGATTATTGATTTAACAGAGGGCCAAACTATCATACAAATACGATAATTATCGTACTCGTGGCAAAGCTGCCTCGGATGCTGCGTTCAAGACCACGCAGAGATAACATGCTTGTGTGTGTTTTTTCCTGAATGAGAGTCAAACGCCGGAGATCCGGCACAGTGCCAGAATACTTTAAACCCTGAAAATAGCCACACCCCTTTTACGTGCTGTCTTAAATGATGAGTAGTATGTATGTCTAAAACCCATTTTCTTTAATTTTTCATGTTCTTTGTTTGTCAAATGAGTTTCTTGCCATAATATGATTTGGACCTTTTCTCTTTTTGCCTTCGACATCATTTTATCCCTTTTAATAGGACTTGTCAAACCATTAACATTAAGAGTTACAACCTTAAATTCTTTGTTATGCATATTTTGGCCAAAAATCCCTCAAACACTCAAACACAATGAGTAGCAACTATTTACACTGGGAAATGTACAGCTGTAACAGTGAAACAAGTAAATATTAACAGAACAAACAAATTGGGCTTCCAACAAAGAGGTAATCCCTATACCTCTGATGTAGAGAGATGGTCCGGCCACTAGGTGGGGGGCCCCCCTCAACTTGGTGTTGGGTAGGTGGGTGGCTGTCCATTATACTCTATGGACTGACTACCTTTTCCATCAAAAAATATAAAATAAAAGTCTCAGCTCGAAGAAAGCAGTAGATAATAAGTGTGCTATTTAACAAGCCAGCAGGGCGTACTTACTTCACAGTTAAAATGACAGAGTAAGTGAAAACTGAACAAAGATATAATAGAAAGAAACTCTGCTGTCACCATTTCTCTGATCTAGATAAGAAAGTATAATAAACAACGGCTCATGTGTACGGTGATATTATGGTGGGATGGGGCAATTGATCAAAGCTGATCACTCAATTTCCGTTCCGGTTTCACGTTGAAATCCACGAAGCTTGTCACGGATACTTAGCTGGTATTTCTCGCCGTGTCGAGCACTCCACGCTGTTCCGCATGAGGAGCTCATCTGCGTCGGGCCACTCGATGCGTCATCACCCCCAATGGTACTGGGATTCTCCTTGACCGTAAATCCGCCGCCGCTTGGCCTGCGCTCTCATCTGTCCCTGAATCCAGGAAGACTCGCATTTTAGTCAGCGGAGTATGGAACCAAATCCCCTTTTCTTTCAATAGTTTCTTGATTGGCAGATATTCCTTCCTTTTTTCCATCACTCCTGTCACCTAGTCGTGGTCAAAGTAAATCCTTTTCCCTTCCACGGTGATGGGTTTCTTCCAGGCCGCGCTGAGAACCTTCTCCTTGGTTGTGTATGTCGGGGGAACGGACTCTGGAGGTTTGGCCCCGAGCGCCCTGTGGGCAGGCTCGATGCCCAGATAAGACACACCGATGACGTTGCTCACCTCGATGTTGGTTCTAATCAGATTCTCTATGAAGTTAGTCATTGAGGTTCCCTCAGCCCCTTATCTGATGCCATGAATCTGGCGCGATCTCTGTTCTCATTTCTCCGAGTTGCTTTATGATGTCCTCTTTAAAGTTGAGCTGGAAATCCGATAACTGCTTGGAGATGTTATTTTCCAGCTCGGACATTGACTCAGCCATGGAGTGTTTAATTGCGTTGCGGATCGAGTCCAAGGAGACCGTTTCTCCTAGCATAGCCTCATTACTGCAGCTAGAGTTAGCATCTTCTGTGTCTCTGCCTGCACTGTCTTTCAACATTTCTCCTTTTTTACCGCTTCTTAATGACATACCAAGGTCTCTTTCTTTTTTTCCCTGCATTATCTAGTGATGTAAGCACTTTTGAAATTCAATCTCCTAGTTTGTGAGAGGATTTGTGGTAGTTAAGTCGAGAGCTGGGGTATCACACAACCATCTTTGGTCTTGAGGCCACCAGAAGTGGAGGACCCAAGCTTGAAGAGGCAAATGCCCATTTACTTATGTCCCAACATTGGTGTCAATATAATATTAGAAATACCAGCTGTTTCTTTTTGAAAAATCCCTTTTTCTCTACATCAGAGATGAGGTTTTGTGTGCTGTACAATACTGAAAAACTGTCCAATAATGCTTAAACACCCCAATCAATCCAGAAGTTACAAAATCTTTCAACAAAGTTAGTTTCTTGTAGAATCTACCAAAATGTAAGTGTAAGTTGCCTTAAATCATTTCTTTAATGCAGAATCTGATCATTCTCCACTTATTTTTTCAAACACCAGCTGACATTAATCATCATCGGTTGCATCATCACTCTGTCCATCATGCGGCCCTACATCTTCATTGCTGCCATCCCGCTGGCCGTTACCTTCGTTGTTATCAGGAAGTACTTCCTACGAACTGGACAGCAGCTCAAACACCTGGAGGCTGAAGGTGAGTTTGGCAGAGGCATTGCTCTGGTACTCGGGCAGCTGTAGCTCAGGTGGTAGAGCAGGTCGTCCAGTCACTGAGAAGGTTGGCGGTTTGATCCTGACTCCAACTGATCACATGCCAAAGTGTCCTTGGGCAAGACACTGAACCCTAACTTGCCCCCCAGTGGGTTGGCAGCACCTTGCATGGCAGCTGCTGCCCACTGGTGTATGAATGGGTGAATGAGAGGCCGATGTAAAGCTTTGAGGGCACCTTGATGGTGTGGATAAAGTGGTATATAAGCGCAGTCCATTTACTGGTTGAAATGTGGTGACATTTCTAAAAGGTTCAGCTTTTATGAGGCTTCCTTTTAGGTTCTACAAGGTTGTTGGGGAGTGGGGGGCTGCCATTCAGTTGACGGGGTGGTGATGGACCAGTCTGAAGATTGGGGGCGTGACCCTCAGGTCCTCCACTTGAATAAGCCAATGTTTGTACTGCCAACCCAAATCTGCTTTTTTTCCATATCCAGATTGTGTCCAGACAGGATTGTTTGACAGTAAAGAGCAAAAAAAAAAAAAAAAAAAAAAAGAAATGTGATTTCTTTCATATCATATTAAAAGCACATACAGAGGTGATTTCAAACAGATTTGCATTGATGTGTCCCAGTCTAAACGGTCTAAGGACTTTCCTGAGTCCTCTCAAACAGAGTACTATGTACGCTGCATATTTATGTGCAGTTTATTGGTGCCGTTAAGGAATGATTTCTCCAAATCAGCATTGAACGTAGGTCACACACAGCCCCCCCACACTGTCTTTGGTGTTTATACTTGAGCATTATTCTTCATGCCGCTCTGTAATTACTCCAGCAACCACCATCTCGACACAAACAATGACTACATCTACCAGAGTGATGGAGAGACGGGGGATTCATGCGTTAGCTAGCTTTACTTTACTGTTTGTTAACAGCTAACCTGCCTGGACCATAAACCACACCGCACTGGCGTATTGGCATACTGGTGTACCGGCGTACCGGCGTACCAGCGTACCGGCGTATCGGCGTACCGGCGTACCAGCAAGGAGAGTGCCAGTATCTATTCTATTCAAGGACTCACAGATCAAATCTGATCACTTTTGTAATACATATTGTAAACAGTCAGAAAGATTGGATTCTGATCAGTTATAGTAATAAATCAGATTTGGGGGGGCATTGTGAACATGGCCAAAGGGTCCCTGGGCAAGACACTCCCACAATGTCCTGACATGTCCAACTGAAGAGACAAAGTGTCTCTATAGTCCACTCCATGATGCTTTTCAGTGGTCCACATACATACATTCCTCCTACTGAGGAAAACTGGGATCCACTGGACATGGGTGGACTGGTCGCTCATAGAGAACTTATTCCAGAAAATGCTTTCATGCCTCTCTGATCTGAACCAGAGGTGTTTAGTTGTTGGACTTCTGTGCTTGTCACAGTTTGTCCAGAACAAACACCAGATTCAAGCATCAGAGTCCATAAATACAGGTGGCATCAGGACACTCTTGACTGTAGATCAATGATCAACTTCATAGTCGTATCATCTGATCTTCGGCCGTATGTTCTGGACTCTCTGGTAGAGAGAGGAGCTGAGCTGTAACTGATCACTACCTGGTGGTGGGTTGGATCAGATGGAGGGAGGATGCTGGTCAGACCTGGTAGGACCAAACCTGTAGTGAGGGTTTGCTGGGAACGTCTGGAGGAGGAACCTGTCAGAAAGATCTACAACTCACACCTCCATCAGAGCTTCAACCATCCTGAGGGAGGTGGAGGACATTGAGTCTGAATGGTCCATGTCCTCCACCTCTGTTGATGAAGCAGCTGACCAGAGCTGTGGCTGGAAGGTTGTTGGTTCCTGCTGTGGCAGCAACCCTCAAACCTGGCGGTGGACACCTCAGTAAGAGAGTCTGTCGGGCTGGAGGAGTCCTACCAGGCTTGGTTAGCTTTTGGGACTCTGGAATCAGCAGACAGGTATTAACAGGCCAAATGGGCTGCAGCCTTGGTGGTCTCTGAGGAGAAAACTCAGGTGTGGGAGGAGTTTGGTGAGAACATGGAAAAGGACTTTTGATCAGCTCCACTGAGATTCTGGTAAACCGTCAGACAGCTCAGGAGGGAAAGAAGCTTCACCAACACTGTGTATAGTGGGGGGGATGTAGCAGGGATGAGAACCAGCACCTCCAGATCTGAGACCATAGTCCTCAGTCTGAAAAGGGTAGAAGGTCTTCTCCAGGTTGGGAGTGAGGTTCTGCCTCCAGTGGAGGAGTTTCTGGGTCTCTGGGTCTGGTTCACCAGTGATGGAGAAAGGAGCAGGGGATCTCCAGATGGATTGGTGCAGCCTCTGCTGTGGTGGTGACTCTGTACTGGTCTGTTGTGATGAAGAGAGAGCTGAGACTCTGTTTCCTGGTAGATCTTTGTTCCAACCCTCACCTGTGGTCATGAACTGTGTGTAGAGACTGAAAGATACCAGCAGCTGAAATGAGTTTCCTCCAGGGTGGCTGGACTCTCCCTTAGGATAGGAGGAGAAGTTCAGTCATCAAGAGAGACTCAGAGTAGAGCTGTTGCTCCTCCACATGGAGAGGAGTCAGTTGAGGTGGTTCATCTGGTCAGGATGACTCCTAGACGCCTCCCTTAGATAGGTGTTTCAGACATGTCTAACTTGGAGAAGACCAGGAGACAGACCAGGACACACTGGAGAGATGATGTCTCTCCACTGGTCTGGAGCTCCTCAGGGTTGTCTGGTCTGGAGCTCCTCGAGGTTCTCAGAGGAGCTGGTGGAGGGAGGGATGGAGGGATGATGATGGATGGATGGATGGATGGATGGATGGATGGATGGGTGGATGGATGATTGATGGATGGATGGATGAATGGGTGGATAATGGATGAGTGAATGGATGATGGATGGATGGATGGATGGATGGATGGATGGATGGATGGAGGGTGATGGATGATGGAAGGATGAGTGATGGATGGATGGGTGATGGATGGATGATGATGGATGGATGGATGGATGGGTGGATGAATGGATGGGTGGATGGATGATGGATGGATGGATGGATGGATGGATGGATGGATGGATGGATGATGGTGGATGGATGATGGATGGGATGGATGGATGGATGATGGATGATGGATGGATGGGTGGGTGGAGGGATGGATGATGGATGGATGGATGGGTGGATGGATGGATGATGGAAGGATGGGTGATGGATGATGGATGGATGGATGGATGGAAGGATGGGTGATGGATGATGGATGGATGGATGGATGGATGGTTGGATGGGTGGATGGATGGATGATGGATGGATGGATGATGGATGGATGATGGATGGATGGATGGGTGGATGGATGATGGATGATGGATGGATGGATGGATGGGTGGGTGAATGGATGATGGATGGATGGATGGATGGATGATGGATGGATGATGGATGATGGATGGATGGATGTCTGTTACCACAATGATAAACCAAAGAACCTTAATGAGGTTACGTGATAAGACTGAAAACATCTGTAGCAGTGTTTCTTTCTCCTCTGTTGCTTTGTCAAGTCATTTATGGAGAATATCTAAACTAAATTAATACAAGTCTTTACTATAAAGCTTTTTCCATCTCAATGATTCAGATCTTTTCCTCTTTTTCTGGTGCAGCTCGTAGCCCCATCTTCTCTCACCTCATCATCTCGCTGAAGGGTTTATGGACAATCCGGGCATACGGGCGCCAGACCTACTTTGAAACCCTCTTCCACAAGGCCCTGAACACCCACACGGCCACCTGGTTTCACTACCTGTCCACACTCAGGTGGTTCCTCTTCCGCTGCGACGTGCTCTTCGTCTTCTTCCTCACCGCCGCTGCCTTCATCGCCGTGGGAACCAACCGTGAGTCATGGGAATACTGCAGACAGCTGGAGGCGGTGCTTGGGGAGGGTTTGTCAATGTGATTAAAGATTATTCGTATTTATATATGTATATATTCAGCTGGTGCTTGAGGGTTAGGGTCCTGCACGGGTCCATTTTTTAAAACCCGCACCCTCCTATGCCCATGCAGTGCATTACCCACCCACCCACAAACCCGTGGTAATTTCAAAGTTAAATCCGTACCTGCCCGAACCCGTAAATATTCTACCCGTTACCCACCCGTGCCAGTGAAAAATCACACAAATCGAAAGTATTCCCACTGATGGCTTTATTTTTAAATGCGCCACTGAAAAAAGTGATGCCAACGAAATTTCTAACAGGCGTAGGATGCCAAGCCATTAACTGGCAACAGACTACACGTTCAAGTTTTTTTTTTTGTTTGTTTCAAAATTTCGTGTAGGCAACAGTAATTAGTAAATGCGCAGAACACTTGCTGTCCCAGAGACATGACAGCAGAAAATGAGAGGTAAAAAAGGCAGTTGGCTACAAAACACAAAATAAAATCAGCATATGTGGGCCTATGGTCGTCTGTCTTAATTTCTATTGAAAGTATCTCCGTGTTCTTTTTATCTGGTGCCTAAATGACAAATCTAGAGGCAAAGATCAATCAAGAATTTAATACAATCATGTATACAAAGAATTATTATGCCATGCAGAATATTTTAATCGGCCGATGGTACACTTGCTCACAACATCACCGAGATGCTGCCATGAACAAAATGCACGCTTCAAGATAGTTGTGTTCATCTTTTAAGGATCCAGAGAAGGCGTGTCCTTAGTTCCTCTGAGTTTAATGGACCCTTTGTCTAGGAGGTCCAGATGGTCCAGTCACACAGTCCTGGTAAATCAACAACTGTTGTTCCGGCAGTTTCAAACTGGTGATGGGGGTCGAGCAGAATGTTGCAGTAATTAAGTCATAAACCTGAACTGAGAAACTCACAGCATTCCTTCATGCTAAGTTTCAGTTAACAAGTTAAAATCTACATGGTTAATTCTAAATCCTTACACTATCTATCTAAGATTACTGTGCAGGAACAGTAGATCCTCCACAGTCCCAGGTTTGAGCTGTGCTCTGCGTTCTTTGATCACAAATTCCAGCGGAGGAAAAATCTCTCTCACTAGCAGCGCTGGATGCAGGAAATGAGAGAACACCTCGCGCGATGGGAGTGGGGAGGATTGGGGAAATCCTCTTGGTGTTCTTTTCACCACAAAAGAACATCGAACGAATCACCCTTTGGTGACTTGAGTTGGATATATGCTGAAACTTCGTCTTCGTTCAGCTCGGTGTCATTGCTGGAATCCTCAACGTTGGATAAATGGTCAGATGAAAGATGAGGTCTCTTCGCTTGGTATAAAGCCAGGGAGCTGGGCCTCTCTGAAGTGTCCTCTCTCTCACGAAGTTCTGTTAAGAATAGAAACAGGAATAAATGAAATTAATAGATGCAAATAAACTTGTTCATGGTTATGGTATGTGTATAACTGATTCAGAGCTGGAGATTAGCAGATGGGTGTGATGGGCCAAGGAAGATGGCTTGAGCTACATAAACAACTTAATAATAATAATAATAATAATACCTGACTAAAGAAATAACGGATTAAAATTGTAACTCGCCTTCGACAAGACGCCGAGCTTCGTTTTGAACTCCGGTTGCGTCCCCCTCATTGGACAGTAGCCTCAGACTTTTCAACTTGGGGTGCAAAAACATTGCCAGCTTGTGCAGGAGGTGTAGTTGAAATTTCTCGTCAAGGACCTTGAGACATTTTTCCTTCAGGGATGACAATGTCATGCTGTCAGTTGAGCACGACTGTGGCGTTTTAAGCTCTCCAGCCACACAGCTGTCAAGTGAATGGTAGGTGTTTTTGAAGCTTCCAAGGCCTTGGTTGCTTCTTCGAATCGTGCCAAAAAAGCCACAATTTCCAGCAAAGTCTCTCTGCTAATTGGGGTCAAACGGTCTTCCTCTCCTCGCTCCTCTAGGAGCACACGGATGGCCTCGTACTGGCAACCGATTGAATCCAGCATTGTGTGAAGCGAGTTCCACCGCGTATCCACTGACGCTTTCAGCGTTTTCTCCAGACGACTCTGGAGGTGTGACTGTTTAAAATAAGTCACTAGCGATTTGACAGAGTCAATGAGCCCAGAGATCTCTTCACCAAACACTTCTTCTTTGTGTTTACTGAGGGTGGTATGCAGTACCGTGTTCAGGACATGGGCTGCGCAATTCAACCGTGTCACAGTACGGAGAGCAGCGACAATGTTTGACCCCTGGTCCGTAACATACACCAGCTTGGAAAAAAAAAAAATCAAGTCCAAATTTACGCAGTGCTTGCATTAAAGCTGGCCTTATATTGTCAGCTGTTTTCCGCAACGTGCTGTCCCATTCTGCGGTGCAAAGCACTCGTTCCTTCAGCTCCCAGTCTTTGTTAATGTAAAGCATGGTCACACATAGATAGCCTACCTTTCGGAAATCATCAGTCCAAAAATCAAGCGTGACAGCACCGTTGCAGTCAGTCATTTGGGATTTTATCTCAGGAGCAATGCTTTCTCTGGTTTCCTCGGCGAACTTCTATAAGCCTGCGAGAGACGGTGGTTGGATCTGGCAAAAGTTGTTTTGCATCAACTGCTAGCGCTCCGACATTTATTAGCCCCTGAGCTAACTCCAAATAGCCTACGCCACTAACTGTTTCAAAAGACCTGATGTCTCAACTGACAAATT
The DNA here is from genome assembly GCA_018398805.1 of Hirundichthys speculiger. Lineage (NCBI taxonomy): Eukaryota > Metazoa > Chordata > Actinopteri > Beloniformes > Exocoetidae > Hirundichthys > Hirundichthys speculiger. Next base: position 120,141 of record JAGFBZ010001602.1, on the reverse strand, counting down.
TCACTGCTAGCTGCGCTATTTTCTCCTTGTCCTCCCGCTTTGGTTGTTTGTAACTTTGAGGGAAAAAACATTCAGTTGCTGAGCTGGATGATGATGCCCTGGCACCTGTTGCTGTTGTCCTTTTGCATGTTTCCTGAGGGAAGACGTTCCCAGTTTCTGACTGTCGTAAGCCAGAATTTTGTTACATGCTTTGCACGCTGCATAGCCAGTTACTGTCTTGTCATCTTCGTCTGCTTATTAAACCAAACTTACTCCAGATATCAGACGTTGCCCTGGAAGAGTTGTTACTATTTTATACGCACCGCTTGCCAAGTTTGTTTTGATCTGCTCAGACATGCTGATGCTGCTGATGCAGTCATGTGTAAGTGACGAAATAGCTGCGTGACTGCTGTGATAACAAGGCCAACAAATGGCTGCATGGCCCGGCTGCTGTGATATCAAAAAATAGGCCTAAATGATAGATAAAAAAAAAAAAAGCCTCCTACAACTACCATTTTGATTGACGTGCGACCCGTGCTACCCACCCGTATTTTAACCTACCTGCCCGCATACCCACCCGTAAAATTTTGGAACGTTAAAAACCCGCCCATTTCAGCAACTATTTACCCGTGTCCGTGGGTACCCGACCCGGTGCAGGACTCTGCTTGAGGCGCAACTAGACTGTAGATTTATACAAAGTTAAGCGAACAGAGACTGGACGGAAACCGAACAGATGCCAGTGATTTTCTGCGAACAAATGACTTTGGATCAGTATCCCTGTGTTACCTGAGCAGATGGCTCATGCAGGTGGAGGACAGAAGTTCAGGAACCATCTTAAATGAGCCAACGTGGCTTAAGCTGCCACAATAGGTCCAAGAGCAACACCGAACCGTGGTTTTTTTATATAATGTCTAGACTTTTTAGAAGTATTTGGTATGTTCGTTGACAGTTGTTCTTGATGAAATGGTTCTAGAGAATCGGGACATTGAAAAGAACGGCCATGAGCTCACTGGTCATTACCTGTAGCTCTGAGCTCGTTTCACTGTTGTTCATACGATCGCCAGTGATGCGCTGTTATCCCGCCAGGACGGGATCAGGAAGTTGCTTTGTCTGGTTTTTTGCCCATAGAGCGCACAAATGTTCACTGCAACGAGACGACACTCCGTCAATGCAATCAAACGTTCCTTCTAACAAAACTGAAACTGACGTTTTAACGTGAACAGAAATCCTTCGTTCTGGTTTAAGGATCAGAATAGGAAAGAAACTGGCCTGGCTTGGTCCCAGTTGGCTCTGCTTTGGCTCCACAGTGGGAAAGCAGCTAACGTGAACCCCTCGGCAATAATTGGTCTTCTGCACTAATTAGAAAAAAAAAATGTGATCTGATCTTCATCTGTATGGAGCCCCGTTTGGGTCATAATTCAATGAATACATGATTCTATTATTATGAAATACAGGCGTTTATTATTATGAAATAGGTATCCATTATTATGAAATGTTTCCCATTATTACGAAATATGTGTATTATTAGGGATGTCCCGATCACGTTTTTTGGGTCCCGATCTGATTCCGATCTTTTAATTTTGATGATCGGCCGATTTCTGATTTTTTCCGATCCGATTTCACTTTTTTTGAGTTGGCAAACAGAGTTTAATTTCCTATGCATTTTATTTCCTGTGTACATTAATAAATAGGCCTGCATCCAAGCTGAGATTAATAGCTTTTATCATCTCATAAAAAAACAATAACTTATTTAAACACTCTTCTTTCTTTCTTTTTTGTTTGGGAGAATTATTATAAAACACATTTAGTTACAGAACAGTGACTGTTCAACAGTCTCAGTACCAAAGAACATAGCACTTTCATTTAAATAGCAGCAGGTGAACTTGGCTAGCAGTTTAAGGCAATGAAAACACTAGCAGAAGTCTTTGCAATCAATGAAATCACATCAGAATAAAAATAACATAAAATATTAACTTAACTTCTTTCAAGACCCGCTGCACATGTTCGCGCACCTTTGTGTCCTTTGTCGTTCATGTAATGACGGGAACGAGGCTCGAGGTAATTAATGAGCCGGTTAAATGCCTTGTAAATGTGCTGGTCGTCCTCAGTAATACATTCTGCGATTAGCTCGGTGATTTTTCTGTATTTCTCCGAGTCTTTCGGGAGTTTCTTTCTTTTAAAAGTTTCACAGAGCGTTTGCTGCCGAAGCTGGTGCCGACGGCTGCAGCTCTGAAGCTGCAGCCGTCGGCACCACGGCACCTGACAGAAGGCTGCGGTGATCGGTGCTGCGTGCTTTTTTAAGTGTCTGATTAAATTGGTGGTGTTGTAAACTCTCTTCTTACTTACCCCTCATGATATCTCAGCCTTCCACACGTTTCAAGTCGCAGTCGAAGCGTCGGTCTTTGTAATTTTATAGTGCTGCTACACTGCTGACATTTTTGCTAAAGTTTAGCCTGATGCCGCCGGTCTTAAAACTTTTAAGGTGGATACAACACAGCGCTGCTGGGAAACCTCATTTCAGTGCAAATTATTAAATGTATATAGTTTAAAAAATATTTTTGTTTGTGTAATATGATTACTTTATTAATTTGTGTTAATCAGGATCACTTTTGAGGAAAAAAATAATGAAAAAAGATCGGCGTGTTATAATAAGGCTGATCGGCCGATCCGATCCACCTTAAATTTTTAAGATCGAAGGCCAATCCGATCAGGGGATCGGGATCGGGACATCCCTATGTATTATTATGAAATATATTTTTATTATTATTTAAATTAAAATGAAATGAACAATCTTAGTTTAATGCATAATAGTTTATTTCAGAATGGCTTTTTTTAATCTAAGAATGAGTTTTTACATAATAGCTTCATTTTTCATAAGAATGAGCTTTTACATAATAATGACATTTTGCCACTGGGCGGGACCAGTGGTTGACCTGCACGCTCATTGGTTGATCCTTCTCCATTCTACGCTCTGACATCGACTAGTTTTGGTCATGAGGTCCCGTTAGCAGCGGGCCGTGGTGTCATCAAGGTGCGCTCCTAGTCCAATTGTAGCTATGGCAGAAAAGGATCTTTCTCCTGTCGCCATGTCGTCAAAATCAAGTTTTCTCTACATTTCATGCTACGTTTCTTAGTCGATGTCAACTTGTAACCGTAAACTGAGGTGCATTCTGCCACCTACTGGCCTGGAGTATATACATTGCACCTCTCGTCCACTATCGATATTCACTGTTCTGTTGCTTATGCCTGAATGAAAGAGCAGCCAGTCACATAAATGGCTCCGCCCTCTCTGCTGTGATTGACACACAAATCATTCTTATGAAAAACGAATCCATTATTATGTAAAAGCTCATTCTTATGAAAAACAAAACCATTATCATAATAATGGGAAATATTTCATAATAATAAACGCCTGTATTTCATAATTATAGACTCATTTATTCATTGAATTATGACCCAAACGGGGCTCAATACATCTGTGTCGCAATAACAGACAAGCATGATGTGTTTAAGTGGATAACCCAGAAACAACTGTAGTTTGTCCTGTCTTTATTGAACACACCCAACATTCACTATAAAACAGCTTCCCTCCATCTAAACATCAGCTCATGGTGAAGTATGGTGGAGGGAGCATCATCATTTGGGCTTGTTCCACAAGTTTCCACAGATAATATCCTACAGGACCATGTCAAGGTGGCTGGTCTGTTAGCTGAAGCTTAGCAGTTGGATGATGCAGCAGGACAATGAGCCTCAGCTGACGTAGTGAAGGAAGAAGAAAGCCTTTCTGATTTACGTTAACAGAATAATGACCTCAGTGAGATGTTCATACTTGACGTTACACAAAAATGTCTGAGCTGAAGCAGTTCTGGAAAGTTCCCAGCTGGTCCAGCTCTGATCCAGAGACACCAACACTGGTTGATTGAAGTCGCTGCTGCCGAAGGAGGCCTGACTGGCGTTTAACTCCAAGGGTTCGCTTAATTTTCCTTTGCAATGTGAATGTTAAATGGGCGTGTTCAATAAAGACGTGAGTAAGAAGATGGTGTGCTCACACACTGTGCTTGTCCAGAGGGGTTCACATATTTTTTTCCTGCCTCCATAGCTGGTTAACCCTCTAAGCTGATCAAATGAAGAAGCAAAAGTCGTATCTATGAGCTGCAGTGCAGAGTCACATACCAGCAGAGGAACAGAACAGTTCCCCTCCAAAACTAAAACCACTGGGATATTACTGGATAAAATGGCAAAAGGAAGCATGTGTTTGTTTTATTAAATGAATGAGAAAAGCAAGCGCACACACAAAACAGGTGTTGTTGAGTCATAAACTGTGTTTAAGGTTTGAGGTTCCTTTCACAGCTCATTAATAATAGCTCTTACATCAGAGAGCAGAGCTTTGATTGGACAGGACTGATGACGTATTGTGTTTGTGTTACAGAGGACAAACCAGGGGAGATTGGCATCATTGTTCACCTGGCCATTCTGATCCTGGGGAACTTCCAGCTGGCCATCATCACCAGCATCAATGTGGATGGACTGGTAGGTTGTTCACACCCAACACAGGAGGCTGTCATCATCATGGTGAGACCTGGGGCTGGTTAGGTAACTTCAGGTGCACCTCTAAGTTTTCAGTGTCAATAAGCTGGTTTCTGGTGGATATTAAGGGATCAGCACCACATCAGTTCTTCTACTGGTTCATATGAATATATTATTTTTGACAAAAACTGATTAAATGTGATATACAGCTAACAATCCAGTGAGTGGTTAAAATGGTTTCGTTGTGTTTATCCTTTAACATAACAAGTATTTAATTAGGTAAGGCTGGACAACGATTAAAATGTTTAATCACGATTTATCACATTGTATACGGAAAATCAAATAATGAATTCAAAAGTAGTGTAAAGGTCACTTTTATTTAAATGTTCTGCTGCTATATGAACTAAAGTGCCATAACATTTGTTGTTCAAACACTTTTAACATCAGCACTTGCCAGTAACACATCCACCCATCCATCCATCCATTAACTCCCGCTTGGTCCGGAGTCGGGTCGTGGGGGCAGCAGCTTCAGCAGAGAGGTCCAGACCTCCCTCCCCTCGGCTGCTTCCACCAGCTCCTCTGGGAGAACCCCGAGGTGCTCCCAGGCCAGCCGAGAGATATAATCTCTCCAGTGTGTCCTGGGTCTGCCCCGTGGTCTTCTCCCAGTTGGACATGCCCGAAACACCTCTCCAGGGAGGCGTCTAGGAGTCATCCTGACCAGATGAACCACCTCAACTGTCTCCTCTCCATGTGGAGGAGCAGCAGCTCTACTCTGAGTCTCTCCTGATGACTGAACTTCTCCTCCTGTCTCTAAGGGAGAGTCCAGCCACCCTGGAGGAAACTCATTTCAGCTGCTGGTATCAGTGATCTCATTCTTTCAGACTCTACCCACAGTTCATGACCACAGTTATCGTGCATCCCTAGTAAGAAGACCTGACTTCAGAGACTCCTCATTTACATTTTCAGTGATGGAAAGGGTAGTCCAGATAAAATAAGTTTCATTTGCTCCTTTTCAGACATCTATCTATTAAAATTTCTTCACATACAGTTTTGCTTTCCAAAAAGTCCACTCAGCTCCTTCAACCTTTTCTGTCTCCTCCTCAGATGTGTTCAGTGGATCGAGTGTTCAGATTCATCGACCTGCCATCAGAGGAGACACAGTTTGCAAAATCTGCTGGTAAAGTTGGTTCTGACTTAATCACCAAGAACCCTCACGCGCAGGACAACTGGCCCAACCGCGGCGGCCCTGGACGTCCAGGGACTCACTGTCAGATATACGCAGGGCGGCCGGGCCGTCCTCAACCACATCTCCTTCTCCGTGGAGGGCGGCCAGAGGGTGAGTACTGAGAGATTATTGTTCGCACTCGGTGAATGAAATTTAACACAATGGAAAAAATTTGCTGTTCACCAGTGAACATTAAGGGCTGTTTCAAAAGTGAGTAAACTATTGACCTTGACTATGTCAAAATGTCCAACTTTACAAGAGAAACATACTAAAACTCTGATCACCACTGCACCGCATGAATTTTTAAGCACCTCATCAGTCAAAATTATATTACTTGGGGCATGTGCTTATAAGTGACAGCTGCACTGCAGTCCATCCTGCCAAACAGCTTTCTGTCATCACTTTCCATGAACTTGATTAAAAAACAAAGAGTATAATCATTCTTATTTGAAATCTAATATGGTTTGCTGTGCTGTTGTACTAAACAATTACAAGTGGTTCTGGGACTGGGCTGGCCTGGAGGGGTCCTGTTCACCCCCGTCTGAGGGCTGCTAACCGGTGCTAGCCGGAGGCTGGTCAGTCGGATGGCCGGTAGCTTTTCGGCCAGAAGTATGTTGGCTAGTAGCTTGGCTGGTAGTCTGTCAAGCTACCTTCCAGGCCAGTCTGTAAGGGTTTGGTGAGCCATGGTTCGGCCAGACCACCGCAGCTAGCCTCAGCTAGCCTCGGCCGTCTGGAAAATGGCTGAATGTATGGAGTTCAGGTCCGGTACTTCTTGTTTTAGACATAATTTTGGTAAGGACATCTGAAACAATGATGGATGAACAAATTCCATCTGAACAACTGCGAGGTAGCGTTAGTCTTCATCAACTTGTGGTAACTGAAGTACGGTGGGCGCGTTCCAACCAGCCGCCAGGCTTGTTAGCTCTGCTCATTTATGCTGGACTCACACAGCAGCGCTGCGTCCGTCGTCTGCGTCCATCTCCACAGATCTTGAGTGGGGTGACGTGATCCATTGCCTAACTGAACTGTTAGCGACATGCGTCGTGACGGTAGGGTGCCTCTGTCAAAAGTTGGGGGATTTTCAAGTTTTCCTGCTAATTGATTTGCGGCTACACAACTCGAGCTAGCTAATGAAATCGCACATGGACGTGAGAGTAATTCAAACCATGTGGTTTATGTGTGTAGCGAGCAGGAATTCATTTGATTGGCTGTTTTTTAGGTATGAAAAAGAAATGCCAATAACATCAGGCCTCGATCTACTGGTGAAAGATCTTCTGAAAGGAAACCAGTGAGATGACAAAGTCCACTTTATCTGGACTTTGTTTTCCTGCTTCCTACGGTTTGTTTCATCCTGGATGAACACCGTAATATCACATGGATCCAAAAGCCTGGAATCATGATTTGTGGCTTTAGTAGATGCTGACTTGTGACAGGTTAACATGAAGCTAAATCATGTGTGAATGCTAACTGCTTCATCCAGCGCCTGCAGCTCCAGTGCATCTGAACACTCCTCTGCAACTGGAGCTGCAGCTCATTTCAAAGCAGATTCATGGTTGCTGCGGCTTGACGGCGCTTCCATATTCCTTCAGATGAAATTAAAATGTTTTGTTTGATATGCAGTCATTTGGAATTATTTAAAAGTGAATTATTTTTTAAGACTGATAAATGCGCATAATATATATATTAAAAAATCACTGGATAATAATCAATCTGGAGAGGTAGACATAAAACAAAGGCTGTTTTTTAATACCAAGTACACCAAATGTGGCAAACAAACTAAGGGCCTGATTTACTAAAGGTTTGCGTGCGTAAAAACGTGTGCAAACTTGACATCACCCGCAAACCAATGCGCAATCTGATCTACTAACCGCGTGCAAAGAGGACTGCGCCTCTCAAATGAGCAAAATAGCACACGCTGTTCATTTAGTACTTTTGCTCTGATGAATAAACAATATGGGGCGTACCCGCCAGAAAGCGCTAAATACTGGGAGGGGAAAATGCAAATAGGTTCATTTACCACACGCAATGAGATTTACCAACCCTGAAAGTAATTGCGGGGATTGTGATTGCGTCTGTATTTAATACGTTCGAAAGGAAGGTGCTAATCTGCCCAGCATTACGCACCGATGGCTGCTGTTATTGTGGCAAGGAGGCGACATCGCCAAAATCAAAGAATACGCAGAGAGAGAGTCTTTCGGACTCGTGTAAATTTGTTTGCACATGCAAAAGGAGAAATATTTTATTTGAATGTTAAATCGAGTATTATTCAGCAAAAGGTTGCCACAGGAGGCACCAGGGTTTCCGTTGTCTGGTAATTGCTGGACTTTGTCTGGTAAAATATGCGGAAGTCCGGGATTTTATAATCTCTCCGGTCAAAATGTCCGGTGAAAATACTCCTCCCAAGCACAATTTCAGTTGTAATAAAATGGGTTATTTCCACATCATTTTATGAAAAACGCCTCGGGATTCTCCCAGAGGAGCTGGTGGAAGCGGCCGGGGGATCTGGACCTCTGAAGCCGCGACCCGACTTCGGATAAGCGGAAGCTAATGGATGGATGGATGGATGGATGGATTTTATGAAAAAACATATACTTTTTTTACGAATGAGTAGTGTGTGAGGTCGAGTCGGCTCCAGCCACAGCTCCACTCATTGATGCCACAGGTGCGCGCAGAGACGCATCTCCGTAATGACAGCGCTCCGCGGTTATGGAGGCTTGAACTTCTCAACGGCCACTTAACCACCTGTCTTGTTTGCCGAAGTTTTATTAAAGGCCACTTTTTCTTTATTTCTTTGCCTTATATCTTGCCACCTTCTTTTAACCTCATCTGCCGTTCTTTTTGTTTTACCAACTGCATTTATTCTATCGCAGATTTTCTCCCATATTGCGTTTCTTTTGGTAATGTTTAAATTTCTTTGCTGTAGTTCATGAACGTGTTTATTTGCCTCTTCCACTAATATCTCTAACTCCAACTCGTCAAATTTCATTTTGCGCTTGCGTTTATCCTGCTTTCCATCCAGACTCTCCATGGCGCAAACCGTAAGACACGCAACACCTCATTTAAATACTGCGGTTTGCACCTGTTATCATTTGCGCGAGCATTCTTAGTTGATCACCCGCAAAACACACAACAACAGCACGCGCAAACTTTTTCAGTGCACACGCAATTTAGTACTCTTTATTTAGGATCTTAGTAAATCAGGCCCTAAGATGGTAAAACCCTCAGATATTTAGATTATTTCTGAATTCTGTGTTTGTCCAGGTGGGTCTGCTGGGCCGAACAGGCTCAGGGAAGAGCACCCTGCTGTCCGCTTTGCTGCGTCTCACCGCCACCGATGGACAAATGTCTATCGATGGTATTTCCTCAAACTCTGTCTCTGTACAAAGATGGAGGAAGGCTTTCGGAGTGGTACCACAGGTAAATATCTGACAGCTGGGCTTCTCTCCAGGTTTGTTTCAAATCTCAAGACCAGAGACAAAAGACAGTTTACGTCTGCTATTAACAGCTCATTTTCCTTTAGTTTAAGCTGCTAGAGAATCTCACACTTACAAAAAAGTCCAGGCTCTTTGATAAAGGTCTTTGCTGTGGTATCAACAGGCTTTAATGAACCGGGTGGTGTGGTCTGACCTTGATATTCAGGGTGATCTATTGTGCTAACTTGGTTTTTGTTCAAAAGAAAGTCTTTATCCTGACTGGAACATTCCGGATGAACCTGGACCCATATGGCCGTTACAGCGATGCGGACCTGTGGAGCGTAGCCGAGGAGGTGAGGCCCTGTTTTCCCTCCCTGTGATTATAATTACAGTTATAATTAGTAAATTTATCTGCTATTCCAGACTAGGGATGGAACGGTTACCGGTATTACGGTAAAGCGCGGTGAAATTGTATACGATAACAATAACCGTATATGTTTGACTCCATCTCATTATCACGGTCGATTACCAGGATATGTTATATCAGCTTCATTCAAGTCTGCGAGCAACTCATAACTGTGTCTCGCATGAATTATGTAGCTTGTAACATCGGCATCGTAACGTAATCATGGTGGAAAGTGGTGATAGCACGCAGGACATTTACCAACCTACTGAAAGGACTAAATCTGAGGTCTGGGCATATGTTAGGGTTTTTTTTAAAGAATATAGAGGGACAACTGGTGGAGGACAATGATCCTGTCTGTAGAGCACTTGTTTACATTTTATTGTAATTTGTAGAAGCAACTTGAAGGAGCTAAGGCTAATGCTTCAAGCTACTGAGATGTTTCACAAAGAGTAAGCTGGTCGACGCACTTCGCTAACTCACATTTCGTAAACGTTACCGTTGCGTGTTGATCGAAAAAAGGGTCAGAACGATGTTCTTCTGATGCAGTTAAAATATTAATTTATTCCGTTAACCGATCCGACAACCATAACGCCGGCAGTTAGCGCCACAGCGGTCAAAAACCCTTTACCCTTCCGGGTCCAACACCTAACCAATAACAGGCAGCTACCTTTTATACCTGACCCTCAGGTAACAACACAGCGACACCCACAGACACACAGAGTGAACTACAATTCATAAAAACATATTTGGCTCCTAAACAACTGTTTCTTTATTTGAACATTTAAACGTATTTAAGGTTCAGCTTAAAGTCCAAAGTTTATTTCATTTGAACTTGTACTATAATTTTTGTTCATGATAATTGTTTGCATATTTTGACCTACTATAGTTGTTAAAGTATTTATTTAAATTTGCACCAGACAGATAAGCTTTGTTCCTGTTATTTTGTTCATTTAAAATAAAACCTCTTTCTGTGCCAGTTGTTTGTCCTTTTATTGTGAAAGTTTCATTTTGATAAAATTTTGGCTTCTGATTTTTTAATATGACAAGAAAATCACAAGATTTTGTGAAATTATTTAAACGTTTGGGGTTTTTTAGACATTTGTACAGCAATGAAGAATACTGCAATAATATCGTAAACCGTGATCATTTGGTCACTATAATTCGAGATATCAAGATTTTCCATATTGTTACATCCCTACTTCAGACATGTTTTTCATTCAACCTGTCAATTCCAGTTAATGAACTTTTGTGGTTTGGAGTACATTTGTGTAATTATTGGTCTTTATACTGTTATGTAACTGGAATATTGACATGACAGTGTTCTCTGTAGATGAAACTGTCTGTTGTGCCTGCAGGTTGGGTTAAAGTCAGTCATAGAGCAGTTTCCAGACAAGCTGGACTTTCAGCTGGAGAACGGAGGCAATGTGTTGAGCAATCGGACACAAACAGCTGATGTGCCTGGCCCGGTCCATCCTCAGCAAGGCCCGGATCCTGCTGCTGGATGAGCCCTCCGCCTACCTGGACCCCATGTCAGTATCAACGCCAAAACACCGTCTCTGTTACCAGACCGATACAAACCGTCCTGACTGCTTTCCAAAAGTTACAGCTATTATGTTCTCCTTCTCCAAAACAGCTGGGACTGTATCCACAGACTGGATACCAGTGCCTGAGGTTTGCCTATCAGTCGTTACCAGATACCGATACCATGCCGTTGTTGAATTAATGAGTTGCATACATCGCCACCTTTAAGAGACCAAAGGCCTCCAAACTAGACAATCATTTCTAAAAGATAAAATAAATGGAGCAAAAAGATAAGGCTGGGCAATATACCTTTATATTTATGTCACAACTGATTGAATATGATTCCTTGATTATGATTTGTGAACAATTCCTTTTAGTAAAGTTCCCTGAAACTATTAAAACTGGGATTCCTTTATTTAATTAAAAACAGTACATTTTTTGTGATTTTTAGATAAGCGAAGGGAAACACAGATGAACTATTTATGTTCACGACAGTTGAAATGACTAACATGGGCAAGATCGTGTCGGTTAGGGGTTCTGAATGTTAGTTTCAATTAATTTTCTTTTTACTGGCCAACCCTACAAAATAACACAGCAGTGAACTGGTATTTGTTGCAAAACAACAACAAACAACAACAACAACTGTGGACTGTGAACAAAAAAAAAAAAACAACAACAACTGTGGATCAGTAGGAATGAATACTTGTGTCCCAGCGTTCAAATTCAAACTAAAATAGAGGCTTTCTAGAGATGCACCAACCAAACTCTGGCCGTAGAGCATGCTTTTTGTGTTTTTCAACATAAAAAAATCTTTTTTTATACATGATTAGATGAGGTGTGAGTGAATGGGGCTGTTCTTTTGGCTGCAGTCTGCAGCTTGGGCCACTAGGTGTCACTAAATACCTGTGCAATACCTTTTAATTCAGCATACGCACCACTACATCTGCAACTATGTCTTAAATTGTGAATCTAATATTATATAAATCTGTACACTGATGTAAAATCTTTCAGCATCATCCTGCAGATGACTTACTAGTTACAATGGTGAGAAAAAAGTATGTGAACCCTTGGTAATTTAATGGCTGATCTTCAATGAACCACTGGAGTTGATAGCTGGTCCTTTTTTGGCAGAAGTGACCACAGTCAAGTGCTTTTGGCGCTCAGCATTCAGATCCGTTCCTCTTTCCAGAACTGCTTCATCTAGACATATCTGTAGATGTCTGGGGTTAACAGATTAATGAGGTCACTCCAAAAGCCAGACTTTCTTAATCTAAAACTACTCTGTGGTGGATTTACTTCAACACTGAGAGTCATTGTCCTGCTGCATCGACCAACATCTGCTAAGCCACCTGACAATATCCTGTAGGATATTTTATACTTGGAAATTCATTTTGATGATGACGATGATGACGGCTAGTGGTCCAGGGCATGAGCCACCAAAGCAGGCTCAAATCATGACGCTCCCTCCACCGTACCTGACCTTTGGATGATTCTATAACTGATAACCGATCGTTTGCTGTCAGGTAAATCTCATTGCAACTGTCTATCTTGTGCTCGTCTCCGGTCTCTTTGATATCTGCCACTTCTTCATCCACTGGTCGCCTGTTTGGCATCATCAGATATTATAAATGAATCGGTTTTCTCGTGCACACTCACACAGCGGCCTCCTGAAAGCCATCAGGGGTTTTTATATTTTCTTTGCGGGATCCTGCAGGATGAGGTCAAAGTAGCGCCGTTCATGCAAGTCCTATCACTGTCGCTATGGTGACAGTGTAGATCGGGGCGCTGCTACTAGAATTAATACGGTAATCTAGCTGGTAGACGTAGCTTGGAAAAGCATGTTTGTTGTTGCCAACGGATCTACACATGGCCGAAGTCCCTTTCTGACATCACATCAACTAGAATACAGTGGCCACATGCAAATTCTCAGAGCAAATCAAGATTAGATCCCCAGAATTCATTACACCCCCAAACCAAACCACCCCTACATTATTCCCAGCAAACCCAAAATCAGTCACACGAGCACAAACTTTAGCACTGATGTTAGCAACAGCGCAGAAAGAAAGCAAAGTAGATACCACGGAGACGACATGACTTGCTGGAAAAAGAGAAAAGTAGACACTAAAAACCGTTGTTTTAAAGACAAATGGACAGAAAAATAAATGTTTATACTCCTGGTCAGCAGTTTGAAGCCTGTCTGCCTCATCAGCTCTGACATCGTGGCTTTGATTCAAAGTGGGAACGTGAAACGCCACTATGAGACAAAACACAGCACTTTTTTTCTTCTTTTTGCACTTTTTAGTTAAAGTTTCCTGAATGAACATGAGTTTAACTTTTTTACATAAAAAGGCCTTCAATTCAAGAAGAAAGGACAGTTCAAAGAAAAATGTTTTATGAAAAAGTCAACACCCTTTTTTGCACTTTTTGATTTTTTCAGGGTTTAATTCTTCAATTCTTCAGGCATGGACTTGAACTATTATTGATTTTATTCTGAGGCTTCACTTTTGATTGATTTGAAATAAAAGCCTCAAACTTATTTAAATGCATGGGACTGCTTTTATTTATGATAAAAGATATGGAATATGTTGGAATATTTTCTGCATTTAAAGTTAAAATAAAAATTAGTTACTTTTTCAAAATGCGGGACTTTGGCTCGGACCTTCTACTTGGGCAAAATTTAATAACCGGACCTCAGTGACTTTTAATGGAATACTCCTGATCTAGAGTGCTTACAGTAATTTATGAACTCCTGTATGGAAAGTGTGAGTGTGTGTGTGTGTGTGAGTGTGTGTGTGTGTGTGAGGACATGCACTGCAGTAGGATTTACTAGTAAATGAAGCTGTAATGAGCAGTCTAACTTTCTGTAGAGTTGGACGCTGGTTAAACGAAATGTTAGCAGAGGAGAGAGACAGCCTTTGATGATAATAATGATGACTGTGTGTGTGTGTGTTTTTGTGTGTGTGTGTGTTAGCAGGACTCTAGCGGTCCTGAGGAAGACCCTGAAACAGTCATTTTCTGGCTGCACCATCATCCTGTCCGAACACAGGGTGGAGCCTCTGCTGGACTGTCAATCATTCCTGGTGAGTTTTGGAACAAGTTTGTGTTTTCACAGAAACAGTAACAGTTTACAGCTATGTTAGACTTTATGCTATCAAATACTATACAATCAAGGGATAAATTGTCCCTCCAGAAGGATGCTGTGCAGCCTCTCCAATAAGGCTCCAGCTGTTGAATCCACACAGATGTTGGGCAGCTTGATGAATCCATAGAACCGCTCCTGTATATTGTTGGGTCCATCAATGTACCTCAGTACCAGGACTAGCTGACATCATGTCCCCACATTGCTCATTCAAAAGCACCACAACATTTAACACAATTGATTATCTTGGATAAAATATTATGGTTTTTATCTACCTCTTCATTGTGCCTTCTTTCAGTAATGTGGTGTCCATCATCTAGCTGCGTTGCTATGCTAATCTTTCCGAACACAGCTAGCTTTACACAGTTTTCCATGTGAACTTTGGATCTCTCATCTCTTTCTTGATCCGTTCAGAGAGGAGCTTTAAGTCAGTTAGTCCAGTCTTTGTCCAAGTCCAATCACATCTGTCACTTCTGAAGAGGATACAGGGGAAACAGAAAAGTGCATTAGCTGCTCCACAACCTGCCAGCCACGTCTCAGGGTTTAACCAACTCTGACAAAAACTCAGTTTGGACGATTTACCTTTCTCCTTCGTTTACTGGAAAATATTAATTTCAGGCTTGTCGGGTCCCAGCTCCTTAACCAGAAGTTTTTCCTCCGTCATCCATCTCGCAAAAGGGAACATTAATAATGATTTCACTGAATTTGGTGTGGAAGCTGCTCTTGAACTCCAGTTGTCGCCATCTCTCTTCCTCATCGCCGTATTTTTTTTCTCCCGACGTAGGACAGAGTCTGGGAGTCGCTCTACGAAATAAAACTTTTTCCAGGCATTTCCATTTTCCATTTTCAATTGTCAATCAAAAATTTAAAAATTAAAAAGTGACATTTTATTATGTTTTTTGTTTTTTAATCTAACACTAAAAAAATGGAAAAAAATGTCTGTTTTTTTAATATTTCAATTTTAGACTTGGATCAAAAATACAAAATTAAAAAACGGCCACAGAACTGAATTTGTTTTATAATCAAGGACTGGATTTTCTGTTGTCATTACACATCTGTACCACTAGATGGAGCCACACTGCAGTAACCAGCTAGAGAACAGCAGGACAGTGAACACATGGAGCAGATCTGATGTAACACGGAGGAATGACGAGAAAGTTTTGTTGCAGTCCAGAATTTTTTTTTGTTTCCAGACAGAATTGTTAATATTGCTACCTGAGTTGCTGCCTGAACTGTAAAGTTCACAGATTTTTACCGTTCTACATGTCTGTTTTAGCTTTTCCGCACATTTACCTGCCAATTCTCTTCTGGTTCTGCAGCAGCCAGTAACAGACTTTTCAAAACAAAAGCATGTCAGCAACATGTGTTAATGCACGATAAAATAAATGTCGGAGTTAATAAATTAATGAGTTAACACGATAATAACGCGTTAACTTGCCGAGCCTTAATTTTAACTGAATGAACCAGAATCCAGATCATTTTTGGAAGAGATGGGAGAGTATTGTCCTCTCTGGAGGCCCTGCCATGATGCAGAACAGCACATAGAGCAACATTTGCTTCCTTTGAGACCACATCCATTCCAGGGACATCCATGAAGTTTTCAGCACGACGATATAAAACCGAAATTGGCACAGATTACAAAGGCATGACGTAGACAGAAGAGGGTACAGTTTCTGGACCGACCTGCCTGCAGTCCTGACATGTCCTCAACACAACATGTGTGCAGAGTCTTGATGCCTTCCCAACTTTTTCCAGTTCGGTTCTTGATGCAGTGCCGTCTGGGCTTAGGGGTTAGGGTTAGGGGGTTAGGGTAAGGGTTAGGGGTAACCCAAAGGAACCACTAACCAGCTTCTCCTCCCTCCTGTCCAGATGATTGAGAACAGCTCCATAAAAAGCTACGACTCCATTCAGAAACTCATGAACGAAACGAGTCACCTGAAACAGGCCATGAGCCCCGCCGACCGGCTCCACCTCTTCCCGACGCTTCACCGCCTCAACTCCACCAAGAGACCGCCGCCACAGACCAAGATCTCCTCGCTGCCAGAAGAAGCGGAGGACGAGGTCCAGGACACGCGACTCTAAGCTGCCAGCGAGACACACGCCTGCATGGACAAAAACGTGTTTGGATTCTGATGATTATGGGTCACTTCTGAAGCATTCTTGCCAAAAATGACCAGAGCATCTCAGTCACTGTTCTTACCTTCGCCAAGGATGTTTCTGCTGACGTTTATCTGGTGTCTGTGTTCAAGATAACTCAAACAGTTATGGATGGATTTTGATGAAAGGAGTTGTCAGAAATGTGAAAAGGAAGAACTGATTTCATTTTGGGTGTGATCTTGAAGAAATCCTGGATTCTGGATCACTTTCAAATTTTTGATAACATTGCAGTCAATGGGGCCGAAAATGTTGTTTCTCAATATCTCCTTTAATTATTGCCCAAAACTCATGAAATCTGACTCAGGGATTAACAATGGGAACCTGTATCAAATTTCAGAGGCTGATCCGGATCTGATCCAGAAGGCGGATTTTATAGCAATCTGTAAATCACTGTATAGGAGAACTGTTGCGCTTGGCGGAGGTCTGCACTCTCCGAGTGCTTTTCTAGTTTTATTCAGTTTTGGGAAAACTCCATTTCTACTGATGGAACTAAAATTTCATGAGCAAAGGAAATAGAAACCCTTGTCAAAAAAAAAAACCACAAAGAACATCTAGCAACACATTATTTTACATCATTTACTGCAAACAAGTTTTAGGATTACACTGTTTCAGAATCAAATATCGGTTTGTACAGTGCAGAATATGGACTGTAATATTTTAAACAACAGTTGTGAGCAACAGTACAAGCTCACTGACGGCCAGCGCGGTACGATACAGCTTCAAGATTGGAAAAGCAAAGCAGTGAGTTGATGGGTAGGGTTAGGGTTAGGGTTAGGGGTTAGAATTAGAGTTAGGGTTGGGTTAGGTTAGGGGTAGGGTTAGGGGTAAGGGTTAGGGGTTAGGGGTTAGGGGGTTAGGGGTTAGGGGTTGGTTAGGGGTAGGGTTAGGGGTGGGTTAGGGGTTCGGGGTTAGGGGTTAGGGGTAGGGTTAGAGGTAGGGGTTAGGGGGGTTAGGGTTAGAGGTGGGGTAGGTGGTTAGGGTTAGAGGTAGGGGGTTAGGGGGTTGGGGTAGGGTTAGGGTAGGGTAGGGTTAGGGTTAGGGGTAAGGGGTAGGGTTAGGGGTTAGGAGTAGGGTTAGGGGTAGGGGTTAGGGTAGGGTTGGGGGTAGGGGTAGGGTTAGGGTAGGGTTAGGGTTAGGGTAGGGGTTAGGGGTGGGGGTAGGGTTTAGGGTTAGAGGGTAGGGGTTAGGGGTTGGGGGTTGGGGTTAGTGGTAGGGTTAGAGGTAGGGGTTAGGGGTTGGGGTAGGGTTAGAGTAGGGTTAGGGGTTAGGGGTAAGGGGTAGGGTTAGGGTTAGGAGTAGGGTTAGGGGTAGGGGTTAGGGTAGGGTTAGTAGGGTTAGGGGTAGAGGTAGGGGTTAGGGGTAGGGTTAGTGAGTTGGAGGAGAAGCAGGGGACCACTGGGACAAGGGAACATGCTTTATAACTTATGGTTCCGTCTAACGCAACACTTTACCGTTGAAATGCTTCAAGTGCCTTTGCGTGTTTCAGTCATACAGGTGCCTTTTTGTGTAGAACAAACTTAACGTGGGTTCAAAAGGTTCTCCATTTATACTCTTTCCTGTATTTACTTTGAAAAAGCACGAATTCCATACTTTTATTTTGAATATTATTTTTCCTGATTTGATGTTTGAAGAGCTGTTAAACGAGAACCTCTTGCTGTGTCTATTAATATCAAATTAGATTTCACGGGACTCTAAAAGCAGCCATTGTTTAAAGTTACTCCATGGAGTAAAACCATTTCTGACCACATGGGGCAGCATATCCAAAAAAAAAGTTCATATTTCAGCACCTGGTGAAAGACAGGTTCACCTTCAGTGGGGAAAAGTAGCATGACAAGATTTCCTGTTCATGAGCACAGTATTGTCAATGCCTCCATGATGTCATGAGGGGTATTACTACGTAGAAAGGCTGTGGGTCTGACCTCTCCACGCATCACAGATACAGTTATGAGTGTCATCTAACATTACAAGCAGACAACTAGATGATGAGAGCTGGTGGAGGAAACCGTCTGTGTTGGCCCGTTGGTCTTACAGTCCCACACAAGAAGAAGAAGCAAAACCTCTTCAGAATGTTAGCATCGTCTTGGTCCTGAAGTATTAATGTGTTTCCACTTCATTGAAATCTGCTCCATCTAAGGTTTCCATGTTTGGTACCTGGTGTTTTCTAAAGCGTAAAAAGCTTAGAGCCTTTCAGACCCTGCAAACATGCTTCAGATCTTCTTGTAGATGATTCTGAATCCTAAACCAGTATGTGAGACAACAGGCTGTCTCAGGTCACCAAGAGGGGTGTGGCCTCAATGGGTAGAAATTTTAATGAAAAAAAAGAAAAATCAAATAAAAATGTCTAGACAGATCTTGTGCCAAAGTTTCTTTGTTACTCTTTATTCACCACCATTTACAGCCTCACAACAAGCTGACATTCCCCCCATGAACAGACAAACTTCCCTTTCTTAAATACCCTACACCTCCTGGTGGATTGCCAATTAGGGGAAACCACTGCAAGGGGTAAATATTTCCACAATAATCAAAATCAAAAATCAACAGGTGTTATATTTGGCAAACACAAATATAATCACAATACATTTACCATTCATGACTCACAAAAACAAATTCAATTCAATTCAGTTTTATTTGTAAAGTGTCTGTTACAATGTCAACTGTCTCCAGGTCTTTACAGAGACCAGATCATGACCCCCGAGCAAATATCATTAACTACAATTATAATATTGAATGCTAATCAAGGATAATGGCAAGTAAAAAACTCCCACAGAGGAAGAAAAAAAAAACCTTTAAGCCAAACAGTGGCAAGAAAAAACTCCACTTTAAAAGGAAGCCTGGACCAGGACCTGGATCATATAGGGGGACCTTCCTGATGAAGACCAGCTGGATAAAGAAAGAAAAAGAGAGGAGACAGGACAGAGAGAGGATGGAGGACAGAGAGAGGATGGAGGACAGAAAGGATGGAGGACAGAGAGAGGATGGAGGACAGAAAGGATGGAGGACAGAGAGAGGATGGAGGACACAGAGAGGATGTAGGACACAGAGAGGGTGCAGGACAGAGAGGATAGAGGACAGAGAGAGGATGGAGGACAGAAAGGATGGAGCACAGAGAGAGGATGGAGGACACAGAGAGGATGTAGGACACAGAGAGGGTGCAGGAAAGAGAGGATAGAGGACAGAGAGAGGATGGGGACAGAGAGAGGATGGAGGACACCGAGAGGATGTAGGACACAGAGAGGGTGGAGGACAGAGAGGATGGAGGACAGAGAGAGGAGGGAGGAAATAGAGATAATGGAGGACAGAGAGAGGATGTAGGACACAGAGAGGGTGCAGGACAGAGAGAGGATGGAGGACAGAAAGAGGATGGAGGACACAGAGAGGATGTAGGACACAGAGAGGGTGCAGGACAGAGAGGATAGAGGGACAGAGAGAGGAGGGATGGGGAGAACAGAGAGAGGGGGGGGAGGGGGGAGGACCAGAGATGAGGACAGGAGGGAGGACAGAGAGAGGACTGGCCAGTGTGACGGGACAGAGAGCCAGGATGGAGACACGAGAGGATGTAGGACACAGAGAGGGTGGAGGACGAGAGGATGAGTAGGAGGAGGAAATAGAGATAATGGAGGAAGAGAGAGGATGGAGGACACGAGAGGGTGGAGGCCAGAGAGGATGGAGGAAAGAGAGAGGAGGGGAGGAAATAGAGATAATGGAGGACAGAGAGAGGATGGGACAAGAGAGGGTGGAGGACAGAGAAAGGACAGCGGAGGAAATAGAGAGGATGGAGGACAGCGAAGGATGGACCACACCCCCCGCGCCCACGAGAATAGAGAGAGGAGGAGGACACAGCCAGGGAGAGGAGTGGAGGACAGAGAGCCCGGAGGGGCCCCCTGCGAGGACCCCCACACGAGAGGAGCCCGAGGACCAGAAGATGGAGGCCCCACAGCAGAGAGAGGATGGAGACAGAGAGGATGAGCCGAACCACGCACCCCAGACCCCGCCACGATGGAGGAAACACAAAGAGGAATGTAGGACACAGACCCCCGGACAGGGCCCTGGCAGCCCGACACAGAGCGGGATGAGTTTAGGACACCGATGAGGATGTTAGGGACACAGAGAGGGAGAGGACAGAGAGGATGCGAGGATTAGAGAAAGAGAGAGGGAGGAAAGAGTGAGGAGGGAGGAAATAGAGAAATGGAAGGAAAGTGAGAGCAGGATGGAGGGAAAGAGAGGGGGGAGGAACAGAGCAGAGGATGGAGGAAAGGAAACGGAGGGAGGGAAGGAAAATAGGGAAATCGTAGAGGATGGAGGACAGAGAGGAGGAGGGATGGTTACATGAGAGGATGTGAGGAAAGAGAGAGGGGGAGGAAGAGAGGAGGATGGAGGAAAAGAGAGACTACGGAGGACAGACTGAGGAGGACGCGAGGAAGAGAGAGGACAGGAGGACAGACAGAGATAGGATTATATGTATGACACACCAGGAGGGTGGAGGGGACAGAAGAGGATGGAGGGGAAGGAGAGAGAGGAGAGGGAGGACAGAGGAGAGGGCAGAGGAGAGGAGGAGGTGACAGAGACGATGATGGGGTACCCCCCCAGAGTAGAGGATGCTACGGCCACACCCAGAGGGGAGAGGATGTAGGAAACAGAGGAAGGGAGGAGGACAGAGAGAGAGAGAGGGAGGGAGACAGAAGAGGATGGAAGGAGCAGAGAGGAGGACGGAGGACAGGAGAGGGCAGAGGACAGAGATAGGTGTATGACACACAGGGGTGGGAGGGACAGGAGAGGATGGAGGACTAAGAGATGAGGACGGGACGACAGAGAGAGGAAGAGAGAGGAGGAGGACAGAGAGATGATGGGGGACAGAGAGAGGATGTAGGAACGAGAGGGGTAGGACACAGAGAGGGTGGAGGACAGAGAGAGGAGGGAGGACAGAGAGAGGAGGGAGAAACAGACAAATAGAGAGAATGGAGGACAGAGAGGAGGAGGGAGGACAGAGAGAGGTGGAGGACAGAGAGAGGATGTAGGACACGAAGAGATGTTGCGGACACAGAGAGGATGAGGACAGAGAGGATGAGGACAGAAGAGAGGAGAGGAGGACAGTAGGGATGGAGAGGACAGGGAAAGGAGGGAGGAAATCAGAAGAGGATGGAGGACTAGAGAAGGATGGAGGACAGAGAGGATTGTGGAGGACAGAGGAGGATGGAGGATCCAGCAAGCAAGGATGGAGGGACACCAGAAGAGAGGCTGGAGGACCAGAGAGAGGATGGAGGACACAGAGAGGAGTAGGAACAGGAGGGTGCCAGGACAGAAGAGGATGGGAGACAGAGAGGAGGAAGGAGGGACAGAGGAGGATGGGAGAGGACAGAGAAGGGACAGAGAGAGGCAAGGGAAGAAGAATAGAGAGAATGGAGGACTAGCGAGAGGATGAGACAGAGAGCAGAGAGAGGAGGGAGGAAAGAGAGATAATGGAGGAAAGAGAGAGGATGAGGAGGGAGGAAGGAAGGAAAAAAGGAAATAATAGAGATAATGGAGGACCATGAGAGAGGATGGAGGACAGAGAGAATGAGGGAGGACAGAGAGAGGAGGAGACGAGGACAGGAGCAAGGGGGAGGAAAGGAAATGGAATAGAGAGGAATGGAGGACAGAGAGAGGAGGGAGGAAAAGGACAAAGGAAATAGAGATAAGGAGGACAGAGGATGGAGGACAGAGAGAGGAGGGAGGACATCGATGAGAAGGCATGAGGGCGCATTGGAGGAGGGCAGAGAAAGGGAGGAGGAAATCAGAGAAATGGAGGAAAGACGAGGTACAGATTGTACCGACTACGGGCAAAGAGATAAGGAGGGAGGAATATAGTATTGATGGATGGAGTACGGAAAGAAGAGATGGGTGAAAGGGATAATCTGATAAGGACGGATGTAGAGGACAGGAGAGAGGCAGGGCGAGGATCAAAGAGAGGGGTGACAGGAAGAGAGGAGTGAGAGGAGGGAGGACAGAACGAGTCGGAAATGACAGAGGGATGGGGGACCAGAGAGAGGAGGGAGGAAAAGGCAATAGAGGATAATGGACAGAAAGAGGAGGGAGGCGTAGGACAGAATGAAGGAGGGGAGGGACAGAGAGAGATGGAGGGAACCACATGAGGGATGGAGGAAGACCGAGCAGGGTGGAGGACAGGAGAGGATGGAGGGACAGAGAGAGGAGGGAGGAAAAAGGAAGGAACATAGAGAGGATGTGAGGACAGCGGAGAGGATTGGAGGACAGAACTGATGGCGGACAGAGAGAGGATGGGGACCACAGGAGAGATGGAGGTAAAGAGAGAGAGGAGGACAGAGAGAGGAGGGAGGAATTGAGATTTATCTGGAGACAGAGAGAGGAGGGGGGAGGACAGACAGAGAGAGGAGGAAGAAATAGAGGATACTGGAAGACAGAGGAGGAGGGAGGAACACGGAAATAGAGAGGATGGAGGGAAGGAGAGGGATGGAGGACAGAAATGATGGAGGCAGAGAGAGGATGGAGAGGACTAAGAGAGGAGGGAGGACAGAGAAGGATGGGAGGACAGAGAGAGGAGGGAGAGGAAATAGAGATACTGGAAGACAGAGAGACGGAGGGAGGACAGAGAAGAGGATGGAGACAGAGAAGGAGGGGGGAGGAAAAATAGAGAGGGGATGGAGGACAGAGAGAGGTGGAGGACAGAGAGAGGATGGGTAGGGGTTGGGAACAGAACGGATGGAGGACAGAGAGAGGGTGGAGGGAAGAGATGAGATGGAGAACAGAAAGGCTGGGAGGACAGAGAGAGGATGGAGGGAACAGAGAGGATGGAGGCAGAAGAGAGGAGGAGGACAGAGAGGATGGAGGACAGAGAGAGGAGGGGAGGGACAGATAGAGGATGTTCCATGGACAGGAGAAAGGATGGAGGGAATATAGTAGAGGTATGGAGGCGGGGACAGAGAGAGGGTGGACGGAACAGAGAGGGGATGGATGAGGAAGTGAAAGGAGGGAGGACAGAGAAGGATTGCAGGACAAGAGAGAGGATGTTGAGGAAATCCAGAGAGAGGATGTAGGAAAAAGCGAGAGGGCGGAAGGCCAAGAGGAGGATGGAGGAAAGAGAGTAGGAGGGAGGACAAATAGAGATATGGGAGGCATAAGCAGACGAGGATTGGAGGACAAGAGAGGAGGCAGGGAAGACAGAAAAGTCAAGACAGAGAGAGGAGGGACACGGACAGTAGAGGATGGAGGACAGAGAGAGGAGGGTGTAGGAAGAGAGCAAGGAGGAGGAGGATGGAGGACAGAGAAAGGAGGGAGAGGACAGAGAAAGGAGGGTAGGAATAAATAGAGAGGATGGAGGACAAGAGAGAAGATGGAGGACAGAAAGAAAAGCAAGGGGAGGATAGGAAAGGAAATAGAGCGTCTGGAGGCAGGAGAGAGGGTGCAGGGACAGAGAGGATGGAAGAGGACAGAGAGCGGAGGGAGGACACAGAGAGGGAGGGTGCAGGACAGAGAGATGATGGCGGACAGAGACGAGGAGGGAGAAGGGGTAACAATAAAGATAATGGAAGGAAGAGACGAGAGGGAGGAAAGAGAAGTGAGGATGGAGGACAGAGAAAGGGAGGGAGGAAATAGAAGGAGGGATGTAGGAAGAGAGAGGGAGGGAGGATCAGAGAGGGGTGGAGGACAAGATGAGAGATGGAGGACAAGAATGATGGAGGACAGAGAGAGGAGGAGGACAAGAGAGGATGGACGGGAACAAAGAGATGATGGAGGAAAGAGATGAGGGGGGGAGGAAAGAGGAGCACGGAGGAGGACAGAGAGAGGAGGGGGAAAGGAAGGACAAGGAAATAGATGATAAATGGAAGAAAGAGTGACGAGCAGGAGACAGAGAGAGGAGGGAGGACAGAAAGGGGATGGAGGAAAGAGAGGAGGAGGAATAGAGAGGATGGAGGACAGAGAGGAGAGGGGACAGAGAGAGGTGGGAGGACAGAGAGAGGAGAGGATGGAGAACAGAAGGATGGAGAAGAGAGAGGATGGAGGACAGAGAGGAGGAGGACAGGAGAGAGGAGGGAGGACGACGCGGATGGAGGACAAGAGAGAGGAGGGAGGACAGATAGAGGATGGAGGACAGAGAAAGGAGGGAGGAAATAGAGGAGGATGGGGACAGAGGAGGAGGTGTGGAGACAGAGAGGGGATGGAGGACTGAAAGGATGGGAGGGCAGAGAGAGGATTGAGGACATGAGAGGCGGATGGAGGACACAGAGAGGAGGTAGGGACACAAGAGCGGGTGCAGGCCAGTAGAGGATGAGACAGGAGAGAGGAAGGAAGGACAGGATGAGGATGGAGGACCATTTTGAGAGAGGAGGCGGAGGACAAGAGAGAGGAAGGAGGGGGACAGAGAGAGGAGGGAGGACCCAGATAGGGGATGGAGGACAATGAGGGAGGATGGAGGACAGAGAAAGGAGGGAGGAAGGAAATAGAGATAATGGGAGGAAGAGAGAGGAGAAGGACACAGAGAGGAGGGAGGAAGGAGAAAGGAGGGAAGGAAATGGAATAGGCGGATGGAGGAAAGGACAAGAGGATGGAGGACCAGAGAGAGGAGGGAGGACACAGAGGGGTGCAGGAACAAGGAGGAGGGAGAGGCGGGGGGGATGTGGACAGAAAAGAGATCGAGGATGGAGGGACAGAGAGAGGGGAGAGTGAATATAGAGAATTGGATGAAAGAGAGAGGGGCATCGGAAGGACAGCGAGAGGAGGGTAGAGGGACAGAGAGGTGTGAGGATGGAGACAGAGGAAAGGACGGGAGGAAATAGAGAAGAGGGATGGAGGACAGACCGAGGGGTGTGAGAACACGAAAAGGTTGGAGGACAGGAGACGGAGGATGGAGGAGGAGAGGATGGAGGACAGAGAGAGGAGGGAGGACAGAGAGGAGCGAGGACAGAGGAGACGGGAGGGGGGGAGGACAGAAGAGGATGGAGGACAGAAAAAAACAAAGGACGGGAGGAAATTAGAGAGGATGGAGGACAGAGTGAGGGTGGAGGCAGGAGAGGGGATGGGAGGGGGGGGGGGAAGGAATGAAAGGATGGAGGACCGAGAGCGGATGAGGACAGAGAGGAGGATGGAGGGACACAGAGAGGATTGTAGCCACAGAGAGGGTTGCAGGCAGAGAGGAAGGCGGACAGAGAAGAACGAGCTGAGGATGGAGGACAGAGAGGGAGGAGGAGGACAGAGAGAGGAGGGAGGAAAAGATAGAGGCATGGAGGTACAGAGAGAGGAGGGAGAGGAGAGAGAGGATGAGGAAGAGAAATAGGAGGGAGGAAATAGAGATAAATGGAGGAAAGAGAGGGATGGAGGACAGAGAGAGGGAGGGGGAGGACAGAGGAAAGGAGGGACGGGAGGAAAAGAGAGGATGGAGGACAAGAGAAGGGGAAGATGGAGGACAGAAAAGGAGGGGGAGGGGAAATAGAGGAGGATGGAGGGACAGAGACCGAGGGTGAAGGACAGAGAGGATGGAGACAGAGAGAGGAGGGCGGACACAGAGAGGGATGCAGGACAGAGAGGATGGAGCGGGGGGAGGACAGGAGAGACGGATGGAGGACAGAGAGAGGAGGGAGGAAATAGAGATAATGGATGAGCAGCAGAGCAGGAGGATGGAGGAAGACAGAGATGAGGTTGAGGAACATAGAGAGGATGGAGAAAGAGAGAGGACGGAGGACCACAGAGAGATGGAGACAGAGAGATGGAATGGAGGAAGCAGCAAGGAGGGCAGGAAATAGAGGTGAGAGGATTATTAATAGAGAGGATTGAGGGGATAAGATGAGAGAGAGTGATTGGAGGTTAGGAAGAGATGTTCCCTTTGCAGAGAGAGGGTGGGGAAATAGAGGAGGATGTGCAGGAAGAGAGAGGAGGGAGGCGATCAAAAGGCATGAGGTATTGGAAGGAAAGAGAGAGGATGGGGGGATCAGACTGTGAGAGGGTGGAGGACAGCAGACGTGAGGATGAGGGAAAAATGAAAGGACTGGAGGACAGAGAGAGAGAGGATGGAGGACAGAGACGGTGGCGGAAAGAGAGTTACGGACAGAGAGAGGAGGGAGGACGATAGAGGAGGAGGAGACAGATGAAAGGAGGGATGGAATACGGAAGAGGATGGAGGTAAGAGAGAGGGGAGACCGAGAGGGGATGGAGGACGGAAGGATGGGGACAGAGAGAGGGTGAAGGACGAAGGATGGAGGAAGAGAGAGGAGGAGGACACAGAGAGGGTGCGGACAGGAGATGGAGAGGAGGGAGGACAGAGAGAGGATGGAGGAAGACAGAGAGGGAGGGAGGAAATAGAGATAATGGATGAAGAGAGAGGCTGGAGCAAGAGCGAGGATTGAGGCAAATAGAGAGGATGAGGACAGAAGAGAGGATGAGACAAGAGAGGATTGTAGGACCAGAGAGCAGGGGGTGAGGAGGAGCAGGACAGAGAGAGGAGGAGGAAAAGAGAGAGGGAGGAAAAAGAGATTTAGAGAGAATGAGAAAGAGAAAGAGGGAGGAAATAGAGATAATGGAGGAAAGAGAGAGGAGGGAGGACAGAGAGAGGAGGGGGACAGAGAGAGGATGGAGGACATAGAGAGGAGGGAGGACAGATTAGAGGATGGAGACAGAGAAAGGAGGGAGGAAATAGAGAGGATGGAGGCGAGCGAGGAGGGAGAAACCAGAAAGGATGGAGGAAGGAGAGGATGGAGGACAGAGGATGGAGGACAGAGAGAGAGGGAGGACAGATAGAGGATGGGGACAGAGAGGGAGGGAGGACAGAGAGAGGAGGAGGACAGATAGAGGATGGAGGAAGAGAGGAGAAGGACAGATAGAGGATGGAGGAACAGAGAGAGGAGGGAGAAGCGAGAGGAGGAGGAAAGATAGAGGATGGAGGACAGAGAGAGGAGGGAGAGAGAGGAGGGAGGACAGAGAGAGGAGGAGGACAGAGAAAGGAGGGAGGAAATAGAGATAATGGAGGACGACAGAGGGGGAGAGGAGGAGGATGGAGAGGAGAGGGACAGATAGAGGATGGAGGAAGAGAAGAGGGAGGAATAGAGAGGATGGAGGACAGAGAGACAGGAGAGGAATGGAGGAAGGAGAGGATGGAGGGACAGGAGGAGAGGAGGGAGGACAAGAGAGGGTGAAGGACAGAGAGGGGGGAGGAAGAGAGAGGAGAGGAGGGAGAGGACAGATAGAGGATGGAGGAAGAGAGAGGATTGAGGACAGATAGAGGAGGAGGACAGAGAGAGGTAGCGAGGACAGGGATGACGAGAGAGGAGGAGGACAGAGAAAGGAGGGCGGAAATAGAGATAATGGAGGAGAGAGAGGATGGAGACAGAGAGAGGATGGAGGACAGAGAAGGAGGGAGGAAAATAGAGAGGAGGGAGGACACACCAGAACCAGACCAGCAGCTCCAGAACCCACCAGAACCCAGACAGCAGTAGCAGCACACACCAAAAAGACCAGCAGACAACAACAGCAGTTCCACACCAGAACCCAGACCAGCAGCTCCACACCAGAACCCAGCCCACCCCACCCAGACCACTCCACACCGAACCCAGACAGCAGCTCCACACCAGAACCCCGCCGCAGCTCCACACCAGACCCAGACCAGTAGCTCCACACGAAACAGACAGCAG
This sequence comes from Hirundichthys speculiger, assembly GCA_018398805.1. Lineage (NCBI taxonomy): Eukaryota > Metazoa > Chordata > Actinopteri > Beloniformes > Exocoetidae > Hirundichthys > Hirundichthys speculiger. The sequence continues at coordinate 92,141 of JAGFBZ010001602.1, read as the reverse complement.
AACACACCAGAACCCGACCAGCAGCTCACACCAGAACCCAGACCAGTAGCTCACCAACACCAGAACAAAGACCAGCAGCTCCACCCAGAACCCACCAGCAGCTCCACCAGAACCCGACCAGAACCTCCCACACCAGACCAGCAGAACAAAGACCACAGACCACAGTCCACACCAGAACCCAGACCAGCAGCTCCACACCAGAACCCAGACCAGCAGCTCCACACCAGAACCCAGACCAGTAGCTCCACACCAGAACCCAGACCAGCAGCTCCACACCAGAACCCAGACCAGCAGCTCCAACAGTAGCTCTTGTGTGGATGTCCAAGTAGGATCTGCTGCCACCTGCTGGCTGCTTCCTGTCACTGCTCAGTCTGTCTACTTCTGTCAGAAGAAGTCATGCAGAAGAAAAACAGGAATATTTTTTTAGTTATTTTTTCATCTTCAAGCTGCAGGACAAAGTTAGTCCAGCTGAAGATGAGAACATGGATGAGACAGATGAGATGTTAACTGATGGAGGCTGCAGTCACAGTCTGAGCCAGTCAGGATGTTTATTTTACATCCTTCAGTCCTGGATTATCAGGATCTTTTTTCCTCATTTCTAATCAGTCATACAGGACCATTAGTGGTCATTTACTGCCCTCTACTGGACTGGAGACGCATTACACTGACTGGTCTGAGTATTATCAGTGTACTTTGTTCTATATCTATCTGATATTTAACCTTCAGATGGACCTAAAACATCTCTGTCATGATTGATCAGACATCTGTGGGGACTGGAACTAAACTGGAACATGGAATGTTCGGATTCATCTCTGTTCTCCACCTTCTAACCCTCCGCCTAGCAGCTTTTTATTCACATTTTACAATAGAAGAAAACTTTTGGTAAGGACTGAAAAAAAAAAACCCAACTCAGTTCTAATGGTTCATTCTTACTCTTTACTGGGAGTATCATCATGATTAGACCAGTTTAGGACATTCTGGACTGTTTTATTCAGTGGTGCTTCCTCCTTGGAGGAGTGAAGAACTGCAGGTCTGTCCTGTTACTGAGCAGCAGGGGGCGCTCCAACACATCCTAACTGTGGAATCAAACCACAGCAGACCAGAGAGACCACAGTCCTTTACTGGTTTATTTACTGGACACACAGACAGGTGGACGTTCATCTGATCGTTACTTCATAGTCACAGTCGTGCTCCAATCCCTGATTAGTCTGGGCGGGATGGGTTGTCTCCATGGAGATGGATGGGGCCTTTCCTGTAGCGAGCAACAAGTGAACAGAGCTGTCAATCATCAGCTGTTTGATTGATTAACAGCTCAGTGAATGAGTCAGAAAGTTACCTGCACAGGTTTGGCCTCTACTGCTGGATTGTAGACTAACTAATCACTGAACAGCTCCGGTCAGAGAGCAATTAACCTCTTTACTCGTTATGTAGCGTTTCACAGAGTGCAGAACCGTTTCTGTAATGACATCAAATATAGTACCTGTTATGATATACATAAAGATGTATTCATATGCATAATAAGCCCTGTGTATAATTTCTATGTAAATTCAAAAATAACAGGAAAATAAATCAAATGTTAGCTTAAAACGATGCTAATTCACAATTATACTAACGCTAAAAACACACTTTAAACTGAAATTACACACTGAAAGGTATGTCACATATAGTGGACGGTAAATTAGTCTTTTCTTATCATTAACACAGATGTGTTAGAGCTGGGCAGATCGATCCAAATATCGATAATATCGATACCAACGCTGGTATTTGATATCGAACGATACACGTATAAAAAGATCGATACTCAAGTTTCTTTTCTCTCCCACAACCACTGACTGATGTGAAGTATAAATTCACTGAAGTCTGTGTCTGACACGCTGTTGCTGTGTCCTCCTTCAGTCCAGCAGAGAGTATCAGGTAGATCTGAGGGGTCAATTTCAGCATCGATTCATATTAACTTTCAAATTACATGTTACTGAAGTCATATGTTTTTGGAACCTCAAAAAGATATAATTAAGACCTTGAAATAACCCAGTACAGGTCATGTATCACATTGAAAGGTGTTATCTAAGATAAAATAACATTAGATAATCCTTTATTTATCCCACAACGGAGTAATTTATAGATTTAAAGCAACAGGAAAGGACACGGTGCAAACGAAATTACACAAGTATTGAAATATAATATAATAGTTGGACTAGAAAAAACATTATGAACAGAACAATTCAACTTCAAAGAATATTTACAGAAAAATGTTAACTGTGATAATAAAGTATTTTTGCTGTCACCAATAAAGTTTGCCAAAATTCTATTCTAGGTTTTAATAAAAGAATCCAAAGACAAAAATCACAAAAACACCAAAAGGTCAGCAGTTTCATGATGGATAAGCTTAAAATGAAAAAGTATCTGTATCGGCTATATCAGTCCTGCATTTACTTGGAATCGGATCGATACCAAAGTTCCCAGTATCGCCCACCTCTACTGTTAGCAAGAGTGGTCAATGTGAAAGAGGAACTGCATGAACAGCTTTCAAAATAAGATGTGTACTTCAAAATAAAAGCGGTATTAACATTCAGAGTCTGTAACTTGGAGAATTGTTAACACAGGTGGATGTTCATCTGATCATTATTTCACCACTTCAACAAGTTCAACCATTAAAAACCCAATCAAACAGGTTTATCAGATCAGAGACACAAACATGAGGTTTCCACCTTCACTGTTCACTTTCAGCAGCTTCACTTCATTTCAGAAGTGATGCTCTGTGGAGACATCAGCGATGACATCATCACGGTCATCCTCCAATCGCTGCTCAGCCTGTGTGGGATTGAAGATGGACGGGTCCCTCCCTGCAGTGAGTTTAGCTGTCAATCATTAGTTGATAGAATGATTGACAGCTCAGGGTCCCCACTAGCTGTCACCGTCGAGTGTGTTAAGCGACCCGGGAGGCACGGCCAGTATCGATCCATATCAATGACACCACCTGGAACCTCCATAGACACTGCAGCGACATGTTTGGAACCCCCCTAATGGGGTCCCGACTGCCCGTGGCCCGCTTTCTTCAGTATTTCAAACTCAAAATGAAGTGAGCAAAAAAAAAAAAAAAAAGAAAGAAAGAAAACGGGAAAGTGGTAAATTCAAACGTGTATTAGTATTATTGGACATGGAAGACATCATCACTTCATTTGCAAAAGCCAAGGCCCAAGATTTAAAAACAGTTTCCACCAGGACGTGGATATAGACCCAAACACCATTTTTAAAAACTTTTTTCTTTTTTGCTTGATTGTGTTTTTGTCAAACTTTGCACATTTCAGTTGTGTTTGTTATGTTATATTGTATTTTAGGTTTTCTTCCATTAATGTGCACTTCTGTTACTTAAAATAAAACATTTCTGGACTGAATGATCTTGGTGTTTTTGGGCTCGGAGGGCCCCCAAGGTGACTAGAAACGCTGCTGCATGTACACACACACACATATATAATGTATCTATAGATGATCAAACACATAAATGTGTGCACACAGTTATGAACTTATATTCATACATGCACATACAAGATATAACTGCAAACATATTTATAGACACATATGGGGGAGCAGAGACTGCTATGAGGAGCATCAAGAGTCATTTTTTATCAGGTCTGGTAGATAACCAGAAGTTTGGCTGTTGAGGACCCTATACTCAGGAACAGAAGTTTGAATCAAACTTGCATATCTTCAGTAGAGTGGCTGATATAAACCTGGTAGGTAAACTGCTGCTGACGGAGGAAACAGTCAGTTTCGTTTCTTTCTGTGTTGCTTCGTTCTTTTCAGTAGCTGCTCTAAGAAAGAAACAAAAGTGTCACTGCACAGATGAGCAACAGCTGTTTTATTCAGGCTTCACTGAACTATCAGTGTTCAATCATTCAAAGCATGACAATACAGATATTTAAAAACATGAAACCCCTTCAATCAGGGCTGGTCAATTAATCAAAAATGAACCAAAACCAATATTCAGAACCAGTAATCCACGTAATCTTGCTCGAATCAGTTATTTAAACTATTTCTGTCCTTTGAAACATTCATCATCACATATAGTTCATCTAAAAATATCACAGTTTCAGTATCTAGTTATATTTGAAAGAAAAAATCCTGTCAGTTATATATGAAGGCAAAAAATATACCGATACAGAATTAAGCCATAATTAATCAAGGTAACTTGTGCGATCGTGGTACTGATTTGAGGTCAGCCCTGCGTTACATATTTATTACTGACATTTAAGAGTGCATTACACACACCCGTTATACTATGTTCCTAATGTGGTCAAACTTCAAATCAGCTGAAATAAATGACCAGTTTTATTAAACAAAAACACAAATGTACTAACACAGAACGAAGGAGTTGTTGCTTTCCAAGTCTGCCTTTAGTTAACTTAGTTTACCTGGTTAATGCCAGTCACAGCTAAGTGACCCCCAATGACCTTGATTAAAAAAAACAGGTCAACACAATCCAGTCCAGCAGGGACCTCTTCAAATTCCAGTTCAGATTAGTCTAAACTCAATTGTTTTTTTTTGTTGTTTTTGTTTTTTTTTAAAAGGTAAACTAGTTAAAGAACCCTACTAACTAACTCAACTCTGGGTTTAAAAAAAAAAAAAAAAAACAGATTCAACCCAGATGCAACAGTGGAAATAAAGAATGACTCCATTAACAAGAAGAAACCAGAGTAAACAAACCCCCCCACCCCTTTAAAGGCTGTGCCCAGGGACAACCAGAGGTGTCCTCTCGTCCTCTGGCCAGAGGACCTCGGCAGGGACTGCCTCCAGCCGTGTCCTCTGGCCAGAGGACTTTGGCGGGACTGCCTCCAGCGGTGTCTTCTGACCAGCAGACTGGGACTGGTCTCAACCTGTTTCTACCTGATAATAGTGTTCTTTCAAGGTTCCTACAGGTTCCTGTAGGTCTCTACAGTTCAGGTTATAATAAATTCATCACTTATAATAAACTTCATTAAGAACAGAAAAAAAAAGAATAGAGCGAAAGAGGGTAAAAAAGACACGACACTACCAGACCTGCAAAGCAGACTTGTGGAGATCCACTTGGACTTGCTGTTACTCAACCTGCTGTTGGAGGTTCTGTTTTACTTAGGGACTAAACAGGTCAACACAGTCCAATTAAAGACGGTCCAACTGGAACCTCTTCAAATTCCAGTTCAAATTAATCTAAATCCATTTTTTTAAGATAAACTAGTTAAAGAACTCAACTAAAGTAATTGTTTTTCTTTAAACCCAGATGCAACAGTGGAAATGAAGAACGACTCCATTAATGAGAGGAAACCAGGGTAAAGAACAGTCGGCTTTCTCCACCTGCCAGTGACTGCAGGATGCAGTCAGACAAGAACAGAGGCTTCAAAAGCACTCGTCAGTAGATGAGTAGAGGTGACATCACAGGGGGTTTCTCTGGTACTTCTAATACCATATGGAGGATGCTGATTGGGCAGAAGCAATGTAAGCAGAGACAAACACGGCCCCAGGGTGCTATTCCTGACTTTAGGCCAGGAAGGACATCATAACATGAAAACTCAAGATCACTCCGGCCTGTAAAGCTCAGAAACCATTTATCCCCATATTATTCTCCACTGTGATGTAGTTGCTGATGTCCACGCAGCCCGGTTGGGCAGCGAAATGTTTTCCCACACTCCTGGCACCAGTAGGGCTTCTCCCCTCTGTGTATCCGCTGGTGACAATCGAGGGAGAACTTCACGGCAAAAGACTTCCCGCACTGCTCACAGCTGTACGGCTTCTCTCCTGTATGGATGCGCTCGTGTTTGGAGAGGGTACTTGCACGCGCGAACTTCTGTCCACAGACCTCGCAGACGTACGGTCTCTGTCCATCGTGGGTTTTCTTGTGAAGCAACAAACCAGACTTCCAGGCAAACGCTAACCCACACCGATCACAGATGAACGGCTTTTCTCCTTTATGAGTCCGCTGATGATCCTTCAGGTTGTATAAACGAGCAAAGCCTTTCCCACACTCCTCACACCAGTACGGCTTCTCTCCTGTGTGAACCATCTGATGGCTTTTCAGACTCTCCCTCTGAGTGAAAGTCTTGTCACACTGGTCACAGCGATAAGGTTTGTCGTCCGTGTGAATACGTTTGTGTCTGCTTAGATGATTTGACTGAGTGAAAGACTTCCCACAGTTTTTACAGACATAGGGCTTCTCCCCGGTGTGAACCCTCTGGTGTCTCTTCAGTGCTGCACAGCTGATGAAGGTTTTATCACAGAGCTCACAGTGGAAGCTTTTAGATCTTCCTTTCTGCAATGACACAAGACGAGTCATGTTACATGGTGGAGTGAGCCATTTAAGGATGTTCTTACTACAATTTGGTAGAGGAAACTCCACCACTCCGTTAAACGCTGATCAAATCTAATCTAATCAAATTTATTTATAAAGCCCACAAAGTGCTTTACATAATAAAAAGAAAGAACAAAAACGACTTAAAAGCCATCACAACCCCCAGGTAACATAGTAATCCTCTCTCTCACACGCACCCACACACTCAGTACACTTCAGAGGTCAGTATAATACTACGAAGCTAAAACATTGACAGCAACGGTATGTTTGGTTATCATGCATTTTGATATAGAGGTCTATGGAGACCTGCTCTGTTTTCCTGTCAGCAACTTGTGGTCAGTAGAGGAACTGCAACCTCTAGTGGTCACAGGAGGAACCTCAGTCTCTAGTGGTCAGTACAGGAACTGCATCCTCTAGTGGTCACAGGAGGAACCTTAGCCTCTAGTGGTCAGTAGAGGAACCTCAGTCTCTAGTGGTCTGTGGAGAATCTACAGTCTCTAGTGGTCAGTAGAGGAACTGCAGCCTCTAGTGGTCAGTAGAGTAACCTCAGTCTCTAGTGTTCAGTGGAGAAACTGCAGTCTCTAGTGGACATTAGAGAAACTGCAGTCTCTAGTGGACAGTAGAGGAACCTCAGTCTCTAGTGGTCAGTAGAGGAACCTCAGTCTCTAGTGGTCACAGGAAGAACCTCAGCCTCTAGTGGACAGTAGAGGAACCTCAGTCTCTAGTGGTCACAGGAGGAACCTCAGTCTCTAGTGGTCAGTAGAGGAACTGCAGCCTCTAGTGGTCAGTAGAGGAACCTCAGTCTCTAGTGTTCAGTGGAGAAACTGCAGTCTCTAGTGGACAGTAGAGAAACTGCAGTCTCTAGTGGACAGTAGAGGAACCTCAGTCTCTAGTGGTCACAGGAGGAACCTCAGTCTCTAGTGTTCAGTGGAGAAACTGCAGTCTCTAGTGGACAGTAGAGGAACTGCAGCCTCTAGTGGTCAGTAGAGGAACCTCGGTCTCTAGTGTTCAGGGGAGAAACTGCAGTCTCTAGTGGTCAGTAGAGGAACTGCAGTCTCTAGTGGTCGGTAGAGGAACCGCAGTCACTAGTGGTCAGTAGAGAAACCTCAGTCTCTAGTGGTCAATAGAGGAACTGCAGCCTCTAGTGGTCACAGGAGGAACCTCAGTCTCTAGTGGTCAGTTGAGGAACCGCAGTCTCTAGTGATCTGTAGAGGAACTGCAGCCTCTAGTGGTCACAGGAAGAACCTCAGCCTCTAGTGGTCAGTAGAGGAAATGCAGTCTCTAGTGGTCACAGGAGGAACCTCAGTCTCTAGTGGTCAGTAGAGGAACCTCAGTCTCTAATGGACAGTAGAGGAACTGCAGCCTCTAGTGGTCACAGGAAGAACCGCAGCCTCTAGTGGTCAGTAGAGGAACCTCAGTCTCTAGTGGTCAGTAGAGGAACTGCAGCCTCTAGTGGTCACAGGAAGAACCGCAGCCTCTAGTGGTCCAGTAGAGGAACCGCAGTCTCTAGTGGTCACAGGAAGAACCGCAGCCTCTAGTGGTCAGTAGAGGAACCGCAGTCTCTAGTGGTCAGTAGAGGAACTGCAGCCTCTAGTGGTCACAGGAAGAATCGCAGCCTCTAGTGGTCAGTAGAGGAAATGCAGTCTCTAGTGGTCACAGGAGAAACCTCAGTCTCTAGTGGTCAGTAGAGGAACCTCAGTCTCTAGTGGTCAGTAGAGGAATTGCAGCCTCTAGTGGTCACAGGAAGAACCGCAGACTCTAGTGGTCAGTAGAGGAACCTCAGTCTCTAGTTGTCAGTAGAGGAACTGCAGCCTCTAAAGGTCGGTAGAGGAACCTCAGTCTCTAGTGGTCAGTAGAGGAACATCAGTCTCTAGTGGTCAGTAGAGGAATTGCAGCCTCTAGTGGTCACAGGAAGAACCGCTGACTCTAGTGGTCAGTAGAGGAACCGCAGTCTCTAGTTGTCAGTAGAGAAACTGCAGCCTCTAGTGGTCGGTAGAGGAACCTCAGTCTCTAGTGGTCAGTAGAGGAACCTCAGTCTATAGTGGTCAGTAGAGGAATTGCAGCCTCTAGTGGTCACAGGAAGAACCGCAGCCTCTAGTGGTCAGTAGATGAACCTCAGTCTCTAGTGGTCAGTAGAGGAATTGCAGCCTCTAGTGGTCACAGGAAGAACCGCAGCCTCTAGTGGTCAGTAGACGAACCGCAGTCTCTAGTGGTCACAGGAGGACCCTCAGTCTCTAGTGGTCAGTAGAGGAACTGCAGTCTCTAGTGGTCTGTAGAGAAACCTCAGTCTCTAGTGGTCAGTAGAGGAACTGCAGCCTCTAGTGGACAGTAGAGGAACTGGTCTCTCGTGGTCAGTAGAGGAACCTCAGTCTCTAGTGGTCACAGGAAGAACCGCAGCCTCTAGTGGTCAGTAGAGGAACTGCAGTCTCTCGTGGTCAAAGGAGGAACCTCAGTCTCTAGTGGTCAGTAGAGGAACCGCAGCCTCTAGTGGTCGGTAGAGGAACCGCAGCCTCTAGTGGTCGGTAGAGGAACCGCAGTCTCTAGTGGTCACAGGAGGAACTGCAGTCTCTAGTGGTCAGTAGAGGAACCGCAGTCTCTAGTGATCAGTAGAGGAACTGCAGCCTCTAGTGGTCAGTAGAGGAACTGCACACTCTACTGGTCGGTAGAAAAACTGCAGCCTCTACTGGTCGGTAGAGGAACTGCAGCCTCTAGTGGTCGGTAGAGGAACTGCAGTCTCTAGTGGTCGGTAGAGGAACTGCAGTCTCTAGTGGTCGGTAGAGGAACTGCAGTCTCTAGTGGGCGGTAGAGGAACTGCAGCCTCTAGTGGTCAGTAGAGGAACTGTAGTCTCTAGTGGTCAGTAGAGGAACTGCAGCCTCTAGTGGTCAGTAGAGGAACTGCAGCCTCTAGTGGTCGGTAGAGGAACTGCAGCCTCTAGTGGTCGGTAGAGGAACTGCAGCCTTTAGTGGTCGGTAGAGGAACTGCTGCCTCTAGTGGTCGGTAGAGGAACTGCAGCCTCTAGTGGGCAGTAGAGGAACTGCAGTCTCTAGTGGGCAGTAGAGGAACTGCAGCCTCTAGAGGTCAGTAGAGGAACTGCCGTCTCTAGTGGTCGGTAGAGGAACTGCAGCCTCTTGTGGTCGGTAGAGGAACTGTAGTCTCTAGTGGGCAGTAGAGGAACTGCAGCCTCTAGTGGGCAGTAGAGGAACTGCAGCCTCTAGTGGGCGGTAGAGGAACTGCAGTCTCTAGTGGGCGGTAGAGGAACTGCAGCCTCTAGTGGTCGGTAGTGGAACTGTAGTCTCTAGTGGGCAGTAGAGGAACTGCAGCCTCTAGTGGTCAGTAGAGGAACTGCAGCCTCTAGTGGTCGGTAGAGGAACTGCAGCCTCTAGTGGTCGGTAGAGGAACTGCAGCCTTTAGTGGTCGGTAGAGGAACTGTAGTCTCTAGTGGGCAGTAGAGGAACTGCAGCCTCTAGTGGGCAGTAGAGGAACTGCAGTCTCTAGTGGGCAGTAGAGGAACTGCAGCCTCTAGAGGTCAGTAGAGGAACTGCCGTCTCTAGTGGTCGGTAGAGGAACTGCAGCCTCTAGTGGTCAGTAGAGGAAATGCAGCCTCTAGTGGTCGGTAGAGGAACTGCAGCCTCTAGTGGTCGGTAGTGGAACTGTAGTCTCTAGTGGGCAGTAGAGGAACTGCAGCCTCTAGTGGTCAGTAGAGGAACTGCAGCCTCTAGTGGTCGGTGGAGGAACTGCAGCCTCTAGTGGTCGGTAGAGGAACTGTAGTCTCTAGTGGGCAGTAGAGGAACTGCAGCCTCTACTGGTCGGAGAGGAACTGCAGCCTCTAGTGGTCGGTAGAGGAACTGCAGCCTCTAGTGGTCGGTAGAGGAACTGTAGTCTCTAGTGGTCGGTAGTGGAACTGCAGTCTATAGTGGGCAGTAGAGGAACTGCAGTCTCTAGTGGTCGGTAGAGGAACTGCAGCCTCTAGTGGTCAGTAGAGGAACTGCAGCCTCTAGTGGTCAGTAGAGGAACTGCAGCCTCTAGTGGTCAGTAGTAAAACTATAACAAACGTCCCTCTCTCTATCAGGAAGTAGATGGTTCCTCTTTGATCCAGTTCTGGTTTCAGTCCAGTAGTTTTACCTGCTGGTTTGTGGGTCCAGATGATGGTTCTGCTCCGATACCGCCAGACTCTGGTCTCTCCAGGTCCTGGTTCTGCTCCTCCATGTTCCGTCTGGATCCTCTTCTAATCCTCCTTCCTTCTTCTTCCTCCAGATCGGTGTTAAACAGATAAATCTCCGTGTCGGTGTCAGATCTAAGCGGACATCCTGACAGGAACCAGAACCGGGAAGCTGAGCTCCGCCGCCCGGAGGATCTGAGCGGTGGTGAGGGGAGGACCGCGGGACCACGAGGAGGAGAGTCCGGGTTTAGTGAGGAGTCAGTCGGAGCCGTGGAGGGAACGTCGGTCGGTAGTCAGCAGCGAAGATACCGGAGCTGGAGATCACCGGGTAGATTTAGGTTTAGGTTTAGATTTAGATCTTGATTTAGATTTCGGTTTAAATTTAGATTTAGATCGAGTCGCAAAACTCCGACACTCACAAACATTGACGTGAGCTGGAATGCGGAAGTCACGTGAGTCACGGAGCCTCCGACGCAGCGTTGCCAGCTGGGAAATGTAGGATTATCGTGCCAGAGACTCAAAATGATCGTATTTTGAGTGAAATTATCGTACATCTGTCATAACCAAAGTAACAAGCCCAATAATGCGCTATAGTCAGATTTAATCACTCGTAGTTCTGAGACAAAGGTTCGTATCTCACGCTCAGCAAAGCAGGATTGGCCGGAAACACGACACATGGGAACAGACAAGATTCAAGATTCAAGCCTTTTATTTGTCATATGCATAGTTAACACAGGGTCAAGGATGCAATGAAATGCTTGCTGGGAGAAAGAACCGCTTATGACTCGCCAAGGGAATACTGGTAAAAGAAAAAAATAAGATAAAAATACAGTCTACACAGTAGAGAATTCCAACATAATATGCAATGAAAACATTTCAAGCATATGGAAAAATTTCAAGCATATAGAAAAATTTCAAGCATATAAGCGGTAAGTGTACAGTAGGTCACAGTGTGTAATATAATAATAATAATGATAGTATAAGTATAGGTAATGTAAGTGTATATATAATGTGATATAGTATAGTATAGATACTCAGTATACATATAATATAATAATATGATTGTAATTGTATAATATAATATAGGTATGTAATTATGTATATAATATGTACATAATATGATAATAGTGATAATAATGATAATATGAGATACAATATACACAGAGTGATACAGTATAAACAGAGTGTATTTCAACAATATATACTATAACATTTTCAGAAAAAAAGAAAAAATATACAATAAAGTAGAATATAAAAAGATATTAAAGTGTTAACATTATCTAAAGTGTCGCAGTGTAAGGTGCATGGGACCAGTAAGTAAACATTCATTTCACATGAATAGTACATATGGTATATTGCACATAGTGGAGTATTGCACATTGTCTAAAGCAGTGGTTATGACAGGATATGACATTGAGGTAGTGAAGCATGTAGTGACATGTTGTGTAAAGAGTCCTTATGGCAGAGTGAAGGTGCAATCTGGAGTTGAGTAACCTGACGGCCTGGGGGTAGTAGCTGTCCCTCAGTCTTTTTGTGCGGGCGGGCAGGCTCCTGTGCCGTCTGCCAGATGGTAGCGGACGGAAAAGTCCATGTGCTGGATGTGTGTGGTCTTCGGTGATGCGCTGTGCCTTACCCAGACCCCTGCTGTGGTAAATGTCCTGGATGGGGGGGAGGCTGCTGCCTGTGATGTCCTCTGCCGCTCGCACCACCCTCTGTAGAGCTTTGCGGCTCTGGGCAGTGCAGTTCCCATACCACACTGTGATGCAGCCCGTCAGCAGACTCTCGATGGTGCACCTGTAGAAGTTGGTGAGGATGCTGGTGTTCATGCCAAACTTCCTCAGCTTCCTCAGGAAGTAGAGTCGCTGCCGGGCTTTCTTCACCACAGTGTCTGTGTGGAGTGACCAGGACAGATCCTCAGTGATGGGGACACCCAGGAACTTGAAGCTGCTGACCTGCTCCACCTCAGCGTTGATGATGTAGATGGGGGGGTGCTGGTCAGTCCGCTGCCTCCTAAAGTCCACGAACATCTCCTTGGTTTTTCTGACATTCAGAGAGAGGTTGTTTTCCTGGCACCAGCTGGTTAGTAGGTTAATCTCATCTCTGTAGGCTCTCTCATCGTTGTTGGTGATGAGGCCCAGGATGGTGACTGAGCGGTCATTAGAATTGTGAGTTTTCTAACTGAATTAATATTGGTAGACGATGACCTATCTAGTTAACACTCGCCTTACATGATCAACTTGTTATTTGTCTGGTATGTTAATTACACTCCAAAACTTAATGTCTTCAGCATGTTTTATTTAAACATTTGCTGATCTCAACAGGATAAAGAATCTCATTACAGAAACTTTAACTGTAACTTCTAACAAAAAGGGAATGTCAAAAAAATGTATGATTCACACTTCATATAAATGATTATAAACATTACAATATGTATGAAACCAAAAGTGTAATAACTTGAACAACAGATTCATACAATAAAAATAAAAAGTAAGCCTATTTTAACTAAGCTTAAATATAAACCACTAAGCTTATATTTATATTCAGCAGATTTTAAAATTTCAAAGAAAAAAAACAACAAATCCCTTCCTTAAGAACTCATTTGATATATGGTTTAAGTCTGGGCGGTCAGGGGGGTGCAAAAAATTGGCGACTTATATGTTCAGGGCACCTTACTAACATTTAACGATCTCTGCATGAAATATTCAATACTCAATTCCGAAAAAATACTAAATACTTACAATTGATGCACTTCATTTAATCAAAATGGCATCAAGTCACAGAGGAACCGCCGCTGACCTGCCTTCAGGACGCGGTGTTAAAACACATGAATGGAAAACGCCAAATCTCTATGCTATATACAGTACTTGTCTCACGTGACGAGGAATCTAGTCATGACAGAAGAAGGGCATGGAGTTCAGATATTAAGGAAGATATTGGGGAAACTGAGTGGGCGACAGCTTGTATAGAAGCCCAAACACAAACTATTAATACCCACATGAAACTGCTACAACATAAATGGTTAATGAGAACATACACAACTCCAGAGAAACTCAATAAATGGTCCCCTGACACTCCAGATACTTGTGTGAAATGCTTGACTGAGAAAGGTACTTTCATTCATTGTGTATGGGATTGTCCTAAACTTGTAACTTTTTGGAAAATAGTCATTCACACTCTAAGTAAAATTACAGGTATTCAGATACGCGGTGTAGAAAAACTTTGTATTTTAGGGATATATCCAGATTGCTTTTCTGCTAATTCTAAATGTAAGACCTTGATCAACTTTGGTCTCCTGCAGGCCAGGAGGATGATTGCTCTGTCTTGGAGAAACACTGAAGTATCATCTACACAATCTTGGATTAGAGAGATGGCAATGTATGTTACACTAGAAAAACTAACGTATGTGATCAGGGGTAAAGAACAAGAATTTGAAGAAGCGTGGGCACCCTTAATGGACTTTCTCAAGCAACAATAGATTATCTATTTAGAGGGCTATTGTGTATGTGATTTACTTATTATAATTTTTTTTAAATTATTTATCTATTTATTTACTTATTTTTTTATTTACTTACTATTTTAGGTGGATGTGTATGTTTGTGTGTATTTGTATGTATGTGTATGTAGCGAGGTTTGCCTACATCTCATTTAGCAACTTCTGTGGCATGTGTCAATAAGCTCTGTGTGTTCTTCTTGAAAATTGATAAAAACACTGGAAAAATAATCAGCTGAAATCAATTACCAGTTTTATTAAACAAAAACAGAAATGTGAAGATAAAAAAAAGCACACCTTAAAAATCGCTGCACTAATTCAGAAAATTAAACCTTTAATTCAGCTCAATGTTGTTTACATGTGACCCCAATGCCCTTGATTCAGGGAGTAAAACCAGTTCCACTCAGTTCAATTAATGACAGTCCAGTTATAATCTATTCAGATTCAGTTCAAGTTTATTTAAATCCGGTTTTTAAAAAGCAGACTAGGGAAAGAACCTAATGACATTCATTGATTTCTTTTTTATACCCAGATGAATTCCCCATCCTGAGTAATTATAAGGCAGCAGTGGAAAAGAAACATTTCTCCGTTAATGAGAGGAAACCAAGGGAAAGAGAGACAGGAAGAACTGCAGTTCCTTCACAGACCACTAGAGGGGCTGACTCCAAAAGACTACAAAGAAAATTGTGGAGTTAACTGTAACCACTGGGGCTACTTCTGGGTTGGCCTGGAAGAGTTTAGGGGTGGAGCTTATCTGAACAACCTGAGGCAGCTGTCTCCAGCTCTGTTTAAAGGCTGCAGTCCAGGATAACCAGAGGACCTCAGGTGGACCTCCTCTGGTTCCACAGCTTCTCCCTCCTACTGAGTCCCCTGGCTTCAGATTGACATTTTCACCTCGGACCATTTCAGCCCCCCCTCCAAATTGACAAACCGGACCACCAGGCAATGACAACCACAATGAATGCTACCAGACATAAAACAAAGACTCGCGGAGATCCACTGGGACTTGCTGTGGCTCGACCTGCTGCTGGAGGTTCTAGGCTCCAGGACACTTTCATGACCTTGCAGGTGACTGCAGCCACCGATCACTGTGAGCAGCAGGCCGAGCAACCTCCGGTTTCAGCAAGGCTCTGCCAGTCCTCCTTTCAGCTCTTAAAATGTCTCCTAGCAGCAAAATTTGAAATGAGGGTGATTGGACCGATTTGATCAGAATAAATGTAATCAAAGGTTAGCGTAAACTAGGATGACCAAGCTAGAATTCTCAACTTGCGATAAACTAACCTAAGGTGGGCGTCCTCTAGCCAGCCTCCAGGAGTACAAGTTCTGCCTATCTGCCCATCTTTGGTTGAACCAGGGTTAGGTTGCATCAGTTCTTACCAAGAGGGTGCACTAAGACAAGAACAGAGGCTTCAAAAGCACTCTTCAGTAAACTGCCATTACTTCTCAAACCATCTGGAGGGTGCTGAAGAGGTGCTTATACCAGCTGGAGGATGGGTTGGGCAGAAAGCATGGAGAGCCCAGACAAACACAGGCTAACAAGCATCAACAAGAACTACCAACTGGTAGTAATGAGGACATAACGCAAGAACTAAAGAACACTTCGGCCTGTCAAGCTCAAATGCACCACCTCATACACTCACAGCAAAGGTTCATGTTGAGGGAGCTTCTCCCCACCCCCACTGGTTATCCCTTTATTCTCAACTCTGATGTAGTTGCTGATGTACACGCAGCCCACTTGTGGAGCGAAAGGTTTTCCCACACTCCTGGCACCAGTAGGGCTTCTCCCCTCTGTGTATCCGCTGGTGACAATCGAGGGAAAACTTCATGGTGAAAGACTTCCCGCACTCCCCACAGCTGTAGGGTTTTTCTCCTGTATGGATCCGCTGGTGCTTATAGAGGGAGCTCGAACGCGTAAAGGTTTTTCCACATTTGTCACAAATGTACGGCCTCTGTCCATCATGAGTTTGTTTGTGATACATCAAACCAGACTGCCAGGCAAACGTTAACCCACACCGGTCACAGGTGAACGGCTTTTCTCCAGTATGAATCCGACGATGACATTCCAGGTGGATTTTCTGAGGAAAGCCTTTCCCACACTCCTCACACCAGTACGGCTTCTCTCCTGTATGGACCCTCTGATGTCTTTTCAGACTCTCCCTCTGAGTGAAAGTCCTGTCACACTGGTCACAACAATAAGGTTTTTCATCTGTGTGACTACGTCTGTGTCTGCTTAGATGACATGACTGAGTGAAAGACTTTCCACAGTTTTTACAGATGTAGGGATTTTCCCCGGCGTGAATCCTTAGGTGCTTCTTCAGCACTGAAGCTCTGCTGAAGGTTTTATCACAGAACACACAGTGGAGACTTTGAGAACTCTCTGGCTCCTCTCGTTTCTGTAATGACACAAAGTCAGTCACATTAGCCAATTTCCCCTCGGGGATTATTAAAGTATTTTCAATTCAATTCAATTCAATTCAATTACATGCTAACCATCCCGCATTTCCAGTTCGGTCCCACAATTTTCCATAAATTCCCAAACCTCTCATGGAAGGTTTTTAGTCTGGAATATTTCCAAAATTCACCAGCTTAACTTCATGGAAAGTTTCCACAAATTCTAAATCGTTAATTTTGTTTCATTGGAGAAGGTTTGTGAAAATGAAGGGCAACATGAAGCTGTGTGTTTGTGACTGAACGTGCCCATTAAACACTGATTTAGTACAAAACTAAACAATGCCATGAAGAAAAATTTCAACTTGATTCTAAACAAGTTCAAGTTTTTTTGGTGCAATAAACTGTTAAAACATCTGATTTATTGAATGTCATTGATCCAATATTGTCTGGTCCTGAGATGGACTCCCATCAGGCACAGCAGGCGCATTCATGAGTGTGACAGTTAATTTGTACCAGTTTCCTTCTGCTGAATCAAAATAAAACACAGACAACTGAGCTTCTTCTTCATTGTGTTTCTCTTCTCATCAGGAACAAATGCTGAACTTCCACAACAACTAGAAGGTTACATTCTTTCTTATCATTTTGTATTACCTGTTTAAGTATCTAAATTTCAACTGATCAAGGAAATTAGTCGTCTAATTATTTTTCTCACCTGTATCACTTTTGACAGGCCAGGAATAAGATTTTTGTATATATATTTATAAAGTAGGGGTGCATGATGATTATTGGACTGGAAAATTATCGGTCTATAATAAATTAAATCAAATAAAAAGATACAAAAAATAATGATGTTGGTGAAAGTGCTTGTTGGCAGCATCGACCGTTAAGGAGCAATGAAAGCTGACCGCACAATGCTGTGCTAGCACATCTTCACCAACTCCAAGCAACTCAAATCTTGCTTGGATTCTTTTCAGATAATTTCCATGACAATGTACACTAAGAGAAGTGTAGAGCACTGACGAGTAGCCTACCTGTATATCTGCTACACAGAAGCATTAACCAGGCTTAAGGCTGAGCTAATATTCAAGCTACATGAGAGCTACAAGCTACAATCAGTGCGTTTACATGGGAAGTTTAATTCCTCTTTAATTCAGAATGAAAGTTAAATCCGAATAAAAGTTACCATGTAAACACCTAATTCCATATGAAAATGTCAATTCCGAATTAAACTTAATTCCGAAGTAAGTGGCTGGTTTAGTCCCATTTTAATTCCGAATTAAATAATTCCGCGGTCACGTATACACTCATTCCTGTTTAAATTAATTCCCGTCTTTCTGCGCATGCTCGTTCTCTTGCCCGTCTGTGGCGATGACGCTTATATTCCGCGTGGGCTTGTTTTCAAAACAAAGTTTTAAAATGGCAGCACGCAGTAAACGGTGTTGAAGAGCAGAGACGATTTATTTAATAAATAGTTTGGAGGAACTGGAAATAATTAAAAGAACAGATGGCAGGAAACATAAAAATTGTGAGCTTTTCAAAATTGTAGAAGCCAGGTTAAATGAAGGAGGTTTCACAGATAGAGATGCCACCCAGGTCAAAAATAAGTGGAATGTTGTTGCTAACCGAGTTGTCGCTAAGTTTGTTTTCTTCCGGTAGATATAAAGACGTCTGCCCCCCTATCCAATCAAAACCCTTCCCAACCCGCAGACCTAAAGCGGAATTGGATAAAGTCGAACAAACGTGTTTTCCATGTAAACCTCAATTCGGAATTACTATTTCCATGTAAACTCGAAGGAAAATAGCTTAATTCGGAATTATTTAATTCGGAATTATTAATTCCGAATTAAAAGACATCATGTAACCGCAGCCAATGAGAGAACAAGGAATGGGTTAATTCAGGTTGGCCTGACTTCAAATCAATGTCAGAATTAACTAAACATTTTACCTCAAATATGTTTTATCTTAAACAGATGACTGTCATGATTGTTGCTGTAAATACACTCAAATATTTATGCAGACTCTAGTGGCCGGTAGAGGAACTGCAGCCTCTAGTGGTCTGTGGAGGAACTGCAGCCTCTAGTGGTCACAAGAGGAACTGCCGTCTCTAGTGGTCGGTAGAGGAACTGCAGTCTCTAGTGGTCGGTAGAGGAACTGCAGTCTCTATTGGTCGATAGAGGAACTGCAGCCTCTATTGGTCGATGGAGGAACTGCAGCCTCTAGTGGTCACAAGAGGAACTGCAGTCTCTAGTGGTCGGTAGAGGAACTGCAGTCTCTAGTAATCTGTGGAGGAACTGCAGTCTCTAGTGGTCACAAGAGGAACTGTAGCCTCTAGTGGTCTGTGGAGGAACTGCAGTCTCTAGTGGTCTGTAGAGGAACTGCAGCCTCTAGTGGTCGGTAGAGGAACCGCAGCCTCTATTGGTCGATAGAGGAACTGCAGCCTCTATTGGTCGATGGAGTAACTGCAGTCTCTAGTGGTCGGTAGAGGAACTGCAGTCTCTAGTGGTCGGTAGAGGAACTGCAGTCTCTAGTGGTCGGTAGAGGAACTGCAGTCTCTATTGGTCGATAGAGGAACTGCAGCCTCTATTGGTCGATGGAGGAACTGCAGCCTCTAGTGGTCACAAGAGGAACTGCAGTCTCTAGTGGTCGGTAGAGGAACTGCAGTCTCTAGTAATCTGTGGAGGAACTGCAGTCTCTAGTGGTCACAAGAGGAACTGTAGCCTCTAGTGGTCTGTGGAGGAACTGCAGTCTCTAGTGGTCGGTAGAGGAACTGCAGCCTCTAGTGATCAGTGGAGGAACTGCATTCTCTAGTGGTCGGTAGAGGAACTGCAGCCTCTATTGGTCGATAGAGGAATTGCAGTCTCTAGTAGTCTGTGGAGGAACTGCAGTCTCTAGTGGTCCGTAGAGGAACTGTAGTCTCTAGTGGTCACAAGAGGAACTGCAGCCTCTAGTGACTCTCACTCATTATTTTGATCCTTGTTGGAAGACCACGGGGCAGACCAGGACCCGCTGGAGAGATGATATCTCTCAGCTGGTCTGGTGGAAGCGGCCGGGGGGAGGGAGGTCTGAGCCCCTCTGCTGAAGCTGTTGCCCCCGCGAGCCGACTACGGACCAAGCGGGAGCTAATGGATGGATGGAACTGATCCTTGCACGTATATTTTTGTGTCCATTCAATCGCGTCCTGGCAAAACCTGCAGAATTTTAAATTGCCAGACACATAATAATCTCGGATAAACTGCTCTGCCCTGTACCTGAGAGTAAACCACTAGTTCTTTTGCTTCTTTTCCGGTTTCTCGGGTGCCGCTTCGACGTGTTTTTTTTTCTATGATGAGGAAAGCGGGGGCAGAGAAGCTAGAATGTCCCCACCTTTTCGTGAACCCTCTTGGAACATTTTCTCGAAAGAAAAGTTCCTTTTAGTCCGGGAGAAAAAAAAAATAAAAAAACTTTTACGCAAATTGCCGTTCAGTTCTGTTATATTGTGCATTTAAAGTGAATTCCGTTTTTAATCTCCAATTCCGTGATTCCGTCCGCGATTCCGTGATCGCGGATTCCATAGGGCTCTAGTAGAGGAACTGTAGCCTCTAGTGGTCTGTGGAGGAACTGCAGTCTCTAGTGGTCGGTAGAGGAACTGCAGCCTCTAGTGGTCAGTGGAGGAACTGCATTCTCTAGTGGTCGGTAGAGGAACTGCAGCCTCTATTGGTCGATAGAGGAATTGCAGTCTCTAGTAGTCTGTGGAGGAACTGCAGTCTCTAGTGGTCGGTAGAGGAACTGCAGTCTCTAGTGGTCGGTAGAGGAACTGGTCTCTAATAGAGGAATGCAGCCTCTATTGGTCGATCTAGAGGAACTGCAGCCTCTAGTGGTGGAGGAACTGCAGTCTCTAGTGGTGGAACTGGTCTAGTGCAGTAGAGGAAGGAAACTGCAGTCTCTAGTGGTCGGTAGAGGAACTGCAGCCTCTAGTGGTCGTAGAGGAAATGCAGCCTCTATGGTCGATAGAGGAACAGCCTCTATTGGTCGATGGAGGAACTGCAGTCTCTAGTGGTCACAAGAGGAACTGCAGTCTCTAGTGGTCGGTAGAGGAACTGCAGTCTCTAGTGGTCGGTGGAGGAACTGCAGTCTCTATTGGTCGTAGAGGAACTGCAGCCTCTATTGGTCGATGGTGGAGGAACTGCAGCCTCTAGTGGTCACAAGAGGAACTGCAGTCTCTAGTGGTCGGTAGAGGAACTGCAGTCTCTAGTAATCTGTGGAGGAACTGCAGTCTCTAGTGGTCACAAGAGGAACTGTAGCCTCTAGTGGTCTGTGGAGGAACTGCAGTCTCTAGTGGTCGGTAGAGGAACTGCAGCCTCTAGTAATCTGTGGAGGAACTGCAGTCTCTAGTGGTCACAAGAGGAATTGCAGTCTCTAGTAGTCTGTGGAGGAACTGCAGTCTCTAGTGGTCTGTGGAGGAACTGTAGTCTCTAGTGGTCGGCAGAGGAACTGCAGTCTCTAGTGGTCAGAGGAACTGTAGTCGCTAGTGGTCTGTGGAGGAACTGTAGCCTCTAGTGGTCTGTGGAGGAACTGTAGTCTCTTAGTGGTCTGTGGAGGAACTGTAGTCTCTAGTGGTCTGTGGAGGAACTGTAGTCTTTAGTGGTCGGCAGAGGAACTGCAGTCTCTAGTGGTCATAGAGGAACTGTAGTCTCTAGTGGTCTGTGGAGGAACTGTAGTCTCTAGTGGTCTGTGGAGGAACTGTAGTCTTTAGTGGTCAGCAGAGGAACTGTAGTCTCTAGTGGTCATAGAGGAACTGTAGTCTCTAGTGGTCTGTGGAGGAACTGTAGTCTCTAGTGGTCTGTGGAGGAACTGTAGCCTCTAGTGGTCTGTGGAGGAACTGTAGTCTCTAGTGGTCTGTGGAGGAACTGCAGCCTCTAGTGGTCAGTAGAGGAACTGCAGTCTCTAGTGGTCGGTAGTGGAACTGCAGTCTCTAGTGGTCGGTAGAGAAACCGCAGCCTCTAGTGGTCGGTAGAGGAAAAGCAGCCTCTAGTGGTCGGTAGAGGAACTGCAGCTTCTGGTGGTCGGTAGAGGAACTGCAGCCTCTAGTGGTCGGTAGTAAAACTACAACAAACGTCCCTCTCTCTATCAGAAAGTAGATGGCTCCTCTTTGATCCACTTCTGGTTTCAGTTCAGTAGTTTTACCTGCTGGTTTGTGGGTCCAGATGATGGTTCTGCTTCGATACCGCCAGATTCTGGTCTCTCCAGGTCCTGGTTCTGCTCCTCCATGTTCCGTCTGGATCCTCTTCTAATCCTCCTTCCTTCTTCTTCCTCCAGATCGGTGTTAAACAGATAAATCTCCGTGTCGGTGTCAGATCTAAGCGGACATCCTGACAGGAACCAGAACCGGAAAGCTGAGCTCCGCCGCCCGGAGGATCTGAGCGGTGTGTGAGGGGAGGACCGCGGGACCACGAGGAGGAGAGTCCGGGTTTAGAGAGGAGTCAGTCGGAGCCGTGGAGGGAACGTTGGTCGGTAATCAGCAGTAAAGTTACCTGGAGTTGGAGATCACCACTGGTGATGTTACGAGGCTTAGAAGCGTGTATCGAGTAATGGAGGGGGCGTTTCCGGGAAGCGCGTATCGAGGCTTGCTGCGTTTAGGGGAGGAGCCGAAAGCGATGACGTCCGAAGCGTTGCTGCCCGGCTGTACCACGTGACTGCTTCAGGAAGTGGTTCAGATTATGGCGCTGGGTTTGACAGCTCTATAAACGCCACAGGCTCCATTCAAAATGTGGGTTTTTGTAGGCGAGTTGCGGTCAGTTCAGAGTGTGGATAGAGTTTGGATAGCTTGGATACTAGAATCTGGATAGCGTTTATATAGTTTGTTGTAGTTCAGTATATAGTTTGGAGAGTTTAGCAGAGTTTAGGAGAGAGAGAGACAGTAGATTTAGGCAGAGTGAGGACAGGATAGGAGGAGGATGGAGCCAGCTCAGAAGAGGAGGATTTCCCCTATGTGGGAACATTTTGACTTGATTAGTCCAAATAAGGTAAGCTGTATATACCATTAATTTAGATGCATTAGGTTTGCTTGTGAAGAACTGTACATGATGGCACAAACATTTTTATGCACCGCAGCATCCTCTGTACAATGTGAAAGGGTGTTCTCCAAGGCTGGAGAGATTGTGTCTGAAAAAAAGGAATCGGTTAAAACCAAAAACTGGAAAAATTGCTATTTCTGAATAAAAATGCATAAAAACACCCCTTTAATGGTCGTCATTGTCCAAGTTGCACAAGCATATTCAGTGCGCCCCCTCCGTAGTTCCACAAGCACTTTCACTGTTTTCTGCCCAACTAAGCTCAGGTCATTTTCTTTAAATGACAAAAAAAAAAAAAAAAAAAATGCACAACATGCT
Source organism: Hirundichthys speculiger (assembly GCA_018398805.1). Classification (NCBI taxonomy): domain Eukaryota; kingdom Metazoa; phylum Chordata; class Actinopteri; order Beloniformes; family Exocoetidae; genus Hirundichthys; species Hirundichthys speculiger. The sequence continues at coordinate 69,410 of JAGFBZ010001602.1, read as the reverse complement.
GTATCATATGATACTACTTTGGGAAACATTAAACAGAGATTACATTCAAACAATATTTTATTATGCACTTGATCATTTATGTAGACCAATTATTTGGTCATACACATTTTGTTATTCACAGTCATTCGCAAGAGCCATAACTGATACATAAATTCAATGCATCACATCTTAAGATTCAGCTGGCTGTGATCATAAACCTGACCAGTAGGTGGTGTCATGTGCATATGAAGCTTCAAGAAATGAACCCTTTCTCGAACCAACTGGCTGAAGTGGTACAATAGCTCACGATGCTTCATCTTGCCATCACTACTGCTCAGGTCCCTACCCTGCTACAGGTTCCCTGATAGATTACAGAGACCCCCTGAAGACAGAAAACCATTATATACGACCAGACATGAACACATCATATGACGACAGAGACCACCCCTGAGAGACCATTGACAGACCCTGACAGAAACTGACCTTTAGACCTGACAGAGATTATAGACAGAGACCGACAGAGACATAGACAGAGACAGAGACCAGACAGACACCTGAGACAGAGACCTGGTAGAGACCTGACAAAGACCTGACAGAGACCCTAGAGACTAGAGACCTAGAGACAGAGACCTGAGACCAGAGAACTAACCTGACAGAGACCTAGAGACCTAGAGAGAGACCTGACAGAGACCTGGAAGAGACCTGACAGAGACCTAAAAGAGACCTGGTAGAGACCTCTAGACACCTGACAGAGAAAGACCTGACTGAGAACAGACCTGACACCTGGAGAGACCTGAGAGACACCTGACAGAGACCAGACCTAGAGAGAGACACCTGACAGAGACCTGACAGAGAACTGGCAGAGACCTGACAGAGACCTGATTGAAATCTAACACAGACCTAACAGAAACCAGGCAGAGACCTGACAGAGAACTGATTGAGATCTAACAGAGACCTAAAAGAGACCTAACAGAGACCTGACATAGACCTAACAGGGACCTGACAGAGACCTGACAAAGACTGAAAAGAGACCTGATTGAGATCAAACAGAGACCTGACAGAGACTTAAAAGAGACCTGATTGAGATCTAACAGAGATGTAACGGAACCTGACAGAGACCGACAAAGACCTGACAGAGACCTGAAAGAGATGTGACAGAGATCTAACAGAGACCTGATTGAGATCTAAAAGAGACCTGACAGAGACCTGATTGAGATCTAACAGAGACCTCACAGTGACTTAACAGAGACCTGACAGTGACTTAACAGAGACCTGACAGAGACATGACAGAGATCTAACAGAAACCTGACAGAGACCTGATTGAGACCTAACGGAGACCTGACAGAGACCTGACAGAGATCTGACAGAGTACAGCCTGATTTTAGAACTGCTTGATGTTCTGTTAAGTGCACTCAGGTTTTAGGTTGAGACGGGAGAGTTTGGTGTCAAATCTGCGTAAAACAGCCCAAATTCAAGGCTGCTAGCGAAAGCTAACCAGAGGACACCAGCTGGACTGCTTCTGGCTCACTGGTTTCTACCTTATTACCCGTATCTGGATTCTTCAGTCAAGTGATCTAGACCTGCAGTCATTCACTAGCTACATACCACTAGCTGATGTCAGCCGAAACAAGAGCTAAAACAAAAGCTAGCAGAGTACCAGTGGTCCCCACAGTCCGTCCCCCACAGTTCCACAGACCCACAGGTCCTGATGGAACCAGACAGGCAGGGCCCCAGGGACGCCCCTCCCAGGCCCCCCGGGGGGGGGGGTCTCATGGGTTGGCAAATGCTCTGAAAGGAGCAGAAGATCAACCCGATCTTGAAAGGACCCAGATCCATCCGGTCTTTAAAGGCATCACTGGGTCCAAACAACATGACCTCAGTCTTCTCATCATTTCACTTATTTTAACTTCACCAAACAATGAACAACCTTCTGTCTAGAAGGCGCTCTAGAAAACATGACTTCAACCAGCCAATCAGTTTCTAACTGGTGGTGTAAAACATTCATGTTCTTTTATCTGGTGTCAAGAAGAGACTGAAAACAAAGATTAATACAAACTTTACTATGCCATGCAGAATATTTCCCTCCTAACTCCATAGAGACTCAAAGGAAGCGCACCCCTGTGTTCTGGGTTGTTCTTCCTTTTCTAACCCTAGAAGGGGGTTCCAGATGTCACTTACAGCATGTATGTTTACATTGTCACAGTCCAGGAGCAAAGGTTGAAAACTGTTTATCTGTGGAAGTCAGGAGGTCCTGGTGTAAACACTAACTTACCCCTTCGGTCATAAGACCAGCAGGAAATTGAGATAACAAAATGGAAACACAGCCAGCATTCCTCAACGCAATAAAGTTTAGTCTTAAACAACTAATGTGCACTAAAAACCTTGAAGCTGATTATAATTCCTAACAGTTGTTTTGTAAATATGATGTCACACATCAGAATAAATATACCTTTACAGATGAGAACGAATCCAGGTTGTTCCAGGATCTGATGGACAAGACGACATCACAGGTTGATGAGAAGGATGGCTGGACATGTCTGAACATGTCTGTAATAATCAAATCCTTGTTGGCCTGCAAGTTTCTATTTCTCTTCCAAAACAAGAGCTGATCTGGTACAGACTCCTGCTGAGACGCTGACAGAAGCTCTGAGCAGTGGCAGGAAGCAGCCAGCAGGTGGCAGCAGATCCCAACTGGACAGAAGCAGGAATGAACCTCCACACAGGAGCTCCTGTTGGAGCTTTGGCCTCAGTCTGTATGTGTGAAATTAACTTCAAAAAATGGTGGACAAAAATCACAGGGGTGGTCACGTGGTCACGTGATCAGAGATCGTGGACGAGATCTTGTGTGTGATGGTGTGACAGCAGCTGAGGATGCTTCACAGATCAGTGGAAACCTTGGGCTTTTTCTGATTGATCCAAGCACATGCAGCTGATTCAATTCCACCTTAGGCACAGTCAATAAAAGTCTACCCTGGGACCAGCAGCGGAACATGCCGCTGCCGGGCCGGGGGCGGGGCACATGACCGGGCCCTTTAAGCCCAATAAAGCTTGTGATTACATCGTTTTACAACATACACGTGCCCGCAACAGCGGGGACTTACAAGCATTACTACATTTTTGACACAGAGCTCAAAGCATTTGATAGTAAGAGTTCAACACCACGAAGAGCGACCATGTCATTCTGAAATCAATCAAACCTGTAGTATTATGGCATTATACATTGTCTAAAATGTATTCGGCGGTTTGTGGTTGTGACGTCACGTGGGAGACGCACCAGTTATTGTTGTAATAGCTACCGGCATTCATTCATTCATTCACTTATTCATTCATTCATTCATTCATTCATTCATTCATTCATTCATTCATTCATTCATTCATTCATTCATTCATTCATTCATTCATTCATTCATTCATTCATTCATTCATTCATTCATTCACTTATTAATTCATTCATTCATTCAGTTATTCATTCATCCACTCATTCATTCATTCATTTATTCATTCATACATTCACTCATTCGTTCATTCATTCATTCATTCACTTATTCACTCATTCATTTATTCATTCATTCACTTATTCACTCATTCACTCGTTCATTCATTCACTTATTCACTCATTCACACAAATTCATTCATTCATTCATTCACTTCATTCACATTCACTCATTCATTCACATTCATTCATTCATTCATTCAGCATTCATCATCATTCATCATTCATTCATTCATTCATTCATTCATTCATTCATTCATTCATTCATTCATTCACATTCATTCATTCATTCATTCACTCATTCATTCATTCATTCATTCATTCATTCATTCATTCATTCATTCATTCATTCATTCATTCTGCTCGGTACCAAGTGCTGATTTTGCCTGATGTGTTTCCATTGCCGTTAATAAATACCAATTCACTTATTCACTCATTCACTCATTCACTTATTCATTCATTCACTCATTCATTTATTCATTCATTCACTTATTCACTCATTCACTCATTCATTCATGCACTTATTCATTCATTCATTCATTCATTCATTCACTCATTCATTCATTCATTCACTTATTCACTCATTCATTCATTCACTTATTCACTCATTCATTCATTCATTCATTCATTCATTCATTCATTCATTCACTTATTCACTCACTCATTCATTCATTCATTCATTCGTTCGGTACCAAGTGCTGATTTTGCCTGATGTGTTTCCATTGCCGTTAATAAATACCAACTCCAAGCACAAAGGCTCGTACAACGTAACCCAAAAAAAACGATTTGAAGTCTAACAAACCATGAGAACAACAAAAACATTAGGCTACCTGGCCCCTAATAATAAAGTTAGGCTACCTGGCCCCTAATAATAACGTTAGGCTACCTGACCCCTAATAATAACAACGTTAGGCTACCTGGCCCCTAATAATAACGTTAGGCTACCTGGCCCCTAATAATAACGTTAGGCTACCTGACCCCTAATAATAACAACGTTAGGCTACCTGGCCCCTAATAATAACGTTAGGCTACCTGGCCCCTAATAACAATAACGTTAGGCTACCTGACCCCTAATAATAATAACATTAGGCTACCTGGCCCCTAATAATAACATTAGGCTATGTGGCCCCTAAAAATAACATTGGGCTACCTGGCCCCTAATAATAACATTAGGCTACCTGGCCCCTAATAATAACGTTAGGCTACGTGGCCCCCAATAATAACGTTAGGCTACCTGACCCCTAATAATACCATTAGGCTACGTGGTCCCTAATAATAACGTTTGGCTACCTGGCCCCCAATAATAACATTAGGCTACCTGGCCCCTAATAGTAACATTAGGCTATGTGGCCCCTAATAATAACGTTTGGCTACCTGGCCCCTAATAATAACATTAGGCTACCTGGCCCCTAATAGTAACATTAGGCTATGTGGCCCCTAATAATAATGTTTGGCTACCTGGCCCCTAATAATAACATTAGGCTACGTGGCCCCTAATAATAACGTTTGGCTACGTGGTCCCTAATAATATTAGGCTACCTGGCCCCTAATAGTAACATTAGGCTATGTGGCCCCTAATAATAACGTTTGGCTACCTGGCCCCTAATAATAACATTAGGCTACCTGACCCCTAATAATAACATTAGGCTATGTGGCCTCTAATAATAACATTAGGCTACCTGGCCCCTAATAATAACTTTAGGCTACCTGGCCCCTAATAATAACATTAGGCTACGTGGTCCCCAATAATAACGTTAGGCTACCTGGCCCCTAATAATAACGTTAGGCTACCTGGCCCCTAATAATAACGTTTGGCTACCTGGCCCCTAATAATAACATTAGGCTACCTGGCCCCTAATAGTAACATTAGGCTATGTGGCCCCTAATAATAACGTTTGGCTACCTGGCCCCTAATAATAACATTGGGCTACCTGGCCCCTAATAGTAACATTAGGCTATGTGGCCCCTAATAATAATGTTTGGCTACCTGGCCCCTAATAATAACATTAGGCTACCTGACCCCTAATAATAACATTAGGCTATGTGGCCCCTAATAATAACATTAGGCTACCTGGCCCCTAATAATAACTTTAGGCTACCTGGCCCCTAATAATAACTTTAGGCTACCTGGCCCCTAATAATAACATTAGGCTACGTGGTCCTCAATAATAAAGTTAGGCTACCTGGCCCCTAATAATAATAACGTTAGCCTACCTGACCCCTAATAATAATTTGTTTGTTGCTCCACCTTTATGCTTGTATGAACTGTAACTCATGATTAAATTAATCCGTAATCCACCTACCCTGCACCACATAGACTCTGTTGACTAGTGACTGATGATGACGCTGATGGACGGCTGTTGATGACGATTTTACCCAAAATACATTTGGAGATCTTACCGGCGATCCACTTGTAAATTTACACATTGTAAAGTTAACTGTGAGAGTAAACATGAAGCCCGACATGCAGCACAACATTTAATTCACTGTGTAGAAACCTACATGACCAAAGTCAGTCTTACAATTTTTTTGACCAACAATGATTCATTCTGGCTGGAAAACCTATATATAACCTTATACTAGCGTTTGTCTTTCAACAGAAGTTGTTGTATCCAGTATTGCGCAAGGCATGACTGATGCCTGAGGAGAGACCTGTTTCTTTGTCTTTCACCGGGGGAGCACTGAGAGTTTAACTTGTTTATTTCTCCACAGAAACTTCACCTGGAGGGGCTCCCTGTCACCTGGGGGGGCTTTTATTTATTATTTATCTGTGTCGTCCACAAACAGGAAGAAGCTGCTCTGCTAAACTGTGAATGACTCTTTGGGGAAAACCTTTATTTACCCACCATCCATCCCATAATAATCCACTGGACATGGGTCATTAGAGCCAAATCAGATAAACATGTAGGGCTTTTAACTCAATATAATAATGATGAAGTCATGTTTTAGGAATGTTGGTGACACGGTGGGAGACTTCACTCATACTTTAAAAACTGACCCAAACTTATTTATAGTTTATATACAGAATATAGACCCAACACTTTCCATCCAAGGAAGACTTAGATGAGCTCCTGGTCTAAGATTACAATCAAATGGATCCAGTTAATCTGGGAACCAGTCGGATCATTATTGTCATAAATGTTGCTGATTTTCTGTGATCCTGTTTCTTTCTGTAGAGGATTATACATTAACGTGTCTGTCATCTGGCTCTGGTTTAGGGACAGATGGAGGTTCACTTGTTGTGTAACCAGAGAAGTTGTATAGAGATGAAGATGAAGATGTTAGTTACTGATGCACTGCATCCACTGTCCAGCAGGGGGCAGTCCTGACGCTAAAACCACTTCTGAGCTCTTCTTTACCGTCACTGTGGTATCTGTCACGTAGACAGATGTGAGTGTTCAGGTGACACCTGACAGTGGAGAAAGTGGACAGCTCACCGTGGTGATAACAGGGTTAACGACGGGGGTCGACCCTCCAGAGAGACTTCAGCACTCACTCTTTACGACGGCAGGACCGGTTAAATCACCAGTTTCACCTTCCAGGCTGGAGCCGAGCGTCTATAAACTGAGGAATCTGTCAGAAACCTACCAATCATCTGTGGGCTGCTCCACCATGGGACCGGCGGGCCCCTGGACCAGATGTCCAACATACTAATCACCGGGCCTGTCGACGCCTTCACAGAGCGCCGGGGCGGAGTTTCTCCTGAAAACACCCTCACATGAAACCAGCATCACATTCTGGTCTGTGGTTTCTGGGTTTCTGGGGCTGCAGAGGAAGTTCCTTTAAGGGGATTCATGATGCATCAATGTACTGAACTTTAAAAGCAAATCGGGTTGGACCAAACCCAACTTGACCTCTCAAAATAACCCGATCTAGAAATGATTGTTGAGGCTGAACCAGCATAAACTGTCAGAGGAAATGGAAAGAAAAAGTCCTGAGAGAGTTGAAAATGAGCTACCTGAATGAAGCAGAGCCCGTCTGTTCCAGCAGTCTCCTGGACCGTTCAGCAGATGTTTCTAGGGTTGCACGATAACTATCGGGCCGATAACAGGAAATTATGACGTCATCACGATAAGTCCGATATCACGACAAATAGCCCCGATAACATATATAATTTTTGTCAACACGGCAGTGTCTCGCTCCCTCTGATCCTTGAATAACCGGCAGTGAATGTTATGTTCAAGTGACGTCGGCATAATCAGAAAAACGATTACTCAATCAGGAAAATCAAGAATACTCCCTCATGCCAGAAAACAACTCGTTAACTCGGTCATAATTTTGGTAGTTGCTGACTTGAATTGATATTCGCAGTATTTTCCCACGTTACACATGAAAAAAGAAAAAAGTAGAAAAGGCTGAAAGAACGACTAGGAAACGAGGGAATGTGGGAATTTACGTTACACCTTGAATGCAGCCTGCAGCACAGCGCTGATCACAACAAATATGGCGGCGTGGAATTTCATTAAAGTTTCAGAAGAAGATAGTTTGGTGGTTATTTATGATGAATCCTCCGAACTAATTCTACGAGGAGGGAAGCACAAGCTTTAATACGTCAAACCTGATCAGCCACCTACAACATAACAATCGCTTCCATGGAGTTTTGAAATCGTGCTAACGTGCGCTAACGGAAGCTAACAGAAGCTAATGCTAACGTGCGAAGGCAGCAGCAGTCTCCCCTCATCTCATCTCTCTCATCTAAAGCTTCAATGAGATAAAAAAAGAAAAATATTTACTTTAATTAAAGGTATTAATTTAAATGGAACCACAAGCCAAAATCCTTTAAATGTTAATCTTTTTCAGTTTGTAATTTTGATGTATGTATTTCCATCAGTTCAAGGAGCCTTTATTTTTAATATCAGTCAGTAATGAACCTTATTTAAGTTGATGTGAGATATCAAATAGGTTTGTTTGATAGTTTTACGAAAATGTTTGAGAGGCTTGCCAATAGTTTTTCACTGGAAAAAATAAATATCTGTTCATTTAAAGAGTCCAAACTATTTTTGGTTTTGTTCATAATATTGATGTAATGATCTTAGGTATATGTGTGTTTTATCGATTATCGGTATCAGCTTTATAAACCGTTATCGTGCATCCCTAGATGTTTCCCTGAGGAGCAGCTGAGAGAGACAATACTGGACTGGAGAGACTGATGTGGAGGACACGGGACCATCTGAACTTCTGTCTCCATGAGCAGATGTGTTTCCATCACGTCTCCAGTTGGACAGATCAATCATTCCTGACACAGAGCCGATGAAGTGGACTCACCCTGGACACATGAACCGTCTCTCCATCCGTGGATCACGCAAACCTGCTGTACCCTGTAGTGGAGATGGGGGGCGGAGTCTATCCTAGCTGACAGCGGCGACGAGGCGGGAACATAAGAAGTTAATCCTCAGTTGCTTTGAATCACTTTAATAACTCTTAAAGCTAATCTAATGAAGCTACAGAACACATTTATCATAAATTACACAAAGTCTCCTGGTTGTTGGATGAGGAACTGATAAAAGGTGATCAACGTCTCCAGCAGCTCCACCTCCTGCTGCTGGGGTCTGATGAGGTCATCTTCAGCCTCATGATTCCAGAAAGTTCAGCTGCTGGTGGTGAACACCTCCACGGCTGTAGCCTGATCTTTTGCTGCTGCAGCTTCAACAGGACCATCATTATCCTTTAATCATGTGACCTGGTGCTCCAATCAAACGTCCTCTTGATCTCTGCAGGTCACAGCGACGTCATCGACACGCCCCCTGCCTCAGTATGACGTCATCAACTGCCATCTGTCCTGTTCGCCCCTTCCTCCGCTCAGCCTTCAACAGCACCTGCACACACGTAACCATGACCACCACAGACTCAGGTAACCATGATGACCACAGACAAACTACAGAGTGTAAAAAAGAAAGATGGGGTCACTGACGACCAGCAGCTGGTTGAAACACGACAGTGTAAACTCAGTTACTGGATCGAATATCTTATCGTGACCAGCTGGCTCTGGTAGCTTTGACTGAAACTGCACCTGTCTGCACCTGTCAATATCTGTCAGCACCTGTCTGCACCTGTCAGCATCTGTCAGCACCTGTCTGCACCTGTCAATATCTGTCAGCACCTGTCTGCACCTGTCAGCATCTGTCAGCACCTGTCTGCACCTGTCAATATCTGTCAGCACCTGTCTGCACCTGTCAATATCTGTCAGCACCTGTCTGCACCTGTCAGCATCTGTCAGCACCTGTCTGCACCTGTCAATATCTGTCAGCACCTGTCTGCACCTGTCAGCATCTGTCAGCACCTGTCTGCACCTGTCATATCTGTCAGCACCTGTCTGCACCTGTCAATATCTGTCAGCACCTGTCTGCACCTGTCAGCACCTGTCAGCACCTGTCTGCACCTGTCAATATCTGTCAGCACCTGTCTGCACCTGTCAATATCTGTCAGCACCTGTCTGCACCTGTCAGCATCTGTCATCTGTCAGCACCTGTCTGCACCTGTCAATATCTGTCAGCACCTGTCTGCACCTGTCAATATCTGTCTGCACCTGTCAGCATCTGTCTGCACCTGTCTGCACCTGTCTGCACCTGTCAATATCTGTCTGCACCTGTCAGCATCTGTCTGCACCTGTCTGCACCTGTCTGCACCTGTCTGCACCTGTCATATCTGTCTGCACCTGTCACCATCTGTCAGCACCTGTCTGCACCTGTCATCTGTCACACCTGTCTGCACCTGTCAATGCATCTGTCAGCACCTGTCTGCACCTGTAAGCACCTGTCTGCACCTGTCAATATCTGTCAGCACCTGTCTGCACCTGTCAGCATCTGTCAGCACCTGTCTGCACCTGTCAATATCTGTCAGCACCTGTCTGCACCTGTAAGCACCTGTCTGCACCTGTCAATATCTGTCAGCACCTGTCTGCACCTGTCACCTGTCAGCACCTGTCTGCATCTGTCTGCACCTGTCAATATCTGTCAGCACCTGTCTGCACCTGTCAGCACCTGTCTGCACCTGTCAATATCTGTCAGCACCTGTCAATATCTATCAGCATCTGTCGGCACCTGTCAATATCTGTCGGCACCTGTCAATATCTGTCAGCACCTGTCTGCACCTGTCAATATCTGTCGGCACCTGTCTGGACCTGTCAACATCTGTCAGCACCTGTCTGCATCTGTCAGCACCTGTCTGCATCTGTCTGCACCTGTCAATATCTGTCAGCACCTGTCTGCACCTGTCAGCACCTGTCTGCACCTGTCAGCACCTGTCAATATCTGTCAGCATCTGTCGGCACCTGTCAATATCTGTCAGCACCTGTCTGCACCTGTCAATATCTGTCGGCACCTGTCTGGACCTGTCAACATCTGTCAGCACCTGTCAGCACCTGTCAGCACCTGTCTGCACTTTTCATCAGCGTCTATCTGCACCTGTCATTTTCTGTCTTTGCCTGTCAGGGTCTGTCAGCACCTGTCTGCATCTTGTCAGCATCTGTCAACACATGTCTCCGTCTGTCAGCACCCGTCAACATCTGTCTGCATCTGTCAGGTGCTGTCAGCATCTGTCAACATCTGTCTGCATCTGTCAGCATCTGTCAACACCTGTCAGCATCTGTTAACATCAGTCTGCATCTGTCAACACCTGTCTGCACCTGTCATTATCTGTCTTTGCCTGTCAGCATCTGTCAACACCTGCCAGCATCTGTCTGCACCCATCAACATCTGTCTGCACCTGTTAGTATCTGTCAGCATCTGTCAGCACCCATCAACATCTGTCTGCATCTGTCTGCACCTGTTAGTATCTGTCAGCACCCGTCAGCACCTGTCAACATCTGTCTGCACCTGTTAGTATCCGTCAGCGCCTTTCAACATCTGTCTGCTCCTGTTAGTATCTGTCAGCATCTGTCAGCACCCATCAACATCTGTCTACATCTGTTAGTATCTGTCAGCATCTGTCTGCACCTGTTAGTATCTGTCAGCATCTGTCTGCACCTGTTAGTATCTGTCAGCATCTGTCTGCACCTGTCAGCACCCGTCAACATCTGTCTGCATCTGTCTGCACCTGTTAGTATCTGTCAGCATCTGTCAACATCTGTCTGCATCTGTTAGTATCTGTCAGCATCTGTCAACATCTGTCTGCACCTGTTAGTATCTGTCAGCAGCTGTCAGCATCTGTCTGTGGGTGACACTCACCCCGTCCACAGAGTGCTTGGTCAAGCTGAGCTGCGAGTGTCTCCAGCCGTGTCCACCTGTCCTGGTCCAGATGGCGGTGCCATACCTGTAACAGCCAATTAGAAACAACCGCTTATCGAGCTGTCACTCTAGCTGTAAGAACTCATAAAACCGCTGCATCGCGTACCTCTGGCCCCGCCCCTTCTCCCTGACAAACAGCTGCAGCACGCCCACATGGTGCCCTGACAGCCAATGGGAGAAGGAGAAACACAGGTCGCCCTGGCTCCAAGGAGGGTCTGTCCGGATGGCCAATCGAGCGCCACGAATGCTTCGTTGTCCCGCCTTCAGCTCAGGGACTGACAGGTAGGCCCCACCTGAGACAGCATGATGACATGATGGATTAATCCAGTGCTTCCCAAGTATTTTCTGCTGCGCCCCCCCCCCTTTGGAAGAAGAAAACATTTCACGCCCCCCCCCACCCTGACTATAAATAGTATAATTTGTCTATAAAATTGTTACAAGTACACCTCTCCATAACACTGCAGAGAAACATTAAGTGAAACAAAAAAAAAAGAAATATATATAACATAAATATATATAACTGATTACAAAGAATAACTTTATTTAAACTGTTTTTTAGTCTGTAAAGATTTAAAGTGCATCAATCCCACCGTAGTCACAGTGAAGCCAAGTGCTACATCACCATCGTCACATTTCCTCGTCTTAATTTTCTGGAGATTTTTGTTTGTCTCATTATCTCCGTCTCTCTCCAGCCTTTCTCTTCATCCCTGTTAAATATTTTTCCGTGGTGTCTCTTGAGGGTTTGTTCTTGTCTTATCTCCTGCTCTGTGCTGTGTGAGCGCATGACCGTGCAAAAAAACGGACACGACACTGCTAATACCCCACTGAGATGAATTCATGTTCATATGGCAGCAATGTGAAACCAGAGGCCAAAGATGAAAGAATGAATCGTAACAGCTGCTTCCAACAATGACTTTTCTCATGTTTGTTTGAGTGTTTGAGACCTGCAGGACTGTGTTCGACTTCCCAGTGAAGATCTCCTTCTCTGTCGGACATCCAGCCACAAACCCCATGATCGAAGGTGCAGTGGAGCAGACCGGCCTCTAAAATTTCAGCAGTGATACACTTTGGTCAATGTTTGTTTTAAATGTGCTGAGTAAATAACTGTAGCTATAATATTCACTTCAGACTGATCTAAAATCATTGTCTCGTCCAGGTGTTACGCTCTCGTTAGTGTTGACGTACCAGGATCGTCTCTGGCGTCCTCTGCAGTGTTTCCCAGCTCGATGTCAAACTCCCAGACCTGGTTGTGATTGGGCTGTCGGGGTACTGACGCAAAAACAAAAATAAAGTTACAAAACAGGCAGGAGCAAAGGTTCCCCTCACAAAAGATAGGTTTTTATCCCCAGGCTGTTATTTGAACAACTTAATCTCCAGTTTAGGTTCAATTTAACATCATTAATTAAAGTTGGAGGGTTATTAGAACAGTATTCAGTCTCTGAAACGTTTCGTTTGTGTGTGTGTCCTCACTGTGAACATCTCCTCTTTGTTTCTGTGTCACGTCCTTGTTGATCCTGTTGTTCACCGTGGTCGTGACCAGGGAGGCGGTGGGCGGCATCCCGGTTGTTACAGCAACAGCAGAAGTTGTTGTAGCAACATCGATGGTGGTCGGAGGACGGGGTGGGGTGGCAGCATCTCCAGTTTCAGTTGTAGTAGGCGGTGTAGTCGTTGTAGAAGCACTCATCATGGTGGTGGTAGCAGCTGTTGTACCTGGAACAGCCGTGGTGGTCGTGGTGGTAGTCGGAGTGGGACTAGGACTGGTAGGAGGAGGACTAGGAGTGGTAGGAATAGTAGTTGTAGTAGTAGTAGTTGTAGGGATAGCAGTTGTAGTTGTAGGAATAGCAGTTGTAGTTGTAGTTATAGCAATTGTAGTTGTAGTTGTAGGAATAGCAGTTGTAGTAGTTGTAGTTGTAGGAATAGTAGTTGTAGTAGTTGTAGTTGTAGGAATAGTAGTTGTAGTTGTAGGAATAGTAGTTGTAGTCGGTGTAGTTGTAGTTGTAGGAATAGCAGTTGTAGTTGTAGTAGTTGTAGTTGTAGTAGTGGGAATAGTTGTAGGTACTGGGCTGGTTTTAGTTGTGGTGGTCATGGCATCGGTGGGGGGAGGGGAGGCAGTGGTTGCCATGGCAGTGGTGACTGTGGTTGAAGGTTGTGGTTGGCAGAGCTGTGGTTACAGTGGTCGGTGGTGGTACCAGGACTGGTAGCAGCGGTTAGCAGCATGGGTGGTGATGAGAGCGGTGGTTCTCGGTCTCTGCGGTTCTATGGTCACTCTGGGGATGACTGGTGTTAAAGAAAGAAACAAAAACCACAAGCTAAGAACACAAAACGAGAACATGTTTGTAGACTAAGAGCCTGAAGAGCAGAGTTATAATAGTTATCTGCAGTTATCCATCACTAACCAGCTAAAACATCTGATGTAAACAAACCCTTCCTGACACTACTGTGGGCACAGCCACTCTACCTTTACAACTCCTGAGTGAGGACACTGGACAGGACACTTGGACACATGACTGATGTCCATCCAGCATCCTTCCAGTAACAACTGTCTTCAGCAGGAAGGTCTGATGATCCAGGTCCTGATAAAGGTTTCTTCCTCTTGAAGGGGAGTTTTTTTCTTGACTGAAAGACTTTTATATCCTGGTAGGGGAGTTTTGTTTTTTTAGTTATTAATAGTTAGTTAGTTATTAATATTTGCTTGGGGGTCCTGATCTGGGTCTCCGAAAAGCACCTGGAGACAATTTGTATCTGTAATAGACACTATACAGATAAAGTTGAAGCATCTTAAGACTAATCAATACTTCTCCATATCTGTTAATATGCGTTCACGTAGACCCTCTTCGACCAGCTCTTAGACCAGACCTCCTCAATGTTTTGTCAACTGAAGCATGGAATGTTGGGATCATCTCGCTGTATTTTAGGAATATCCTCTTAAGGCTGAACTATTGAGAAGAGAAATGTGATTAAATTGTGAAGGATCATTTTCAGTGTGACTCAGGGTGGAGTATTGTTATCTGTACTGTTGGGGAATGTTAACAAAAGGCTCTGTGTGGAGTGTAGTGAATGTAAACAAAACAAGTCCCCTTTAATAAGAAGGAGAGTGGATGGTACTAAAACCAATGGATTAAAGCATAAGTTTGGGTTTGTTAATTAAGTAACAATTCCTTTGATAATTAAGTAACAATTCTTTTGAGAGAAGCGTTAACCTGGTTGTGCAAAACAAATTCTATGTGCCACAAGCTTATCAAATGCTAGCGACCTTGACAGCCCAGGCTGTAGGAAAGGCATATCATGTGAAGTTGTTATTAAAATAATTAATTCTCTCCTACATACTAAGTAGCTAAGTAGCCGCTGTTAGCATGTGACAGCGAGAGAGTAGATATGATTTACGCATGTCCCACTGTATCAAAACCAGGCTGTGTGAATCCTGAAAAACAAGGACTTTGGGGGCATTCTGTGAAGCGTCTTAAGATAGGAGGACCGGCTGGAACCAAGAGCTAACCAACATCAAGGGATTTTACTGATGATTAATTCTTCAAGACAAGAACAAAGAAAGAAGATACTCAGAATGGATTAACCATTATTTCCCATTCTTGAAGGATATATTTGCAGTTTTTGGATTTACCCTAGCTCACTGCTGGGGAGGAGGAGCCGGATACCAGAGTTTCCAGGAGCACCCACCCTGTCTTTGGAAGGACCTGCGTCGTCACCTCGCTCCTCAGCAGCCTCGGAAAGCGCAAACTGGCCATTTTCCTACCCCCAACCGTCCTTGGATCAATGCAGCTGAATCCATTCAAATGAATTAAATTGGAATTACAATCTACAGTATTTCCAACCAGCCTGGATTCCATGGAAATAACTGGGATTACAAGCCATGGCTTGGATCAACACAGAAGAATGGAGTTGTCAGCCAGAGCTTTATTTTAGAGTAGAATTAGAGTTTGTTTTTCAATGTTTAATCAATGTTTAATCAATGAAATGCTGTCACTTAACCCTGCTAACCTGTTTAATACATATAAAATTAACACAAGACGTTGTGGTTGATATTGAAACTGTCCCCACAAGTGTACAGATTTGAGTGTGTCTCTGCATTAACAACACAGGTTCTGATTGGTTACTCTAGCCCAATATTGTTACAGACCCTTGGGGCTTATTGTCCAAGCCACTAAACTTAACTTAACCTAGCCGATAACAAGAGCCCAGATCATAAGGGGGGAGCTGCAGTTAACGAACGTGACCGATAACAGTACCTAAAGCCAGGCTATTCCTTTTAGGGTAGTTATCAGAGCAGTGAGAGCTAAGCGAATCTTCCCCGACACCAGCTTAAACAAAGTTGAGAAAATTTTGTGAGGTAACCCCCCCCTAGACCGCAACTTTGGACCCTTTAGACGGAGAGCTGGTCCCAGTGACAGACTCTGCTGGTCAGAGGCTGAACCGCACTTGGGGGATCGAACATTTTTAACTACCTACTGAAAAGATGGAGACCCTACAAGTAGCACCATCCTCTGATTGGTCTGCTGGCTTCATCATTCCCAGAACCACTATTCCAGTTTCCCAACGTAACAACAACATCTCTTCGTCCATTTCCTTCAGAGGTCAAACAAGATCTGAATATTCGTCCGTCCTGTGGCCACACTCGTTCAGTTAATGTACATGCCACCTCCGCACTAGTCTCTTCTTTCAATCACGTCTCGTCTCGTCCTTTGCAACAAAAGTAATTTCTGCTCAACGCTGATCAGCTCCAGCTCCATCAGAAGTCTTTCTGTTGGTCTCCATTCAGAAAAACATCACGCCCCTTGTTGTTCTGGTAGGGAACTGCTTCAGGAAGTCCACGTCTGTTAATCCGACGGCATGAGACAGTACAGAAGTATAACGAGGCCTTTACTCCACCCACTGATCTGTGGCCGTCCCAAGACAACCAGATTAGAGAAAATGAAGGATTCTGACTTGAAATAAAACTTTCTGAATGTTGAAAACTAGCATTTACTGCAAATCTATCATATAAGTATAAAATATATCTAAGTATAAATGACAGACCAGAGCCTACCCACAGAAGTGGAGTTATGACCAGTAACAACCACAACGGTTCTTGGTCTCCACCACTCTCTGAGAGGATTGGTGTAGTTTGTTATTTCTGCCTAGACCAGATGTTCTAGCAGAAGTAACAGTACAGCAGCGTTTCTCCAGACTCTGAGTCGCTGATGTTCAAACCAGTTGGACCATGACACAGTTTAGGACCATCCCAGTCCTCCACTAAAGGCGACAAAAGACGAGCCGGCAGGAAGTCAGACACAAGAATGACGCCCAGTTTCCAAAATAAAACACCTAGAGACGGTTCTGACCCAAGGAGGCCGTCAACTTCAACCACGTACAGGGAGAGACTGGCTTTAGAAGTTAAAGAAATTATTTTAATCCACCCGGTTTGTACGAAACACGTCTTTGAACAGGTTTTACTGGGTGATTCTCAGGTGAAACCTGCAGATAAACTCATGAGTCCAACCACAGAGGCCGTGCTGGTGATCCTGGTGAGGCTCAGGCAGGACAGTCAGCTGGTTTTCAGGTTCAGAGCATCTGCTCACCTGTTCAAAATAAATTCTACAGTCCAGTTGAAACAACGTTATAGGTTCAGAGAACTGATAAACACCTTCAATGACCAGCAAGTCACCTGATGTTGGCCTGAAAGCTGATGAAACATCCAACTGCTGCCAGATGTGACCAGCTGTTACCAGGTTATTTGGTCAGAGCAGAATAGAGTTTCAGATGAAGTTCTAGCTGGTTTTCACCTCACCTGATTACTCAGAATAGTTTACCTTGCGTTACGTCTGGAGCAACGTGAAACATGATCAGGAATAAACACGAAGGCGACCTGAGGAGGTCTGGATTTCACACACGTTGAGAAGCTAAAGGGTTTAGTGGGAACGTTTCATCCTAAACTCTGATGGAGTCAGTCACCTTCCTTCTGGCATTTGAGTGGTTAGTTAGTTATCTAACTCTGGTGTTAAACGAGTAAACTCCCAGCATGTTGGTTCATCTCGTTAAGAGTCTCTGATGAGGCGTGGTTACCATGACAGCTGCCGTCTCTGCATCTGCACTTTGGAGACGATGGATTCAGAGAGCAGAACGGTCGAGGGTCCTTATCTGGGAATAAGAGACAGGTTGAACTGAGAAACTGAAGCGATATCACCTGAATCAGAAGCAGGCACCGAAAAAAGGTGCAGGTTCTCAGACTCTTCAGTTGTTTTTGCCAAGACTCCTGACAGTCACATGGTCATGAATGAACACAGCCTTTCTCAACCAGGGTGGGGTGTCGTCAAAAAAAGTGACCTGTTCTGACATTTCATATACAGTGGTACCTCTACTTACGAACGTTTCTACATACGAAATTTTCAGGTTACAAAACGCCTCAAAGGGAAAATATTGCCTCTTGTTACGAAAGAAGTTTCAGGATACAAAAGGCAGGAATCCAGTAGCGCTGCTACTCGCAGCTCCCAGAGTTTACTGAACGTAAACATAGCTGTCGGCTCTGTATCTCGGTTTGAAGGCGGTGCATCCGAGCTGCTCTGCCATTGGCTATCGCTTAGCATCTTCCTGGCATCCCATTGGCTAAAAGGGCCCCTTGTCTGTATGAGCGTAACCCAGCAACCCAGGTAAACAAACAATTATTACCTCCGCCAAGGAGGTTTTTGCTGGCGTTTATCTGTCTGTCTGTCTGTGTACAAGATAACTCAAAAAGTTATGGATGATTTTGTTGAATTTTCTAGGAATTGTCAGAAATGTGAAAAGGAAGAACTGATTTCATTTTGGGTGTGATCTGGAAGAAATCCTGGATTCTGGATCACTTTCAAATTTTCAATAATTGTTGCGTTTAGTGGAGGTCTGTGCTCTCTGAGTGCTTTTCTAGTTCTAAAATGTATTTCTTACAGGTTTTTATGTCATTTCATGTATTATTTATAATTTATAAAAGAAAATAATGTTTGAATTTTGGGGGGCTTGGAACAGATTAGGGCATTTACATGGAAAATGCGTCTCTATTAAAGAAATTTTCAGGTAACGAAACTACTTCCAGAACCAATTAATTTGGTAAGTAGAGGTACCACTGTATAAATATATGAATGCATACATAAATACATACTTTTTGCCTATGAATGAATGAATGAATAAATAAATAAATAAGATACATAATTGGACATGAAATGAATAATAAAAATATGTCTCACATGCCCATTTCCCAATGTTAACAACGTCAGTACGGGGTCACCGTAAGGTCAACGTGACTGCCCAGTTAGCTCACGTCGTAATATCATTTAACCACTGGAATTTTATTCCACAGACAGCAAAGAGAACTTTTTAGCATCATGGATGGTTTTCTAAAAAGAAAAGCCCCAACTAACCCTAACCCATCACAGAGGAGCCGACTTCTTCATCAAGCCTTTATCCACCAGCTCTGAATCTGCTCCATAGGTACCAAAGGTAGCTGCTAGCGATAAGGCTAAAAAGAGGCAATACAGGGATGATGGATGGAAGCAAGCACATCACGGATGAAAAGAAGCTTTCCTGCTGAGGCCTACTCTGGTGCAGTTATTGTGTTCAGGTTATTTAAAAATAAACGGGACGTATGCATTTACAGTCACTCTGGGGTGTCGTGAGATTTTATTCACTTTTGAAAGGTGCCGTGACTGAAAAAAGGTTGAGAAAGGCTGAGCTAAACAGATGAATTAAATGAGACGTGAGCGTATTCTCCGATCACAGCAGTAACCAGCTGTTCATGGACCAGCCTCACTGCCCTCACCGGTGCAGGTGTACCGTCCATCCACGTACACCAGTCTGAAGCCCAGCTGACAGTTACAGAAGAAGCTCCCGAACGTGTTCACACACTTCCTGCGGCGAGGACACACAGCTGCCCCGGACGCACACTCGTCGATGTCTGCGGAGACAGAAACAGGTGGAGGGTGACGTACCAGGCCGCGTCATCACCTGTCAGAGGCAGCCACACCCACCCACACAGGTGCGTCTGTCTGGTCCCAGACGGAGCCCTGGAGACGGACACGTGCACCGCACCTCTCCTCTGACCACCTCGCAGCCGTACTGGCAGTTGGCATGGTAACAGGTCCTGGTATCTGGGCGTGGACAGAAACATGAACCCGTTAGAGGCGTGACCTTAGAGAGATCAGTGGAGAGCAGGGAGTCCCTGGACTCAACTCACTCCTGCAGCTGCCGTCCGGCTGCAGCCCGAACCCGTCCAGGCAGTAGCACTTGTAGCTTCCCAGCGTGTTCATGCAGCGGTGTTTGCAGGGCCGAGGCTTCAGACCGCACTCGTTCAGGTCTGTGACACACAACAGAGACCACAGACCAAACATTAACCTGAGAGCTCCTCTCCTCCGAGTCGGGCTGACCTTGGTGTCCCGGGTAGTTACCAGTTTAACGGAGTCTCACTCAGGCTGTGGAGACTCTCATCTCTTTATACTATCTGTAAAGCCGCTACGCAAACACTGAAGCTGAGAAAACGTTTAACCTTTAAGGCACATGTGTCAAACACAAGGCCAGCGGGCCAAATGTGTCCCGCCACGCCATTTTATGTGGCCCTTGAGAGCTTGTGCATTGTTAACTTAAATTTTAAACCAATATTTTAAGACTTAAAATAAGATTACACCACTTTAAAGCGCATATTGACAATAAACTACATCTCCCACAATGCACTTCGTTGTCACCCACAACGATAACAGTATCTCACCATGAACAAGACATCAAGACGATTTTCAGAACTGATGGATTTCAGTAAAACCTCTACAAATTAACCCCAACATGTCCAAGAAAAGAGAAATTGATGCACAAGGAAGACAGTTTCATGAACAACAAAATGAAAACAAGTTTGTATCTCAAGGTGAAATAACAGTGTGTCTTTTGTGTTATGAGGCGGTGTCAGTCGTGAAAGAGTTTAATCTACGTCGGCATTTTGACAACAAACACGGAGCTAAATATGCTAAATTTAGCCTCCAAGAAAAACAAAGAACCGCTTCCGCATCTAAAACCAAGCTAATGGATGCTCTCAGTGATGTTTACAGAGTCCGTTACCATGGCAACGGACTCTGTAAACATCACCTGTGCGAGAGTAGGTTTAATATAATAATGAGTTAAATATTTTAAACTTTAATACATAATAAATACAGAAACAGTTATTTAACAATAAAATAAGGTGTAGTTTAATATATTTTTGATTTGACGCCCCTGGTTTAAGGTTTCAGGACCAGCTAGTTAACAACAGACCAGCGGTGCGTTCATGTTCCAGCTAAAAGCAGGAGTTTCCATCGCTGGAGAAAGAGACACGACCTTTGATTAAAGGTTAAATCAGACCAAACTGGTCCAGTTTCAGCTCAGTCAGGATGAACATTGTTTCTGTTTGCTAAATTCCAGAATAATGACAGTTTTTATTAATTTCTTCACAGTCAGAAGTTTCCATCCACTGAGATCATTTAACCCTTTAAACAACCTGTTAAAGTCCAGATGATGATGTCATGGCTCTGGAAGCTTCTGATTGGTTCATTAACAACATCTGAGTTAACTGGAGTCTCACCTGTGGATGTATCTAAACACCTCAAACTCACTGGTTCCTGGTGTGACATCATGATAAAATCTAAAGAAACCAGCCAAGATATCAGTTAGAGAACTGTGGACCTCCACCAGTCTGGTCCATCCTGGTCCAGTTTCCAGATGTCTGAAGGAGCCTCGTTCATCTGCTCCAACAGTTCTCCACCAGTAGAACCACCATGGGAACGTCCACCATCATAGTCCTCAGGAAGGAGACGGTTCTTAGTCCCAGAGATTAACCTGGATCAACCCCAGAACAGAAGCTGAACAGCTGGTGAAGATGCTGCTGGAGCTGGTCAGAGAGGGTCATCATCCACAGAGAAACCAGTCCTGGACCAACATGGACTGAAGGACCACTCAGCCAGGAAGAAGACATTACTCCAGAAGAGACAGGACAGAGACAGATTACAGTTTGTAGATGCTCACAGGGATAAAGAGCTTCATTTCTGGAGACATGTCCTGGTCTGATGGAACTAGAACTGAACTGTTTGGACATGATGACCATCATTAACATCTGGAGGAGAAAGACCTGAGAACACCATCCAGCTGTGGAGTACGGAGGTGGCAGCATCATAATGTGGGAGGGACTGGTGGACTTCACTAAATAGATGACATCATGAGGAAAGACCATTCTGGAGAAATATTGAAGCAACATCTCAGACATCAGCCAGGAAGTTAAAGCTTGGACACTAATGGGTCTTCAGATGGACGATGACCCTGAACACACCACCAGATTAGTTACTAAGAGGCTTCAGGACTACAGAGTCCATGTTCTGGAGTGGACACCACAAAGACCTGATCTCAGTCCTGGAGAGCATCTGTGGTCAAAGCTGAACAGGAGATTCAGTTCCTCCAGTTCTGTCTGGAGGAACGGACCACAATTCAGGAAACTACTGAGAGAAGCTTCTGGAAGGAAACCAGAACGACTGAGCCGAGACAGACAGTTTAGAGACAACGAGACCAGATACTGAGGAGATGATGGAGACTCTTCGTTCTGGAAGATTCTGTCTCATGACTGTGGAATTCAGCAAACAGAAATAATGTTGTTGATCCTGACCTGAAACAGGAAACAGTTAGTCTGATTTAATGTCAGACAGAGAAATAAAAGCTCAGCTGTCTTTTATCGTCCATGTAAACTCCCGGTTTCAGCTGCAGGTCTTCTGAGCAGGAAATGACATTTTACTGAGACAAGCCTCCCTGAGGAACCTCCAGAGAAGCTCCAAACTACTAAAACACTGCTGTAAACGGCCAAGTGCGTGAACTGGATGTGTCCGTCCAACTGTTTTATTGCATTACAGGCCACAGGAGGATTTGTTCATAAACTGATCCCTGAACAGTCTGAATGTTGAAGCTGCTCATGAAAGCGTGACAGTGAAGAGGATCTTCTGTGTTTCATCATGTTTCTACACTCAAACACAACGTAGAGCTGGAAGAGAGGGTTGGACAGACGAGTGAAGTCAGGAAATGAGTCACAACGAGGCCTCTAATCAGAGGGCCCACTGTGTTTGTGTGTGTGTGTGTGGGGGGGTGCTCAGAGCATGTTTGTGTGTCTCTGTGTGTGTGCTTCAGGGGTGTTCAGGTAAAGCACGCCCTCACAGGTCAAACAAGCATGACAGGAATGTGTCTTCCTCCACAGAGGTGACGGGGTCCCCCCCACCCCCCCCCCCAAGGGGACAGCCACATCTGGACCGGTTCAGCCCAAGGTTATTATCGTTAACAAAAACGAACAAAATAACAAAAACTAGAATTGAAAAAACATTTTCGTTAACTGAAATAAAATAAAAATGAGAGTTTTTTTAAAAAACAATAACTAACTGAAACTGTATTATGTGTTAATAAAACAAGCTAAAATTAACTATAATAATGTCAAGAACGTCCTTTGTTTTCGTGTTTGTAATTTTTTTTCTCATAGACGTTTGAAATCTATTAACTTTGCTCCGCCGTACAACAACAACCGCAAAAAAAAAGTGATCATCAGTGATGGCTGCAGCAAAAGTTGAGAGAAAGCAGCACAGTCCTATTTGGGATTTTTGACTATGACTGTTTATGGTAAAATTAAGTGCCTTGTTGTAAAAGCAGGTGATACAATGTGTGGAATACTTCTAAGGGGGAAAAAACCCACGAATCTGAAAGTCCATTTGAAAAGCTCACACAAGAAGGCTAGCTACCAAGACTAGCTGGATAAGCTAGCCTAAGCTAGCCCCTGGAAAGAAGGCTAACCAAGACTACTGGATAAGCTAGCCTAAACTAGCCCCCTGGAAAGAGAAGCTGCAGCTGCAGGCCAGTCAGCGTTGGGAAGGAACGGGAGAAAACAGCAACTATAATGGACTGTTTCCACGGAGACCAGTTAGCTGCTGGTCAGTAAATACGCAGGAACACCACAAGAGGGAAGACGCATTGATAAATATGTTTATTGAGACCAGAATGTAAACACGACTATGTGACTGATAGCCTTCAAAAAGTTCAATGCTTCACTCGAACCAAAATTACAACCCTAATTTACTAAATAAAACCAAAACTAACACTGAAACTAATAAAAACTAAACTAAAACTAAGTATTTCAAAACAAAAACGAATAAAAACTAGCAAAACTGCTCTAAAAACGAATTAAAACTAACTGAATTTGGAAAAACGAAACTAAAAACTATATAAAAACTAAAACTAATGGAAAATCCAAAACTATTATAACCCTGGTTCAGCCCAGATGTTGGTGGGAGGTCCCGGCCCTCCCTCTTCACCCTCTCACGTCTGTGTGTCCACAAACGTGGTTACCTTGGTTACAGGCCTTGCCGGTGTATCCTGGGTGACATCTGCAGGTGTCCGGGGCGACGCAGTCTCCATGTTTGCAGCCCTGCTGACAGTGAGCTGCTCACACACACACACACAGGAACATACACACACACACAGGAACATACACACACACACAGGAACAGAGGGTTAATGGACGCCTGAGAGCTGGATCATGTACGGACACGTCATGGAGGCTGACTGCAGATCAGTTTCACGCCTGCTTCACATGTTTGACTCCCTGAGACACAAAACCCAGACAGATTCCAGAAAGATCCTTTAGGCTGGTCTCCTTGTTTCCCAGCAGCCACCAGGTTCAGGTGAGGGTAGTGCGGTATGACCAAAAATGTATATCACGGTATTTTTCAAAATTATATCGGTTTCACTGTATTTTTTTTTAAGGCACAACTGGGTGTTTACTACATTTTCTAATCATTTAGAGGAATTGCTGCAGTAAATCGGCTTAAAATGACCTATTTTACTGTCACGAGGAGTGAATATTGTAGAAAAACATTCATATCTACACTAGTATAATACAGGTTTGCATGGCCTCACAAAATGATCTATTTACAAGAGGTGGCACTCGTGATTCTGATAAGTGAAGTAATCAGAATGAATGATAGTTGCAGTTAAAATACAGAACCATTTTATTTTTCAAATTTTGAAAACAACTTGAAAAAACATATTTTGTAAAAAAAAAAATCAACATTAACTACACAATGTAAACATTGTGTAGTTAATGCAGACCTCAGCTTCATACATTGCTTGTATTCTAACAAATGTTTGGTGTAGCCTCCCGCGGCTACAACTTTAGCTCGGCAACATTTGCAGATTATTGTAGTTTGTTGGACGTCGTCTTTTTTAAATCCAAAGAACTTCCACACGACAGACACGACTCCTCGTTTAGGAAGAAGTTCCTCAGTCTCATGTTGCCGTTCTGGAGCTTCCACTTCGGGACTTTCTCTGTTTGCAGCCATCACCGTTCAACCATAAACTAGTAGCGTGTTGTGCCTCCAGTGCAACTGCAAAATAGTCCCCTGTCAAACAATGTTCTACGGCACTTACGTTCCGCCGTGCAGCATTCCCAACGTTGTGTACGCTACAGTACATACTCACCGGTATTACGGTATATGAAAAATTCATATCATAAGAAAAAAAAATACCGGTATTCGGTATGAACCGGTATACCGCCCAGCACTATGTGAGGGATCCATGAGTCAACATCTGGATGTAGGACACCAGCAGCTCTAATCACATGATCACATGACCTGAAGCCTCAGCAGGGCTTCCTGCAACCTCAGAAGATAGACAATGAAACCAGAAAGAGACACGTGAGGACAATCCTGAGGAGTTTATAAATCAAAGTTTATCTGAATTATGTGAGTAATAATTTTATCAGCGTCACGTTCTTCATCCTCTCCTGGTCTCCTGTTCTGACCAGACTACTTTAGCCTGTGAAACTCTGCAGACCTGCTGCTGGGTCACATGACCCAGTCTCAGTCTTCAGCTCCCAGACACGTGGACTCTTAAATCTAGAATGTTCTGGTAGCCAGAGGACTTCACGGTCAACCCACTGGCTCCAGGGTCTCCAGGTCCTGGGGATGTAAAACAAGCCCTCATCATCACCCCTCCACCACCGTGCTTCAGTGGGTCTGAGGTGTTCCTGCTGGTCTCCTCCAGACCTGGTTCTGGTCTGTGGTCTCACCCAGTCCAGAGGACGTTGTTCCAGAGGTCTGCTGGTTTGTTCGGATCAAAGTCAAGATGACAGACAAACGTCCAGTCAGGATGGTCCTGTTTGAGTTGGGGGTACAGGTCTTGGGGTGCGCCTAAAGTGGTCCCCAGACTAGAAAGGCACCACAGGAGAACTTCCATGATCTTGGACCTAACAGCCAAGTCCCAGAAGATGAGGGGCCACACTGTGAACCGGGGCCAGTCCAGCCAACGATTCCTCAGCTGAGAAGATGAAAACAACATCTGGTTTGACTCTTTCCAGACTGACGCGCAGCAACAGCTGCTCCTCTAAAAACCAGCGCTTATGTCTTTCCCTAATCTGAACGTAAGCAGACAGCTGCTGCTGATGAGCTGATCAGCAGCTCCTGGCTGGAGGTGGTTCTTCTGGAGACAGTCAGTGTTGGACAGCTCGTGGACATCCTGGTTTAATAGCTCTTCAACTAATAATTACAGTCGAGTGTTGCTCCTCTGAAGCTCCGTTCATCAACATTTCCAGGAGAAAATGGTGAAATTAGAAGAAAAACTAATAAAATGTACTTAAGTGACTGACAGTTTCAAAAAGAGGTTAACTCATGACATTTAAGTTTCTCCTGACCGTTTCCTAAACTTCTCAGGCTGAGGATGTGTGTTACTGTGTTACAGTGTGTTACTGTGTTACAGTCTATTACTGTGTGTCACTGTGTTACATTGTGTTATTGTGTTACAGTGTGTTACTGTGTGTTGCTGTGTTACAGTGTGTTACTGTGTGTTACTGTGTTACAGTGTGTTACTGTGTGTTACTGTGTACAGTGTGTTACAGTGTGTGTTACAGTGTATTACTGTGTGTTACTGTGTTACACTGTGTTATTGTGTTACAGTGTGTTACTGTGTGTTACAGTGTTACAGTCTATTACTGTGTCACTGTGTTACAGTGTGTTATTGTGTTACAGTGTGTTACTGTGTGTTGCTGTGTTACAGTGTGTTACTGTGTGTTACTGTGTTACAGTGTGTTACTGTGTTACACTGTGTTACAGTGTGTTACTGTGTGTTACTCTGTTACAGTGTGTTACTTTGTTACCGTGTGTTACTCTGTTACTGTGTGTTACTGTGTGGTAGTGTGTTACTGTGTGTGATTGTGTGGTAGTGTGTTATTGTGTGTTACTGTGTGTGATTGTGTGTTAGTGTGTGTGATTGTGTGTGACTGTGTGATTGTGTATTAGTGTGTGTTATTGTGTGTGTTGGTGTGTGTTGTGGTGCCCTCACGCTGACACCGCCCCCAGTCCGTCTGTCTCCAGCCCCAGCAGCACTCCACGCTGTTGCCATAGTGACACAGACCCCTGGACAACGCTGCCTGGTCCGTCCAGCTGCAACACACAGCAACACAGCGGGATAAACGGGATGTTTGCGTTTTCACGGGGCGTTTATCCGACGGGGGGGGTAAGAACGCAAACAAACGAGCATTATTAGACCAACTTCCTGTGGATGACAGACGTGCAGAAACAGCTGGAGGGCCAGATGTGGCGTCCAGCGCAGAGCTGCGGAGGAGTGGAGGAGTGGAGGAGTGGAGGAGTGGAGGATTGGAGGAGTGGAGCGTCTCCGTTCCTGTCCTCTCCTGTCTCCTCCAGCCTGTCTGGACATGAATCATGTGGAGAGGAGGCGGGGCCTGTCCTGGTTTCACTCCTCCTCCACATACCTTCTGTCTCCCAGCCACGCCCCCCTGCAGCCCTTCCACCTCCCACTGCACTTCAGAAACTTCCAGAAAACATGCTCCTCTGGAAAAGTTCATCTTCAGGACTCCTGATTCGTTCAGCTGCAGAGCCGTGATAAAAAAATGTGACTGATAAACGTCCTCGTAGTTTTACATGTTAATGAACCTCCCGTTTGGAAGAGAAAACTGAGAATCTCTGACCTCATAAAGCCACAAATTCATGAGAACGCTTATAACTTCAGAGCTTCAGATGTTATAAAACTGATTTGAAACTGCAAGAAGGAAGTCAGAAACTGAGACTTTACGAACTTGAAAGTTGGTCAAACAAAACTGACATCTATAACCGCCATTAGAAGACGTTGATGTCCAGCTGATGGAGACGTGTACCATCAGAACTGCAGGGTTCTGGACTGATGACAAACAGGATGGTCCCTCATTTCTTTAGCCTGGAGGGTGCACCCCCCCCCCCAAAAAAAAAAAAAAAATAAATAATAAATAAATAAAATTACATTGACCACAGGGTAGTTTCCAGTTTGCCTCAGCCCGTCTTAAATGAACTTCGGACCAGAACAGATGCAGGATTCTTGGATCTTGTTCACGTGACTGTTTGACCTGCAATTCTTTTGATTCTCAAATGCAAATATTTTTGATTCATTTGAAACAATATAACAAGCTTAATTTTTAAAAAAAACCTGGATGCTGGGTTGGCCCGAGGGCCCAGAGATTACGGGTCCTGAAGATAACAGCCGTCCAGTACTGAGCTTCAGTTTTGTCCTCGACACACAGAGATTTCTCCACTTTATAAGAATCTTTTTTTTAATAACATTATCTACTGTAGATGATGAGATATTAAAGGTCTTTTAATAAGTTTTGCCTCTGGGTGTTTCTTTTTTACTACCACTTACATTTCCAGTGTTTTGTTGCCAGAAACCCAACTTTTCTGGGGCATCTTGCTGCTATCAAATTAAAATAAACTCATGTTATTTCCTAAAATTGGTTAAATAATTTCTATGTGTTCTATTGTAACTAAAATAAACAGTTTAACAGTATTACATTCACTTAGAGATAATAAATTAGACCCCCACCTGTCATCGTCCAAACGCTGGCCCCGGGTCAGCATGCAGGACCAGGACAGAAGAACCAGGCTCAGCATCCTAACCCGGGACAGGACTGAGGTCCAGCTTTGGTCCGGTACCGGTGAAAACGGGAAAAAGAGAGGGATTTTTAAAAGAGGGACAGACCCCGTGTTTCAGAGGTCTTTAACATGCTTTCAGAGGAAGGCTGAAAAAAATCAATAAAAATCCTTTAAATGGTCGTCTGAGGTCACGGGAGCCATAAAACTAAACAAAGGTCGGTTAAACGTCGATTAAAACGTCGCTACATCTCCGTTAACGGCGACTGGACCCTCCGACCGTCGGACCCGCGCACGAGCTCCCGACAGAAAAAGAGAAGAAAAAAAGAAGAAAGGGCTGAGTGGAGCGGGGGCTCGCGCTCCCCGTGATTGGCCGTCAGAGCAGCGGCTGCGGGCGCGTGCCGGTTGGAGGACGGGGACCGAGCCGGTTTTAGAGGGTGATCTCACTGACGTCATGCTCGTGCGCTGCCCCGAGGCCACCGAGCAGGATCCGGACCCCGGTCCCCTCTGTCATTATGGTTTATGGTTTATGAACCGGATCGGGACCAGCCTGAACCGGATCGGGTCCAGCCTGAACCGGATCGGGTCCAGCCCTGTGGGGGACCCTGGTCTGTAGACTCCCGCCATGACGACTCCAAACCCCTTCAGCAAACTTAACAAAAATTACAAACTTAGTAACTTGGCAACGTTACAATAATAATAATAATAAACTTAACATTTGTGAGAAAATGAAAAACTCAAATATTATGACTTTATAAACTCACAAATGTGTTACTATAATGTCCTCAGAACCTTTTACCTTAATAAACCTGCCAGTTTTTAAAAGAAAACTAAGAATTTTGACCTCATAAAATCACAAATTTGTGAGACAAAATGCCAGATTTAGTAAGAAGAAAATGAAACTTTAAAAACTTGAGTTGAGTTTGTGAGCGAAAAACAGGATAGAAACTTGAAACAACCGCTGAGCTATGGAGCCCCGTTTGAGTCATAATTCAATGAATAAATGAGTCTATGTTTATGATATACAGGCGTTTATTTTTTATGAAATATGTATCCATTATTATGAAATGTTTCCCATTATTATGAAAAAAATGTAATTTAATATATTTTCATTTTTATTTAATCTTAGTTTAATGCATAATAGTTTATTTCAGAATAGCTTTTTTATCTAAGAATGAGTTTTTACATAATAATGACATTTTGCCACTGGGCGGGACCAGTGGTTGACCTGCACGCTCATTGGCTGATCCTTCTCCATTCTACGCTCTGACATCGACTAGTTTTGGCCGTGAGGTCCCGTTAGCAGCGGGCCGTGGCGTCATCAAGGTGCGCTCCTAGTCCGATTGTAGCTATGGCAGCTTGGACTGAGCTACGGGAAACCTTGACCAGGTTAGCAGACAATATCGAAAATGACCATTTATCAAGCAATACTATTTTGACCCGATTTGATGATTCACTATTCTGTTGCTTATGCCTGAATGAAAGAGCAGCCAATCACATAAATGGCTCCGCCCTCTCTGCTGTGATTGACACACGAATCATTCTTATGAAAAACAAATCCATTATTATGTAAAAGTTCATTCTAATGAAAAACGAAACCATTATTATAAAAATGGTTTCGTTTTTCATAATAATAAATGCCTGTATTTCATAATAATAGACTCATTTATTCATTGAATTGTGGCACAAACGTGGCTCCATAGCTGACAGCGTTGTCCTGCTGAAAGGTGTAAAGGTTTCTCTGAAAAGGACATGATGGGAGGACATGCTGCTCTGACTTCACAAAAAATCTAGAGAATTAATGAACTTACAAATTTTGCACAAGGAAAAAAATAAGACTTTCTAAAGTCAATAACTTATTTTGTTTGATAGTTTGAGACCTTCATTTTTTAACAGAGTTGTAAATGCAAAACCATGTTCCACCAGAAGAGGGCAGCAGGTATCTCTCAGCTGCATCTCCAACACCTCTCTCTTCAGCGTCTCCTCCTCTTCCTCACTCATTCAACAGCTCAGATTTTCACATTGGTCAGTCCGTCCCTTCAACTGTCTCCATCTCAGTCCGTCCCTTGACCTGTCTCCGTCTCAGTCCGTCTGTCCTTCAGCTGCAGCAACATGAAGAAGAACCTCTGGCTTCTGCTCTGGGTGAGACCAAACAGCTGCTTCAGCTTGATTTAAACACTACAAGTTTCACGGTTATCGTTTATGAGTCTTGTTGATGCTCCTTGATGTTGATTTTATTATGAAGGAGTTGTAATGTTCATTTCAGGTCCTCTGATGGCTTTTTAACCATCATCCACATAATATTTATTTAAGTTTGATATGGACCTTTCTCTCAGAGTTAATGGGCTCTAGAAACAATGATTATAAATAAAAAACGTGAACTGTCTTGCTGTAAATGAATAATTTTCCCTGTTTTTGTTCATTTTGGACAAGCTCAGCCCGTTCTGCTGTGTGACTGTTGTGTGTTGCGTTGCTGCCAGGTGTGCGTTTGTCGTGTCGGTCCGGCATCTTGTTGGCACGACTTGGACAACAGCGAGTACGACTGCTGGCCTCTGGAGAGACCCAACGAGTTCAACATGATCGACTGTGGCGGTGAGTCCACCTGCTGAGAGACCAGCTCTCTGCCCTGCACGAGTCACAGCCAGCAGTAAAGATCAGTCCCTGACCCTGAACCTGAACTGAACCTGAACCTGAACCTGAACCTGAACCTGACCCTGAACCTGAACCTGAGACTAACCTGAGACTAACTCTGACCCTGAGACTAACTCTGACTCTAACCCTGACTCTCTGACCCTGAGACTAACTCTGACTCTAACTCTGACTCTGACCCTGAGACTAAATCTGACTCTAACCCTGACTCTCTGACTCTGAGACTAACCCTGACGCTAACTCTGACTCTGATCCCGAGACTAACCCTGAGACTAACTCTGACTCTGATCCCTGAGACTAACCCTGACTCTAACTCTGACTCTGACCCTGAGACTAACCCTGAGACTAACTCTGACTCTGATCCTGAGACTAACCCTGACTCTAACTCTGACTCTGATCCTGAGACTAAACCTGACTCTCTGACCCTGAGACTAACCCTGGCTAGAGCCAGTAGCTGCTAGAGCCAGTAGCAATGCCACGTCTGACCACATGGGGGCAGACGGCTCTGCTGTGGTGACTGATGTATTCCCTCATGAGTGGGGATGGTCCGGTACCCCAGAAGGGTACTCCGTTGTGTCGTACACCGGGGGCTGACGCGTGAGCTTTCTTCTGACGTGCTGCCTCCATGTGGTCAGAGATGGTGTTGCAGCATTGAGCCGCTTTAAAATATAGTTTGCCATTCCAGTTTGTGTCATTGTTTTGGCAGAGATTCGACGGAAAGTTTAGAATCAGTCATTGGTGTAAAAATGCTTGGAAATCAGAAGTATAAATGGATTTGAATCAATAAAAGAATATTCCAGTAACTCCAGCGGTTATACCAGGGTTGGGGTCCTAACCTCCAATCTGGAAGAAACATTTCCAGTGGTCTCGTGACTGGCAGTGACATGCCTGACTGGTAACCAGTCTGGACCGGTTCTACCCACTTTCATTAGGAAGGGTTGGTTCAAATAATAATCAAATCATGATGAAGGACATTGTAGGTGTAGATCTGACCAACC
Organism: Hirundichthys speculiger; assembly: GCA_018398805.1. Classification (NCBI taxonomy): domain Eukaryota; kingdom Metazoa; phylum Chordata; class Actinopteri; order Beloniformes; family Exocoetidae; genus Hirundichthys; species Hirundichthys speculiger. The sequence continues at coordinate 37,150 of JAGFBZ010001602.1, read as the reverse complement.
ATCTGCAGAACCTAAATGATTAGTCTCCTGCTTCCTGTGGCCGAGATCCTGACAGACTCGTCCATATCTGAGGCGTTTCTTCTGGATCTGTCATGGACAAAGATAGTTAAATGAACTGGTTCGTGATTGGTTGTCAGGACTCAACAGACAGAAGAGAAAGGACGACTCTGGAGGAGGACATGAATCTAATTAAAGTTTCACAGATCTCAAACTGTGTTTTCAGAAGTCTCAGCTATCTAAGGAATAACTACATCCTTGTTTGACTCGTCTGAGTATAGCTGGTTTGTTTTTAAACCTATCTGGGAGTCGTCTACTTATCAAAAAACCAAGGTATAAAGGCTGCCAGTTGTTTTCTTTATATAAAATTAAGGTTTCTCACAGACGTCTTTAATATCGTTTTTTACTACCTTAGAGATGGTCTAGTCTGTAAATTTGTGGTTTTTTTGAGTCTTTCCACAAGCTGAATGAAGGTTTAATGATTTTATAGTTGCCTAAAAGATAACTCGATCCAGTTCTGAGTCATCCAGACTTGTGATTTCTGAGCCCATCTATGTCCCTGCTGCCACCAGTCTGGTAAACAACTACAGCAGAGTGAGCGAGGAGCAGTGGGAGGCAGAGGGGAAACAGGGTGCTCACTAGAACAAACAGAAAATAGAAGGTTTACCAGAAAACTAACCCAGAGTTTAAGTCCTGATCAAAGTAAAACATCTCTGATGGTGGCATGAGGATGGATGAGTGCTGCATGTTGAGATGAAGGGACGGATCCAGGTTCTCTTGTCCAGGTCTGGAGATGGCCTGGGTGCTCCGTCCTCCTGAGTCAGTGAAGAGCGGTGAGGTTTTCAGCGTTGCATACTCAGTCACGGCCCGGGACTCGTTCTACCAGTGGGCCGTCCAAAACCGCATCTTCTCCCACAGGTAAACCGCCTACCGCTCATTCAGTGTCCAGAACTGGCCTTCTCCCAGTCTGAGCTGGTCTGGTGTGTGCTCAGCTCCATAACAGACGCTGAGGCGGCTCGGAGGTTCTGCGAACACCACGAATGTCCGAGCAGCTGGAAGGACGCCAACGGAGAAAACTGCTGCATCCACCACGCCAACATCCACTCCTGCCCGCTGGGATACATGGTGCTGACAGCTTCCCTTCTTCAGCTGCTCTCCAGCAAAAAACGGGATTTTCCCTCCAAAATAAAATATTAAAAATCTACGATTCTACAAAGGTCGCAGTTTTACAACTATAAGACGGGATTTCTGTCAAAAAGCTGCGATTTTGTAAAATTAGTCATTTTTATGACTCCAAATCAGAGATTTAATGTCAAAAAGTTGTGACTTGATAACATTTGATATTTTATGACAAAATAGGTATTTTTACGTTTTAAGTTGGAATTTTGTGAAAATTACAGTTTTACCGCTAAAGCTTTTGATTTTAGGACATAAAGTCGTAATTTCATGACAAAATGTTGTAGTATTCAGTTCAAAAGTGACTTAATTTGTGATTTTATGATAAAACGTGATGATAGTTTTATATAGTTTTATGATTATAGACAAGAGTTTAAAATTCTGCTTCTCACATATAAAGCCCTTAATGGCCTAGATCCTCGTTATCTACCAGACCTGATAGCACGTTATGCTCCCAGTAGAGCTCTCTGCTCTCAGAGTGCAGGATTACTCGTCGTTCCTAGAATATCTAAAAGTAGGTTTGGAGGACGGGCCTTCTGCTACCAGGCACCTTTATTCTGAAACCAGCTACCAGTTTGGGTTAAGGAGGCTGACACCACCTCCACCTTTAAAACTAAACTGAAAACATTTTTGTTCAGTAAAGCCCACAGTTAGTCTAAACTATAGTGTGTAGCGGCTAATAGTTATAGCTATAGTTGTAGGAGCTCAGACTAGAGTAAGATCGTCTTAATCACAGGTTCATCATAGCTATGCTGCTATAGGCCTATGCTGCAGGGGGACGCCAACATGATCTGCTGAATGGTGTCTCCACTGCTCTTCTCCCTTTCCTTCCCTTTCCTCCTCCCTTCTTCCTCCTCATTCTATAATTTAATTAGGAGCACCTCGTTACTCTAACTGTGCTGATCAAAGTTTTTTCTTGCCACTATTTGGCTTAAAGTTTTGTTTTTCCCCTCTGTGAGAGTTTTTTACCTGCCATTATCCTTGATTAGGATTTAATATTATAATTTTAGTTAATGATATTTGCTCGGGGGTCATGATCTGGGTCTCTGTAAAGCACCGAAAACAACTGACATTGTAACAGACACTATACCAATAAAATTGAATTGAATTGAATTGAATTATAGGACATAAAGCTGCAGTTACACATAAAAAAAAAGTCAATATTTTGTGAAAATGTAAGACTTTGACAAAATTTGCTCTTTACAACAAAAAGTTATAACATTACAAATCTACAATTTTACAGCAAAAATCCTTGATTTTTCAACCATAATGTCAGTTTTACAACTGTATGAGCTGTGATTTTTATGTCAGTCATTTTGAAAAATATTTGATTTTTTTTTAGGACAAAAAGGTGTGATATTGAGAATTCCACAACACTCAAAAAAAAAACTGTTTTAGGAAAGAACAGAGTTATTTCAAAATATGACGTTCGTTTAAAAGTCATAATGTTGGCCCACTCTTACAACAAAGTATCATTATGATTGGTTATAGATATAATATTATATTCTTTCATTTTAGACTGTAAACATGTGTAATTGAATTGAGTAAACTATTTTGTCTTGTCTTGACCACCTGCTGTGAAACATGTCCATGTTCAACTCTGAATCCCTGAGAGGTGAATTTAATTGGGTATAAAACTAAAGATGTGCTCCTGTCCTCCACATTAACAGACAACAGAGAGCATCTGTGGGCCCTGGATCCCTGATGACGGGAAGATCTTCACCCACACCATCTCCACGTCTGGCAAGATGACGCAGACCAACTGGACCGCCAAGGTAGCACAACTGGAACATCTGTATGGCAGACTGTTTCTCAGCCGACTTCATGTAGAACCTCAGTTTCTGAAGCAAAACCCAGATGGAAACAAAAGTGTTGCACTTCTGTTTCCAAATCAACTGCCTCTTCTGTAATTTGGTGGATCCTTTATGGGATGTTAGTGTTTTTTTCTCAGCTAAAGCAGGAGAGGTGGAGCAGGGAGCAGCGGTTCAGGGAGCAGCAGTTCAGGGAGCAAGCTGTTCAGGGAGCAAAGGTTCAGGGAGCAAAGGTTCAGGGAGCAGCAGTTCAGGGAGCAGCGGTTCAGGGAGCAGCGGTTCAGGGAGCAGAGGCAGTTGATTTGGAAACAGAAGTGCGAACCTTTTTCAGGGAGCAAAGGTTCAGGGAGCAGCGGTCTGAGACCTCCCTGTCTCTGAGCACCTCCTCTAGTCCAGAGGTGAGGGTGGGACCATCGATCAACCAGTAAACAGATGTTCTCACTCACCTTCCACCTGTTTCCATCTCCATTCTCCCCTCACTGGTGAGCAAGTCTCTGAGATACTTACACTCAGCTCCAACCTGAAGAGGGCTTTCCAGCCTTTCCCCACCGAGGACCATGGTCTCAGGTTTGGAGGTGGTGATTCTCAGCCCTCAGGTGTGAGCTTCTCCAGAGAAAGCTGAAGGTCTTGGCTCAATGACGGCAGCAGAACAGCATCCACAGAAAGCAGAGCTTGAATACTGAACCCATCAAACTGTTTTTTTTCCATCGTGCACAGTTTATTTTCCCAGTTGTAACAGCAAATGCGTACAGTTATTGTATGCAGATGATACACTACTTTACACCTTAGTTACCTGATTCTTGGAGGGGCTCTATGAGGCTTTTTTTCATGTTGTGTAACGGTCAACACAATAAGACTCTACAGATCATCCAGGTGCTGTTTCAAAGTGCTTTAGATATCAAATCTAACCAGTTGGGCTGACTTCAGCCCTGACTCTTCTAATCCCATCACGTCTCGCAGGTGGTTCTGTTCCATCCAGGTTTGACATCTCTCATTGCTCACATCCGGGTCGGTACCATGCAGGTGGCCCTGGAGTCCAAGAGCACCGTTCAGCCTGCTGTAGGTAGGTCTGCTCCTGCTCTACGTCCTGTGTTCAGTTGATACAAGAAACAAATACAGGAAGGGTTGTGTAAGAGACAAAGATAGCTAGAAGCTTCTGTAGAAGGCTAGTTCTAGACTACTGGAGGTTTCTGTATCAGGATCCAGACTGCAGTGGTAACCCAAGCAGTCCCATCTGACTCATCAGAGCGCCTGATGTTAGATCAACCATGAAGGTCACATGACCCCTCCACAGCTGTCCAAATGGAAATCATGTTACTGATGCTGCCTCCAGACCAACCTCTAAGTCTGCAGCAACTATCTAAACTGAGTCATACAGGCGTCTGATCCTTCTGGACCACTGGATTCCTCTCAGGAAACCTCAATCCAAACCGTTCTCATTTGCGGTTCCACAGTGGCGGAAGAAGCTACCAAATGCTGCCAGAGTTGGGTTATACTTACTGACCTTCAAGAAGCTCCCCAAGACTCATCTCCTTATGGCCCTTACATGCTGCATGACTCTGCGCTGTCACAGACGAAGGTTCACCGTTGTGAAAGAGTCATGGAGATCTCTTGAGTCAAAATCAGCTGCCCGACTTTATGTGAAACCTCAGAGCACATCATAATTTCATACGGCTGCAGGACCTGTGCAGCGTAGAGCAGCACTGAAAGAACATCTCCTTCTCCTAAAATGCCTGAACACACCATTTCTGCCCCTGCAAAAGATTATAACTAGGGATGCACAATAATTATCGACCCGATAACTATCGGGGCGATAACAGGAAATTATGACGTCATCCCGATAGGTCCGATGTCATGACGAATAACGCCGATAACATATATATTTTTGTCAACACGGCAGTGCCTCGCTCCCTCTGAGCCTTGAATGACCGTCCAAACCGTTTTTGGTTTTTTTCATAGTATTGATGTAATGATCCTAGGGTATATGTGTGTGTTATTGGTTATTGGTATCGGCCTTTAGGAGCTGAAAGTTATCGGTTATCGCTATTGGTTTAAAAAAACAGTTATCGTGCATCCCTAATTATAACATCTCACACAGTTTGTGTACAGTTTGCATTTGCTCGATCTTGGGTACGACGTCCAGAATGGCTTGAACAGACTCTTGAATCATACGCCCATCAGCTCGTCTTTGGTCTCCAGACCAGCGTGACAGCCGTCATCACACCGCTCATATTGTAGGATGTAGGACAGCTGATTTTGGCTAAAGGCCGAAGACATTGTGACGATTCTTTCAGGGCGTTGATACTTTCGTCTGCAACAGCCGTCACTTCGTTCAGCGTGTAGGAGCCCTAACAATTCCTAACTCCAATAGAAAGGTCAAAAACAGTCAATTTTAGGCGTTGGAGACAGCTAGCAGCTCAGATTTCAGTATTTTTGTAGTTAAGTACTTTTACATCCACATGCATTGGCAGCATTGGTGAAAACCCTCAAAATGAAGTACTTGACCCTGAGCTCTCCCTTGTTGAGTTTGTGGTGATGACGTCTGTGAGGAGTCGGAGCTTTGTTCCACCTGTCCCGCCGACTGTGGCGAGTGTCCCATGAGTCCCGCCACCAAGCTAGCCATCGGCCTGCCGCTCAGCCTGCTCTGCCTGTCCTTCATACTGGCCGCTGTGGTGAGACTCACGCAACACGCCCACACCTGCCAACAAGACCTTTGGGTCGGGAAAAGTATTAACAGAAGCATATGTCTGTGTGTGCAGTGGCTGAGGTACCAGAGAGAGAAGCTGCTGTGGGATGAAAGCTGGATCATCGACTTCTCTACGATCAAACAAGGTAGCTAAACTATCAACATGTAAGCTTGGCTCAGTTTGATCACTTGTAACCTGTTAAGGAAGGAAACAAAAGGGACAAGTTTGGGGCCAATCTGGGCGACCATTGGCAGCTACGGCTCAGTCTTGGACTACCAAGGGTCAGTTGGTCCAGATGTAGACCAAAGATCATGGATCAGGTCTAACTTGGGTCATGGCATCTGTATGAGCTACGTCTGGTCCCGATCAGATAAGCCAGCTTTTCATGGATTACATGAAGTGTTTTGAGGGCCAGACGTGTACCAGCTCCATGTCTGGTCTGGTCGGATCTGGTCTCATCTGGTCCGGTCCGGTCCAGTCTGGTCTGGTCATGAGTAAATGCCATCAAGGCCTCATGTGGACAACAGAGAGATGCAGATGTTGGCCTTGTTTTACCCAAACATTCTTGTTCACATCTTTCTCTTAGTGCTTTTGGACTTCTGATTTAAAAGCATTTATCATTCTTGTCTTAATATCCAATAGGGCCCTCCCAGTCTGGGTTGGCCTGGGAGGGTCCTCTCTATTTTAGCTTAGCTCATGCTAACCAATGATGCTGGCTCAAGTTTGGTTTGTGTATGTGTTTAAGATGAACCCTAACCCACTCCATCTGTCTTCAAATCGTATCTACGCATTAGCTTGACATGGACTGCAGTAAATGTGTTCGGTCCTGTTTGTAACATTGTTCTTCTTGTTCGTATTTAGATCCACAGCTTCTTCTTTGCCAGTTCTTTGAGACTGGTACAAAGATAGTTTCCCTCAATCCCTTACGATGTCTAAAAACGACTGTTGCTGGACATTTATCAGCTCCAACTCACATCAGATATAACTTATTTGCTTAGCTGTTTACTCACAGTTTGTATGTACATCAACACAGATGTACGTCGTCCACTTACCGTATTTTCCAGACTATAAGCCGCTACTTTTGTCCCACGCTTTAAACCATGAGGCTGATACAGAGATGTGGCTTTTCTATGAATTTTTCTTCAGGGCGCTCTAACAGGAAGTGCAAAAATCAAAAAACAAACCGAGTAGTTAAAAGCTATTCTGTTTTTGTTCAGTAGCCTATGTTGGCTATGCTACTCTACATTCATTTTGTGAGCATCAATACCTGTTATTATTGGACAAACATTGTCCACCATTGTGGATACTCGGACACACCTGGATTTATCAGTTTGTCCAGTCAGTTTGTTGGACCCACCGCAGAGGTAAGGTTTTAATCGCAGATGCGGACCGGACACAGTGTGGAGCCAGCAGGTCCGCAATCCGGCTCCAAAGCAGATCCGGCACTGAGCGCAAGTGGACCCCGATACGGGTCAATTTCGCGGGTCCGTTCCAGATGTCTTTGCTGTGTGGGGTGGTTTCAGTACACAGGAGAAGGAAAAATAAAGCAACTTGGTTTTAGTGTACAGGAGGAAAATGAATAAAACCATCAATGACTTTTCTGTTTTGTTTGATCAGCACTTTTACTGCCGTGTTACAGGTTCTGTTCAGAAACAATCAGTTCAGGTATGTGAATAAACACTTATGGTACAAAATCTTTCGCTGTAAATATCTTATTTCTCAGCCTGGATACCGGCGGCTTATAGTCCGGTGCGGCTTATATGTGACAAAATATATATTTCGTTTATATTTTAATGGGTGCGGCTTATATTTATAGTCCAGAAAATACGGTAAATACTTCTTTAACCATGAATCGAAGTGTCAAATGGATGCGCCAGTCAGAGTCCTGATCAGATGTTAAAACTCAAACACCATCTAAACCTACGATGCTAACTTTAGCTAGCGTCTTACATTAGCATGAGCAAAGCTAAGCTAAAATAGCTAACTAGTATGAAACAGATGGGTCCTGAGCTGGATCAGAAGTGGTCCTGAACCTGGTTAGATAGCTATAGATAACTGGTACTGTGTCCTAACGGACACCAAGATTTTGGTGAAAAAAGAACGAAGGAGTTTACCTCACCCTTCTGTTCAGAAAACCCTTCCATCCATTCATCCGTTGTCCTGTGGGAATAAACTCAAAAGCTCTGTTTTATATCATTCTGCATCATCTCAGCGTAACTGAAGGAACTGAAGCATCTGATGACGCTGCTGAAAGCTCTTAACTGCACTTCTCTGCAGATCAGAACGCTCGCGTGACCATGGGCAGCATCATGAGCGTACCTGTAGGGAACAGCGACAGCAACACCAGCTGTGTGACGGCACTCAGCTCCTGCACTGGACAACCAGGAGCCCGGAGGACGGCCTTCACCTGCACCGGCATATAGTACGCCCACCTGGCCAGCTGACTGGCCACCTGGCCAGCTGACTGGCCGTCCGTCCAAACCTCAAGCGCCTCTTTGGTTATTACAGCATCATCTTAGAAACTTCTTTCATCTGCAGTGACGGCAGAACCGTGGCCATCAAGAGGATCCAGACAAAGACCTTCTCGCTTTTCAAAACCATCCGACAGGAAGTCAAACAAGTCAGGTGACAGACGCAAACAGACTCCCGCTCTTCAAACTGCAAATATGTGAGTCTGACTGGGTCTTTACCTTCGTGTCCAGGGAGCTCGACCACCCCAACCTGTGCAAGTTTATCGGCGGCTGTGTTGAGGTACCCAACGTTGCCATAGTAACAGAGTACTGCCCAAAGGGAAGCCTGAACGACGTCCTCCTGAACGAGGAGATCCCGCTCAACTGGGGCTTCAGGTGAACTTCACAGACGACGTCACATGTTGGCCACAGCGAGGGAAGTTCGGAGGTGGCAGAAATATTGTCTTCACTGTTGACAGGTTCTCCTTCGCCATGGACATCGCAAGAGGGATGTCGTACCTCCACCAGCACAGGACCTGCCATGGCCACCTCAAGTCTTTAAACTGTGTCTTAGATGACCGCTGGGTCTGCAAAATTACAGGTAATAGCAGAATATTAATAAATACGGGTTTAAAACACAACTCTGGAAGTGTGAAAGAGTCAAACAGTTAGACAGTGTTCATGTAATACCTCTGACTGCCAGTAGGGGTGTCAACGGAAACATGGACCTGAACATTGGACTGTTTTTGACTGACACGTGGTCTCTCCTGCCAGACTACGGGCTGCGGACGTATCGCAGGGAGGATGGGGCGGAGCCTCTGTCCACCTATCAGCAGAGGCTCTTGGAGGTGTACATGCCGCCTGAGTTCCAGAACTCCAACCTGGAGCCGACGCTGGCCGGAGACGTGTTCAGGTACACCCGTTTTCCTGCAGTTTTACAGCATGAGGACATCCCAGAGTCCAGACGTCCACCTCTCTGTCTTTCCAGCTACTCCATCATCCTCCTGGAGATAGCGACCCGCAGCGACCCCGTCCCGGTAAGACCCAGTCTCACGCTGATCAGTCTCTGTCTCACTGAAATGAAAATAAATGAAAGCAACTCTGCGCTGCAGGCGGAGGAGTCGAACCTGGAGTGTGCGTGGTGTCCTCCTCTACCGGAGCTGATCTCCAGTAAAGCCGACAACACCTGCCCCTGTCCTGCCGACTACGTGGAGGTGATCCGGTGCCATGTTGTTGGGGGGACGGCTGCTAATGCATCACCACGTTTAAAACCTGGCGTATCACCTTTACTCTAACCCAGTCGGCTGATTTCTGACCCATGTGTGTCTCCGTAGCTGATTCGCCGATGTCGCTCTCATAATCCCGCCCACCGGCCCACTTTTGAACAGATCAGGAAGTTTGTTCACCGCATCAACCCCATCAAAGTCAGCCCTGTGGACATGATGATGAGCCTGGTAATCACAGTTCATATGTTGGACCGTTACGTCCAGTCACTTTTCTTTTATCTATACATGTCAAACTCTTCCTCCTGTCTTCATCTTTTCCCTTTACACCCTTTACACCCCATTTCCATTCCTGTGCATACATCATACATCCTGATCAAGGTTCCTTCCTCTGAAAGGGAAGTTTTTCCTGGGCACTGTTTGGCTTAAAGGTTTTTCTTTAAACTTTTTTAAAACTCTTTTTAGGGCTGGGCAAGTTAACGCGTTATTATCTAGTTAACTCATTAATTTATTAACGCCGACATTTATTCTATCATGCATTTACGCATGTTGCTAACATGCTTTTGTTTTGAAAAGTCTGTTACTAGCTGCTGCAGAACCAGAAGAATAGGCAGCTAAAACAGACGTAGAGAATGGTAAAAATCTGTGAACTTTATAGTTCAGGTAGCAACTCAGAAAAATCAAAAAAAAATCTGGACTGCAACAAGACTTTCTTGTAATTCCTCTATGTTACATCAGATCTGCTCCATGTGTTCACTGTCCTGCTGTTCTCTAGCTGGTTACTTGCAGTGCAGCTCCATCTAGTGGCACAGATGTGTAATGACAACAGAAAGTCCAGTCCTCGATTATAAAACAAATTCAGTTCTGTGGCCCGTTTTTTAATTTTGTATTTTTGTTCCAAGTCTAAAATTGAAACATTAAAAAAACAGGCATTTTTTTTGTTTTTTGTGTTAGATTTAAAAATGAAAAACAAAATAAAATGTCACTTTTTAATTTTTTTAAATTTTTGATTGACAATTGAAAATGGAAAGAATGAATGATACACGGATTGGTAAAAGTTACTGAACTTTAACATGGACATTTTCATGTTAAAGTTCTCCCAGACGGAGGATTCAACAGAAACAAGGTTATTTGTAACAACTGACAAGTTGAACTTCCTGTTAAAAGTTTCTGCTGTTACCTCAGAAATTACCTGTTTTAATGTTCTGATTGTGTTGAGACACGATCATTTTGTTGGATTTTGTTTGTAGACTTTTTTTTATTTTTATAAAAACAGGATGACATTAATGCCCTGGCAGTGGCAATAAGCTTTATTTTATTTTACATTTTTTAAGATGATATTTACACTAAATATGTGTTACTGACAAGTGCTGATGTTAAAAGTGTTTGAACAACAAATGTTATGACACTTTAGTTCATATGGCAGCAGAACATTTAAATAAAAGTGACCTTTACACTACTTTTGAATTCATTATTTGATTTTGCATATACAATGCGATTAATCGTGATTAATCAGGGAAATAATTCGATTAATCGCGATTAAAATTTTTTGCCCAGCCCTACTTTTTTTTACTTGCCATTGTTTCATTACTAAAGGTTTTGATAATATTTTCTATAATTAATAATATTTGCTCAGGGGTCCTGATCTGGCTAACTGTAAAATGCCTTGAGACTGTTTGTATTATTATAGATGCAATACAAATAAAGTTAAACTGAACTGAATCAACCAACACAAACAATGCCACACTTCCTTCCTCAACCCTTTCTTTTAGTCTCCAAAGACATGGTTCAACTCCTTCGCTGTTCTTGTAATTTTTGCTTCCATTTTCTGGTCTTCACTGAGCACCGCTCCTGTCTTCCAGATGGAGAAGTACAGTAAACATCTGGAGGTGCTGGTGGCAGAGCGAACTCAGGATCTGATGCATGAGAAACAGAGAACGGACAGGCTGCTGTACAGTAAGATGCACAAAAACACACAGCGTAGGTCCTCCAGTTGACTGGATGCAGACTACCTGGTAGCATTCACATATCTGGACTCATGGTCTGTGCTGCATCACTTTACTCCCATTCAGCCTGACAAGATTCAGTTCTATGCAGATGATGCTGTTATCTTCACCTGTTCATCTGCTCCTGAAGGTCAAATTGTAGTTACCACTTTATTGTTTAGATCAGCCACAAATGCACAAAATTAATCTAGGATGTTTTTATTTCATACACCCTAAAACCACACACGAAACAAAAAACCTGGACGAACCCCCCGTGACCTCGGTGAACTGGTGCCACATTGGTAGGAACTGGTGCCACATTAGTAGAAATTGACACCACATTGGTGGGAACTGGTGCCATGTTGGTAGGAACTGAAGCCACGTTGGTAGGAACTGGTACCATGTTGGTAGGAACTGAAGCCACGTTGGTAGGAACTGGTGCCATGTTGGTATGGACTGAAGCCAGGTTGGTAGGAACTGAAGCCATGTTGGTAGAACTGAAGCCATGTTGGTAGGAACTGAAGCCACGTTGGTAGGAACTGGTGCCATGTTGGTAAGAACTGAAGCCATGTTGGTAGGAACTGAAGCCATGTTGGTAGGAACTGGTGCCTCATTAGCAGGAACTGGTACAACATTAGTAGGAATTGACACCACGTTGGTAGAAACTGAAGCTACGTTGGTAGGAACTGGTGCCATGTTGGTATTAACTGAAGCCATGTTGGTAGGAACTGAAGCCACGTTGGTAGAACTGAAGCCATGTTGGTAGGAACTGAAGCCACGTTGGTAGGAACTGGTGCCATGTTGGTAAGAACTGAAGCCATGTTGGTAGGAACTGAAGCCCTGTTGGTAGGAACTGGTGCCTCATTAGCAGGAACTGGTGCAACATTAGTAGGAATTGACACCACGTTGGTAGAAACTGAAGCTTTGTTGGTAGGAACTGAAGCCATGTTGGTTGGAACTGGTGCCATGTTGGTAGGAACTGATGCCACATTAGTAGCAACTGAAGCCATGTTGGTAGTCACTGATGCCATGTTGGTAGGAACTGAAGCGAAGTTGGTAGGAACTGGTGCCATGTTGGTAAGAACTGAAGCCATGTTGGTAGGAACTGAAGCCACGTTGGTTGGAACTGGTGCCATGTTGGTAGGAACTGATGCCACATTAGTAGCAACTGAAGCCATGTTGGTAGTCACTGATGCCATGTTGGTAGGAACTGAAGCGAAGTTGGTAGGAACTGGTGCCATGTTGGTAGGAATTGAAGCCATGTTGGTAGGAACTGAAGCCATGTGTGTAGGAACTGAAGCCATGTTGGTAGGAACTGAAGCCACATTAGCAGGAAGTGGTGCCATTGTGATGGATTCAGATGTGTCAGATGTGAAGCTCTTGACTTGGACCTCAGGAAACTGTCAACTTGGGAAAAAATAAATGAATAAAACAAGATATGTCTTCTTTAAATGCATTTCTATGCACCATTTTTTGGGAGCTTCATCTTTGTCTGTGAACCATCTCTGGATGGTTTCATGTTCGTTCTGCAGGTATGCTTCCCAAGCAGGTGGCTGACGACCTCCGTCAGGGGAAGCCTTCACAGGCTCAGAGCTACGTCAGCGCCACCGTCTTCTTCAGGTAGACGCTGGCAGCATGCCAAAGATCTGATTTATGTTTGAGAAGATCAAAGTAATCACATTTACATACTGGTCTGGGCTTATATTGTGAGATTGATCCTCATCTACTCAATCATTCATCATGGAGAGTAGATGTTCAGTTTCAACAAGTCTTTTAGAAGAACTCTTCCAACCTTCATGCACTTCCCTGCTGAAGCCAGTGGACGTTCACTTGATACTGGGAATATTTCTAATTCATGTACAGTCAGGTTTTTAACTGAGACCGTCTGTTGTGTCAGTGACATCGTGGGCTTCACCAAGCTGTCCAGCAGCAGCACTCCTTACCAGGTGGTGGACCTCCTCAACAAGCTCTACACAACATTTGACGACATCATCGACAACCACGACGTCTACAAGGTGGAAACCATCGGAGACGCCTGTAAGAAACTCTCACTTCCTTTCACATATTGGTCCTTTTTTTAATCGTTAATATTTTTAGTTCAGGGACGTAAACAGTCATCTGAGATGACATCTAAGATAAGGTAAGACAAGATAAGATATGATGAGATAAGATAGATAAGATAAGATAAGATAAGATAAGATAAGATAAGATGAGATGAGATAAGATTATTGCCGTATCTTTATATTTCAGTTAATATTGTAGTAACTTACTTTTTGTTATAGTTATAAAGTTATAACGTTTTTGTTGGAAATTACAAGTTTTATTTTAAATTTGTGACTCGCAAAATTGTGACTTTTTGATTTGATTTAGATACTATTTCAACTTTTTGTTGTAAAATCACAAAATTGAAAGTTTTTCACAAAAAATAAAGACTTTAAATCCTAAAATCACAAATATTTGATGTAAAATTGCAAATTTTTGTTTTAAAATATTTAATTTCATGACTTTGTTGTAAAATCACAAAAATAACAAAAGTCCAAGATTTCATGACTTTTTGACATCAAACTGCAATTTTGAGTCAGAAAAATCAAAATTGCACAAAATTGCAACTTTTTTGACAAATTCCAACTTTTCCTCAGAAAATCAAAAACAAATAAATTCAAAACACTTTGACATGAAATTATGACTTTATGTGCTTAAATCATAAATTTATGTTGTAAAATTCTAATTTCTTCATATGGCAACTTTGCCATAAAAAGCTAATTTCACAAAATTATATCTTGTTTTTTTGTAAAATCCCAAAATGTATAAAAATGTTGCTTTTTGACAAAAAGTCCCAACTTTTTGTTGTAAAATCGTGACTTTTTAGGACTGCCTGTTTTGTTTTAAAAGTAGCAAACTTTTTTTGTATAATCGCATCTTTTGACAAAATCGAAATTTATTGTTGTAACACTGCAGCGTTTGATGGTGAAACAGCTGCTCAACGAACCGTTGTGCAGAAACTACACCTGTCTATGGGTAAAGGGGGAGGAGCTTGAGCACCACCTGACAGGTGTTCTGCAGAAAGGACACCTGTCTATGGGTAAAGGGGGAGGAGCCTGAGCACCACCTGACAGGTGTTCTGCAGAAAGGACACCTGTCTATGGGTAAAGGGGGAGGAGCTTGAGCACCACCTGACACGTGTTCTCCAGGAAGGACACCTGTCAGGTCGGAGGAGGGTAAAGGAGGAGGAGCTTAAGCGCTACCTGGCGCCTACCTGTGCACATGCCTACTCAGCATGATTTATTCTTGTGCAGACATGGTGGTGTCTGGCGTTCCCCGGGAGAACGGGATCCTCCACGCCTCAGAAATCGCCAACATGGCTCTGGACCTGGTGGGCGTCTGCCGCACCTTCAGGATCCCTCACAAGCCCAACACACAGCTGCAGATACGAGCAGGGATTCACTCCGGTACTCCCGCGGTTCGCCGCCACGCTGAAACGTCTTGCAGAGTCTGTTTTTACTGACGGCCTCTCCTCTGCTCTTCAGGTTCGGTGGTGGCCGGAGTGGTGGGGACGAAGATGCCTCGCTACTGTCTGTTTGGAGATACAGTCAACACCGCGTCCAGGATGGAGTCCACAAGTCTGGGTAACCTAGCATGGCCAGAAAGCAGTTCAGCTCAAAGACCAGAGCAGCAAAAGAGGCTGAAGGAGGACAATATAGGCCAAAACAGATTATTAAAAGGAAATACTGTATAAACTGTATACTTTATAAAAATTAGCAGATTGTTATAAATAACATGAAAATTGATGAAAGTCAGAATACAACAACAAAAATTACATACAGTCAGAAATAAGAGATGTTTTCAGGATAGCCTGTATTCAGGATCCTAACTGGGAGCTGGTCCCAGACCTGGACCTGGTCCAAAACTGGGAACTGTTTACGACATGGGAGCCTTTTCTAAACCTGGACCTGGTTGCAACATTGGTACCTGGTCTCAAACTGGAGGCTGCCCCATAACAGGGAGATGGTTTCAGTTATAGAGCTGGTCCCAAACTAAATGCTGGAACTGGTCCAAAACTGGGAGTTCATCCCAAACTGGAGGCTGACCTGAAATCGAGAACTGGTTCCAAACTGGGATCATTTCAAAGAAACATGTTTGAAGTTGAGCCAAAAAGCAGACTAAGTGCTTGTATCCTGTCCAAACTGGGAGCTGACTCCACAGGGAAGGCTCTGATAACTGAACACTCCTCCCATTCTCCTGAAGACTGTAAGACAAGTAAACTGGCTTTCTGAGAGCATGTAAGGATCAATAACATCCTTCAGGTAACATGAGTTTATATAGTCACTGTTGCAGGTCCCCAGCAGTAATATTTCACCATGGTGTTATTATAGTATAATATTAACACTGATGATACACATCAGAAAAATAGCGAATCAACACAGTCCTTAACGGAGGAGCAGCAAGTTTGTCCAACCTAGCAACAGTAACTAGGGAGGGGGCGGTGCTTACCGAAAGGTCAATTCTAAAATCTAACTCCTAACCACAGGAAGTCAATGTAAATACAGTAACACAGGAGAATTAAAGCTGCAAGCAGCGTTTATCGGGCCCTCGCACCCATTGCCACCGCCCCCCAGATGTCCACCACCTTCCCAAGCCAGTCGGGAATAAAGACAATACAGTAAATATCCAATTAGGCTATAAAAATGGAAAGGCTGCTGCACAATTCGAATCCAGAGGTATGAAAACAAAAAGAACTGAAGTTGAATCTACTCAGAGCTGAGTTCTAACCTGCCATATCAAAATCGTAACTGTCACATTTGTGTATAATCTTAAACAAATATAAAGAGTCAGAGATTCGATGTCCACGGCAGATTTACAGAAATTTATCCAGCCTTCATCTCTAGCAGACTTGACTACCATAATGATCTTTTGTCTGATTAGACAGCTTCAGATCATGATGAACCCTGTTGCCAGAGTTCTAACAAGAACCAGGAAAACTGAACACATTACTGCTGTTACCTCAGACTCGTCCATGCACAAAATGTGGATGGTGAATGAGGACTTTTATCAGTATGAGCTGTAGGAATCCAAGGCTGATCTGATAAAGCACTGATACAAAATACACTAAATAATGTGACCAAGATCACGGTCCTTTGACAAGACAGTAGCACTGTCCAAGATTGTCAGATACACTTGTTCAGTGTGAAAGAATCATCACATACATGAATCTTCAAACAGATTGGATAATGCATGTGTAATTCAGGACAACTTTTCCATTCATGGAAAAAGATCTGTTTAGTAGAGCCTATAGTTAGTTTCAACAATAGTGTTTTAGGGTCATTAGTCATAGCTATGGTTACAGGAATGGATGAAGACCAGACTAGAGCAGACGGCTCTGTAACACAGCCTCAACATATCTATACTCCTATAGGTCTATGTGGCAGGGAGACACCAACATGATCCACTGACTGGTATCCTTAACTTTTCTTTCCCTCCTTTACCTTTCTTATTCAGCTGTATCCATAGTTACTTTTTTTTTTTTTTAAGATTTTTTTGGCTCTAGTGGCCTTTATTGACAGTAGAGAGACAGGGAGGGGGGCAGAGAGAACGGGGAAGACACGCGGCAAAGGGTCGCTGAGCCGGGAATCGAACTCACAACCAGCCGCACGAGGACTTTAGCCTCTGCACATGGGCCACCTGCCCTAACCACTGCGCCACCGGGGCGGCCCCATAGTTACTTTTTTAATCTCATATCACTCCTGTAAAATGCCAATAAAAGGATTTCTATTTATTTAGATTTCTAGTAAATTACCGTATTGGCTCAAATATAGGACACATCTGATTATAAGACGACTGCTATTTTTTAAATATCATTTTGGAAAAATAGAAATATGATGAAGACAATAAGGTTATTCATAAAATAACTCATGATTTTACAATTACTAAAGGAAAGAAATAACAGATAACATTCTGATCCATTAAACATTTTATTGATTTCATCTTTTTTAGGAAGCATGGTACCATACTTAAGGTAAGGTACATGTCAGGTTTTCATGTTATTTAAGATCAATGTATAGTATTATTTAAGAAACTCTATTCTCTTAAAATATGAGACTATGACTCAGTGAATAATATTCAACCACTCATTTCAATTACTGTTAACTCATTGGCTGCCAGCTAGCTGCAGAGCTTGTTTACAGATATTGTATTTTATGACAATCTGAACACTGAAGCTGCTATAATAAAGAGTAGTGTCTGTTCTGTCCTGAGGAAAGTTTCCTTCATTGCAGCACCTTTATAGAGTTACGATGCTGCCACACTAACTATGATGTTTAAAACTCTAATATGTATTTTGACTAGGCCTGTCAGTCACATACATTTTTAATCTCGATTATTCGAAAAGATTTTTATAGTTAACTCGCAATTAATCGTAAATTAATCACATCTTTTTAATGTTCTGGTTATCCATCCATCCATCCATCCATCCACCCATTATCTAAACCCATTTTGTCCTATACAGTGTCACAGGGATCTGCTTTATTTTTTTTAAGACTTAAAACCAGAGGTCCACAAATGCTGGCATACTTTTTAGAGGCTTAATTCAGTCTTTCTCAGTCTATAACAACCATTGTTATGACTAGAGATGTCCCGATCCAGCATTTTGAACTTCCGATCCGATACCGATATTTATTTGTACTTCCGATCCGATACCGATATCTGCCGATACCGATATCGGCCTATCTGAGCATGTATTAAAGTTTTAAGTCATTTAACCAACTTACTTTGTTGTCAGACTCATGCTGAATAGGGTTTTACTCCTGATAATAACTAGCCAGCTGAATTAGGTGCATTTGAATAATACACATTGGTTGGTAACGAGAAACGGACCTATTTATTTAACACATCAACACAAAATAGACAAAATGAAAAATAACAAACAGAAATGGCATCAGTAAACCACGGCTTTACAAGCCATAAGTACAGATAATATTATTAATTGTATTAAGCAAACACAAGCTGAGTTTAAAACGTCTATTAACAGCATTAGTACCTGTGCTTTGACAACTGTTCAGTGGCAGTTTGTCACGATTCCCAAAACGTCCCAAACGGGGGTGGGGGTGGGGGGGTGGAGAGGAGCTCGAGTTGTCTCGCGCGGGGGGCGGGGTGTTTGTGGCTGTGCACTGTGCCCGACAGAGAGAGAGCAGTGTTGCCAACTTAGCGACTTTGTCGCTATATCTAGCAACTTTCCAGACCCCCCTAGCGACTTAATTTGTAAAAAGCGACTAGCGACAAATCTAGCGACTTTTCCTGGTGATTTAGCGACTCACTGGCACTCAAACCGCTAGGTTTGAAGCCATCACTTGGCCGCTGATGGCTGCTGTCTGCCTCGCGAGCCGCGCTTCTCTCTCTTTCTCTCTCTCTGTCGGGCACAGTGCACAGCCACAAACACCCCGCCCCCGCGCGAGACAACTCCAGCTCCTGAACGAAACTTCGTTGTCCCAGTCGGACAAGGACTGCACCGAATGCACCATCGAATGCACCCAAACTAACGTTTTTGGTGCATTCAGTTGAACTGAATGCACCAAAGACGTTAGTTTGATCTTTTGATTGGTTCCCTGCGTTTGGTTTGGATTTGAAGAAGCTTGGGAACGTTTGCCGATGCCGGAGGAGAAGACGAGCAGCTTTGCACCTATGCGGTAAGAAGACTATATTGGTTTTGAATTTCATGAACACCTGTGCAAACTACTGTTAAAATCTATTTAGCTCCATTTGCATGGAAAATGTTCGTGTGGTTTGAGGAATAAAGAGAAAGAAATTAGGCATGTATTCCTACTATAAATTCTTGTTGGATTCGGACAGTCTGAAGCTGAAGACTTGTGCTTCAAATTGAAATTGTGGTAATTAATGCTATTGTCACAGCTTATAGTGCACATGTCTGCGTTATAGCTAAACCAGACAGACAGTTAAGTTTAGTTACCCACATTTTTGTTTCAGTTACTTTTCAACTACTTAAATTGAAGTTGAGGATAATTAAATAAAAACTTTTTTGCGATATGTTTGACAGACAATGAAACGAGAGGGAGATATTCAAGATTTTTTCATTAAACAGAAGTAAGTAGGTGAGAGCAGGGACAGTGCAGGTCAGACTGACAGCACTGACAGCTACGAGAGGGCCAGGGTCAGGGTTAGGGGTTAGCGTTAGGGTTAGGGTTAGGGTTAGGGGTCAGCCTGAATGCAGCCAGGGACCATCGTGTGTTGTTGAGCCAACCATCCAGGGCCAGAGCAGCAACCATGAGCCTCCAGGTGAAAATACACATATGAGAAAAGTGATGTACTCTGTGATGCACTGTATTTATACCATATAATATTATCTATTTGTTATTGTTTTCATAGTTGGGTGAATTAAATGACAAAATTACCTACTCTAAATGACTAAACTGATGGCACTGTATTTTGTGCAGTTTTTAATTGTGTCTTTGTTAAATGTCTGCAATTTATGCCACGTTGTAAAATTGTATTTTTTATATATATGTAAAGTTGATTAAAGGGGTATTAACTCTGTTTGAATCCATACCTTTAGATGCACCAGTGGAGGAACTGGATACTTCTGACCCTGATGACTGTTCAGAATCAGATGGCCAGCAGCAGCAGACACGTACCAGCCCTGCCTATATTTGCTACACCTAAAGGTCCCCAAGGGGATTATTCAACACAAAATGTAATTAATGCACCATTTAGCAACATTTAAAGCTTGAAGTATGTTATTTCAAAAATAATCATTGTTCAATAATGACATAGTCCTACACTATTTTAACATTAACTGTGAAGTTTCATTGTCCAGACTAATTATGAAACTTTTAAATATTAACAGATATTTCTCAGACAAGAGCTGCGGGCCCTACACAACCAGTCTTGACAACTTTCCCTCACACACAGCAAGGACGGGGTAGATCAAGAGCCTTTAACACCTCCTGATACAAAGACTACAAGTGGCTTGAGTCTTCTCAGTGCCAGGACACTGCACATTGTTTTCATAAGTTTTCATAAGGTTGTTTAGTAGCCGACATGGAAATCGCAAAATACAGTTGTTTTGAAGTGTTTTTGCCTCTAAAAAAAGAGAACTTTGAAATTGCACTATGAAAATGTACTGATGTTCATTCTGATTAAGACTGATTACTGTGCACAACACTATTAAGGACCAGAGCTGAGCACTAGGTACTTATTAAGAGTAAATAATATTGCTCACTGTGAAAGTATATTGGGAGCTGCTTTTTCTGATTTCTATGCAAAACCCTGTGATGTTTACTGAGCTGTGAACTAATAAATAATTTTAGAATATGGAGTATTGTTACTGTTTATTATTGTTCTCAGATTTACTATAAAATGTATAGAGTGCTGCTTATTGTATTCTATTTTATTATTATTCAAAAACTTACA
This sequence comes from Hirundichthys speculiger, assembly GCA_018398805.1. Classification (NCBI taxonomy): domain Eukaryota; kingdom Metazoa; phylum Chordata; class Actinopteri; order Beloniformes; family Exocoetidae; genus Hirundichthys; species Hirundichthys speculiger. The sequence continues at coordinate 16,401 of JAGFBZ010001602.1, read as the reverse complement.
TTACTGCACAGAACATTTAAGATTATTTCATTACAGATTGAGGGTAAATATTGTTATTGTTCACTGTGACGTATTGGGTAGTACTCATTTTGATTAAGACTGATTAGTATACATAACTATGATGTTTATGGTATACAGCTGAGAACTGATTGCTAAAAGTACAGAATATTATTTCTTATAAGAAGTAGAAATTGACAGGGTTGTAAGATGATGTTGTTGTAATTCACATAAACAAGGAAACATGTCCATCATAATTTTAATGTTAAAAGTGCAAAATGAAAAGGTTATACCCACCTTTCCTATTGGGTTAAAGAGCCAATAAAAACATGAAAAATACTAATTTAAATAATTTTTTAAAAAAAATTATCACGTTTTCATAGCCTACTGATTATTCAAATGCTTAAACCACCCCGGAGCGTATTTCTGTAATGATACGTGTTAGAGAATTTAGGTTTCACTTTCGCGCACCTGAAGTCTCAGAAGTGTATCGTGTATAGAACAGGAATGTCGGAGTTTAAATCAATCTATCTCAGCATCGTCATCCTGCCTGTAAGTTGTTGTTGATTCATGTCAATCGTGAGTTTATGATGCGTTTTCTAGTCACAGATGTTTTCTCTATAAACGAATACGACTTAATGACATCCTGATTTGGGCAATGAAATGAAGACTAACAAGCAAAGCTTCGCTAGGGCTGCACACATAGAAAGAGACAGAGAAGTTGATTTGGCGAGAAAAGGATTATTTGAAGGCTTTAGTTTACGATAAAACAGCTGATTGCAGGAGACCGTTTACTTGGGTTGCCTTAGCAACCATAGCTCAGAAGGCTGTTGCCTTAGCAACCATAGCTCAGAAGGCTACAGAAGCGAGACATGACAGTCTCCGTCTGATATTGAAACATTAAAAATTCTTAGTAGGCTATAGCAATAAGATATGACACGAAAGATTTATAGAAGTGTTGATTTAGCTTGTTGGATAGCTAGGTCCCCCTCAGGGAGGCTAATAGGCTACTGCTACAACCAAGTCTAGCAACTCTTTATCAATTCAAAGTTGGGAGCGATTTATTACGAGTTATAGTCCTGGACTCAATCTTTAACGTCCTTAGGCTCATTGACAAGCTATTTGATCCAGAAAACAGATGGCTTTTTGAACACTTACCTTTAATGTCGTCTTCGTGGTATCGTTGGCTGTTTATCCCACAGACAGAACGTTAATGTAAATAGATGCTGTGCGGCTGTAAAGTTATGGACGGATCCCGCAGTAGGACACACCTCCGCTCCGATTGTTTAGCTTTAATACAGGTAGGCCTACCGATGGGCACTACGGCGCAAACTTGATGATAGCTGAAGGAAGGGGAGAGAGCAGGGCACCAAGCATCCAATTTTCGGAAGGACATCACGTCCGAGAAGAAGGGCTACGACGGCAATGGCCGCCATAGCCGCCGTGAAATTCCTGCCCTGTATCCAGCAATTATCCATACCTTCTGAAGACAAAGCACGGTCTTTGTCGCCATCTAGCGGCTGCTACCTTCTGCCGCCACTAGATGGCGACAAAGACCGTTTTTTTGTCTTGAAAGGTATGACAACTAAATCACTTTTCCATTCATAGATATCTAACTTCGCCGTACTCTCACAGCCACGCCCGTTGATAAAAAGTTACAGTTTTCACTGTCAATCATCTTCAATGTCTTTACTACTGATTTGAACTGGTTTGAGGTCTGTCAGCTCATCACACTCGAAGCAGGGATGCCTAATGCAAAACTTGACATTTCCTGTTGCCAATAGGTGGCGCTATAACAATTCCTCAATCTGATAGCTGCTATGTGTTAAGGATCGGACTACGATCATACTCATCCGTTTTGGACCAGATTAAACACTTTATGGCCGAGTTACAGCCCATTTCTCTTTCATGGCGAGTCTTCGAAATGACATCAAACTTCACCGCGTCACTGCAGCCACGCCCTCTGGTAAAAAGTTATATGCTTCGCAAACTTTCTTCGGCCATGTGTCTAGATTAGAACAAAACAAGTTTGGAGTCAATCGGACCAAATCTCTGGGAGGAGTTAGTTAAAGTATGAGGCCTGGAAATGACCAAAACATCGGAAGAACTCCATATTTCATTCAATATAGCGGACTTCCTGTGGGAGTTAGAGCAGGGGTCCAAGAGACTTTTTTGTAGGTCTGAGGATGATACATCAGTCACACAAAGTTCATGTCTGTAGGTTGAAGCATATGGAGGGGCTGGTCGATACAAAAAAAGAAGGTGGCGCTATTGAGCCATTTTTGTGTGCCCATGTGCAGCACCCATAAAATATGTAAAATTCTCACACAACTAATGTGTGTGCAAAATTTTGTAACTTTTTGAGTATGTTAAGGCCCCCAAAAAAGCAATTTATTTTGGAGAAGAGCACTTCCTGTTTTATGATAAATAGCGCTGGCACCGTTGGACGCGCATACATGAAATTGTACATCATGCATCAGCACCCTTCTGACTTTAGTCTGACCGCTTCTCAGGCTGATACGATGAAGAGGGAGGCAGAAAATGGATATAATCAGACCAAAATCAAATTCCTATGACCAGATGGTGGCGCTATGGAGTTCATCCAAGATTGTCATATACACTTGTTCAGGGTGGAAGAATCATCAGACATATAGCTTTTGGTGCAGATTGAACAATGCATGTGCAAGTTATAACAACTTTTTCATTCGTGGCGAGACATCCAACTTCGCCGTACTCTCACAGCCACGCCCGTTGATAAAAAGTTACAGTTTTCACTGTCAATCATCTTCAATGTCTTTACTACTGATTTGAACTGGTTTGAGGTCTGTCAGCTCATCACACTCGAGGCAGGGATGCCTAATGCATAACTTGACATTTCCAGTTGCCAATAGGTGGCGCTATAACGGTTCCTTAATCTGATAGCTGCTATGTGTTAAGGATCGGACTACGGTCATACTGATCCGTTTTGGACCAGATTAAACACTTTATGGCCGAGTTACAGCCCATTTCTCTTTCATGGTGAGTCTTCGAAATGACATCAAACTTCGCCGCGTCACTGCAGCCACGCCCTCTGGTAAAAAGATATATGCTTCGCAAACTTTCTTCGACCATGTGTCTAGATTAGAACAAAACAAGTTTGGAGTCAATCGGACCAAATCTCTGGGAGGAGTTAGTTAAAGTACGAGGCCTGGAAATGACCAAAATATCGGAATAACTGCATATTTCATTCAATATAGCGGACTTCCTGTGGGAGTTAGAGCAGGGGTCCATGAGACTTTTTTGTAGGTCTGAGGATGATACATCAGTCACACAAAGTTCATGTCTGTAGGTGGAAGCATATCGAGGGGCTCGTCGTTTTAAAAAAACAAGGTGGCGCTATTGAGCCACTTTTGTGTGCCCATGCGCAGCACCCATAAAATATGTAAATTTCGCAGACAATGAATGCGTGTGCAAAATCTCGTGAGTTTTCGAGTATGTTAAGGCCCCCAAAAAGGCGATTCATTTCGGAGAAGAATAATAATAATAATAATAATAATAATAATAATAATAATAATAAACATTCGAAATACAATAGGGTCCTCGCACCCTCGGTGCTCGGGCCCTAAATATGATCTCTCTTCACAACACCAGTCAGGGTTCTCCAGAGTATTACTGGAGGTTAAAGCAATGACATCCAGAGTTACTTTATAGTTAGAAAGATTAATAGAGCTGGTTGTCGTCTGAATAATAGTTGTAATTAATGACATGTTTTCTAATTATGTGTAAAAAGAAGCATATCAAGAGATAGTAGTGGGCCCAGTCTTGAACCCTGTGGAACTTCATAATTCACTCTGGTTGATGTAGAAGATGCATTTAATCTGTACAGGTGAATTCCCAATCAGCTCCATGAATTACTTTGATAAGGTGATTTTTCCACAAACATGGAGGCTACTAAGTTTAGTACTTGACTACGTGGACGTCCTGGAATCCATCAGATACGTATATGAGAAGCTAAAGGAGGGGCTTTACTCCATGATGAAGCTGCCTCGGTGTCTTCACAGCCTTGAAGATCCAGTGCAGCTCCAGCGCCTTCTACCTTCTCCAGGAGATCGGCGGCTACATGCTGGAGTGCAGGGGAGTGCTGGAGGTCAAGGTGAGCCGCCCCAGTCCCACCATCATTCATCTCTGCTGACTGGGAGTGCTGGGAGCCGCCCAGTAACACCTCTCTCACTTCCACCAGGGTAAAGGCGACATGGTCACCTACTGGCTGGAGGGGAAGGGGACTCTGGTCTCCAAGAACGTCAGCCCCGACACCAAAGCCAGCAGGCACGTCACCGTGGAGACGGAGGCGGAGCGAGAGCCGTACTCGTCCATGCCGGGGTTTCTGAACGACGTCCTCCTCACGGGCCCGCTCTGATCCAGAGTTCCTGATCCAGAAATCCTGATCCAGAGCTTCTGATCCAGAGTTCCTGATCCAGAGTTCCTGATCTAGAGTTCCTGATCTAGAGTTCCTGATCCAGATTTCCTGATCTAGAGCTCCTGATCCAGAGTTCCTGATCCAGAGCTCCTGATCCAGAGCTCCTGATCCAGAGTTCCTGATCCAGAGTCCTGATCCAGAGTTTCTGATCCAGAGCTCCTGATCCAGAGTTCCTGATCCAGAGTTCCTGATCCAGAATTCCTGATCCAGAGCTCCTGATCCAGAGCTCCTGATCCAGAGTTCCTGATCTAGAGTTCCTGATCTAGAATTCCTGATCCAGATCCTGATCTGATCCGAGCTCCTGATCCAGAGTTCCTGATCCAGAGATCCTGATCCAGAGATCTGATCCAGAGAGTTCCTGATCAGAGCTCTGATCCAGCTGATCCAGTTCCTGATCTAGAGTTCTGATCCAGATCCCTGATCTAGAGTCCTGATCCAGAGTTCCTGATCCAGAGCTCCTGATCCAGAGTTCCTTCCTGATCAGAGTTCCTGATCTAGAGTTCCTGATCCAGAGCTCCTGATCCAAAGTTCTGGATCCAGAGTTCCTGATCTATAGCTCCTGATCCAGAGTTCCTGATCTAGAGTTTCTGATCCAGAGCTCCTGATCCAGAGTTTCTGATCCAGAGCTCCTGATCTAGAGTTCCTGATCCAGAGCTCCTGATCTAGAGTTTCTGATCCAGAGCTTCTGATCCTAAGTTCTGGATCCAGAGTTCCTGATCCATAGCTCCTGATCCAGAGTTCCTGATCTAGAGTTTCTGATCCAGAGCTCCTGAGCCAGAGTTTCTGATCCAGAGTTCCTGATCCAGAGTTCCTGACCCAGAGCCCCTGATCCAGAGTTCCTGATTCAGAGTTCCTGAGTTCCCAGAGTTCCTGATCCAGAGTTCCTGATCTGATCCAGATCCTGATCAGAGCTCCTGATCTAGAGTTCCTGAGATCCAGAGAGCTCCTGATCCAAAGTTCTGGATCCAGAGTTCCTGATCCATAGCTCCTGATCCAGAGTTCCTGATCTAGAGTCTGATAGAGCTCCTGATCCAGAGCTCCTGATCTAGATCCTGATCAGAGTTCCTGATCCTGATCCTGATCCAGAGTTCCTGATCTAGAGCTGATCCTGAGCTCCTGATCTGATCCAGAGCTCCTGATCTGTTCATGATCCAGAGCTCCTGATCCAGAGTTCCTGATCCAGAGCTCCTGATCTAGAGTTCCTGATCTAAAGTTCCTGATCCAGATTGTCAGTGTTTTCAGTGTCCAGTTAGTCTGAGAAGGTAGATGGAAACACTGAAGTTCACTTCTAGATTTGATTTGTTTTAAGAACAGAATTTTACATCACGTATGATTTGTTCAAGAACTACTGGGAGGTTTAAAGTAACTTTTCAGTTTTTATCTTATCTGGCTGCAATAAATGGTTGAGTTTTAATAGAAAATATAAGCAGGGGTTTCATCCTGAGACGTAGATTATATAATAGTCTGAACAGACTCCAGTCGTCAAGTTCATAGATTATGATTTTGTTTGTGTCAGAATATAATAAAAGTCATCTTATTGAAGTGGGTCTGAATATTAGACAAATATAATATCAGATGAACAACAACAGATAATACAATTTACTTTCACCCTGTCTCATTTATTTAACATACATGTAGCATGAAATTTATTCAACAAAAATTATTTTTAAAGGACATTTATTTTATTTTAGATATATCCATCCAAATGAAAGAAATGAAAACCTGTAACTGTTTCTGTGTGATGAGTTAAGGTAATTAAATTACTGAAACTAGTCCCTGTTTTTCCTCGTTATATACGGTCTGAGACTACTTAAACTGGTTCACCAGCACGGTTGTATCAAAAGGGTTTTCAAAACAGATGCCAAACCAGGAAACAGTTCAGAAAAGTTGCAGTTCCTCTACTGACCACCAGGTCTGGCTCCAGCAGTGAGTCAGTCTCCACTGACCTCCATGATTAAATGGTCCAAAAGCCACTTTGGTCTCCATAGCTACTGTAAATGTCACATCCATGACAGCTGTACAGAAGCCAACTTTCAAGGATCTCATGAGCTAAAATGGTATAAAACTGTAAATAATTAGGGGCGTGGTGTATGACGTTAAGGGCGTCATCTCTTTAGCTACTTAGCAATTTGACATCTGAGCTGTAGATAAAGACCTAACAGAGCTGAATTGTTCTTATTTTAAAGATACCTTTGCTAGCTACGCTGTTCATTGCACATCTCCACAATATAGATCAATGTGACAAGTTCTAGACGAGCCTGGAAGGATCTACAGGTGAAGATGATCAAATCTGTCCATTTTAGCTTGATTTAGCTCATGGTGACCTACGGGGCTAACTTTCATTACTTCAGACCAGTTCCGATCAGGTCCAGACTCAGATGTTGCATCTGAACCGAGGACTGCTCTGAGGACTTCTTCTGCCTTGCTGCAGCTCCATCAGTCCTGGAAGGGTCTGGGGTCAAAGTGTAGCTGAGGACCAGCTACCTTTGTGACTGAAGGCTGCTAGCCAGAGCTAACCTCGGGGCTAACCTCAGGACTGGCAGCTGGATGACCTGCAGCTCATCTTCTGTTAGCTGTCAACCAGCTCCTGAGCCTGGACTCTACCAGGTTAACTAAAGCTCACTACCTGAAGCACAGAAAGTCCTCTGCATGATCCTGAGACCCAACAGGGAACGTCCCAGAAGACGACCGTTTGCGAGTGCTGCTGACTGGATTTGTGAGATGAAAGTTTGTTTTTTATCTGGTGTCATTGAAGAGACTGAAAGTAAAGACTAATTGAAGAGTTTAATGCACAAAGCTTGAATCAAGGTTCAATATGCCTTGCAGAATATTTAATCTCAACACATCAGCGAGATGCAAAGGGAGTCCACGTAGACTCTCCAACGGTTTGGTCTTTTATAACTCCAGTGGGCGGGTCCTCACATTCTTCTGCGTAATTCTCCTTTATCTCAAAATCCAGGTGACCTGCAGCTTTTAGTTTTACAGGATATGTGTTGACATTTGTCACAGTCCAGGAGTAAAGATAATAAAACTGCTGTCTATCTGTGGAGGTCACAAACTTTTAGAGGTCAGGAGGTCCTGGTGTAAACACTAACCTACCCTTTAGGTCATAAGACCAGCAGGAAACTGGGATAACAGGATGTGGAGGAGGAAGTTTATTCAAAGGTTTCATGATAACATGTTTGCCCCTTTAAAAACAAATGTCTCTCCATGTCTTGTCATAGAATTATACATTTAAAAAGGATCAGTGGTGTCAAATAAAATGAGCCTTTTGATGTCTAAACTGGTGTCTAAAACAGCGTCTCTGATGTGATGACTCATCGAGCAACAGCAGCTGCCACAGCGGCGCCGTTAAACTCTACTGGCTAACTAGCTACCTTTGCTCGGACCTCTGTCAGGACTCGAGCTCCGCCCCCCATCACAGGTGCGGTCCGCCAGCTGAACTTCCTCAGAGCTGCAGCAGTCCTCGTTTCAGCTCCGGTGGCAGTCGTTTCAGATGTTGTTTCAGAGTTAAGGATAGACACATCTGATGAAAATTAATGGAAGATAATGCTAGTTAGCTTTATAGGTTAACCAAGCCAAGCCAACTTTATTTATAAGGCCCACATCCGGCCCGCCGCTTCATTACAGCAGACCTGTGAGAGCGCGCAAAGATGTTTCTAGAACATGTTGTGGAACGTTTCTGAAGACGTTTCTGAAGATGCGTTGAAGCCAACATGGCGGCGCTGACATGGACCGCTGGGACCCCTGAGGTGATGACAGCAGCCAGGTGACCGTCCAGCTAAAAAGTCACAATTCTACAAACGCTCACATTTAGCTTTTATTTTAACTCAGAAAAGTCGAGAATTCACAAGAAAAAGTTGCTCTTTTTTGTCAAAAAGTTAAAATTTTTTGTGGCCTTTATTGACAGTGAAGACAGACAGGAAGGAGAAGGACGTGGAGCAGAGGGTCACAGAGGCCGGGAATCAAACCCTCGACCGCTGCGTTGAGGACTGTAGCCTGTCCGCCTGTCCTGACCACTGAACCACCAGGGGGCGCACTTCCCTTTTCTTACAACAGAAATGTTTTACAAGAAGAAATTATAATCTGAAGTTGTAAATTCACGTGTGTTCTGGCTCCACCCCGATTCCTCCAGGACACGTCCAGTGTTGACTGGCGTAAACTGGATCTGGCAACGTATCCCAGAATGCATTTCTCATCAACCAGAGTAAAAGAGCGTTTTAGGGTCATTGTTTAATAACAAAATGTAGTTTTAGGACATTTTCATCTGAGAATATAGTTGTAACTTCAAATCTGAGGTAAACTGATCAGGATAGAGCCGAGATAAAAAAAAAAAACTTTTACCTCCTGAACTTTATTTAAAACACCTCTGAAACAGAAAAGCATTAGAACATTAAGATGACGGGTAGAAACTATTCTTCCAGAAGAGTCTAGAGTCACGTTAAACTGTGTGTTTGGGTCGCCCGGTGGTCCTGGTGGTCCATGTACAGAGGCTGCAGTCCTCCACGCAGCAGTCGCGGGTTTGATTCCCGGCCTGTATGACCGTTTCCTGTCTGTCTTCATTGTCAATAAAAAACAAAACTTCAGTTTATTTGATGCTCCGTTAAACTGTGGATGTCTAGAAACATCGTGCTCGCTGAGGTACACAGCTGTTCAGACTGGATCCTCTAGAGTTCAGACCCAGCAGGTCCGACTCTGGGTTCATCTGCAGGACAGTCTGGGTTCATCTGGGTTCAACTGGGTTCATCTGCAGGACGGTCTGAGCACAGCTGCAGGAGACACAACGAAGCATCAGGTGACTCATCTGCTGCTCGTCTCTTTGAGATCGCCTGAAAGTGAAGCTCAGCTCTCAACAAAAAAGATATAAGGGAGAGATTTGAAGCTTTTCCTCATCAAAGTAAAGAAAAGAACAGAACCAAAAGAACCAACACCAACCTCCAGGTGTACATCAGCTGTCATGGAGGTCAACTCCAACTCTGGAGACCAAAACCAGGTTTTAACGCAGTGTGAGTTTTTTTGTGCTGAGTGACTGTTGGAGCCAGACCCTGGTGGTGGTCTGAGGGACTGCATGTTTCAGCTTTACTAGTTCCAGTAAAGCAGGTTCAGCTCCTTGGTTTGTTGGTATGTGTCGTTTTTGGACGTCTTGAGTTTGCTCTCAGCTGTGAAGTCAGAGGTTCAGATCCTGGTGAGGAACCAGAGCTGTCCAGGAGGACATTTCCTTCACCACCACGCTCCTCTGTACCAAGGGTGCAGATGGCACCGGGGACGGGGGGACATGTCCCCCCAGATTTATATTGATCCCTATCAATGTTGTTATTTTTATAATGGTATTTTAGTAAGCAATAATTGTTAACTGAAATGATGAGATTTCAGATGTTAACATTGTCCTCCTGGCCTGCAGCCAATCCCTGGTGGGGTCAACAATGAAAAAACAATTACAGCGTTGTTTCAAAACCCAAGCAATCTAAGTATCATGTTGCCTGTTAACATCCCCAGATGTGCCATATTCACCAAGACAGACTTGACAAACTGGACAGAAAAGATACTGTCCAGCAATATGTTCAGATAAATGAAAGGAGAGATGTTTTTGGGACCTACTGAAAACTCACAATTCTAATGACAGCTCAGTCCCCCCCAGTTTAAAAATCCTATCTGCACCCCTGGTCCGTTATGTGTTCGGATCTGCAGGACGATTCAGATGAAAATGCAGAAAATGGGAGATGAGGAGCTGAAGGCAGTGAGAGGGCTGCAGCAGATCAGAGAGAGTTTTAATTACAGATGAACCAACAAAGCCCCCCCTCTCAGTTAATCCTTCAGTGGAGGGCATTTACACATCTGAGGACTCACATGAAACCTTTGTGCTGCAGCTGTGAGTGTCGGAGCTTTAATTACTGAATACATCAGAGGACCTCTGAATGAGCAGCTCCGCCTCCACTCAGGTCTGCAGCACATCCATGGTGACGCCGCGCAACATTATTACACAACACATTAGTAGTTGCTCCTTTCAGACAGGCAGGATTTAGCTGCTTCAGGTCAACGAGCACCCAGAGTCCTCTTCCATCTATACATCTATACATACATACATCCATCTATACATCCATCTATACATCCATCTATACATACATCCATCTATACATCCATCTATACATACACCCATCTATACATCTATACAGCCATCTATACATACATCCATCTATACATACATACATCTATACATACATCCATTTAAACATCCATCTATACATCTATACATCCATCTATACATACACCCATCTATACATCTATACAGCCATCTATACATACATCCATCTATACATCCATACATATACATACATCCATCTATATACATCCATCTACATACATACATCCATCTATACATCCTCTATACATCTATACACCATCATATACTCCATCTATACATACATCCATCTTACATCCATCTATCCAACATACACATCATACATACATCCATTATACATCCATCTAAACATCCATCCATCTATACATACATACATACATACATCTATAGATCCATCTATACATACATCCATCTATACATCCATCTATACATACATCCATCTATACATACATCTATACATACATCCATCTATACGTCCATCTATACATACATACATCTATACATCCATCTATACGTCCATCTATACATACATCCATCATACTACATATCCATCCATCCATCATACATAGCATCTATACATCTACATACATCCATCTATACAGCCATCCATCATACATATCACATACCATCTATACATACATCATCTATACATCCATCTATACATCATATCCACTATACATCTATCATCATCCATCCATCTATCATACATCTATACATACATGCCATCCCATCATCATCCATCTATACAGCCATCTACATACATACATACATCCATCTATACATCTATCATACAGCCTCATCAACATCATACATCCATCACCATACATCCATCTATACATAGACACACATACAGCCTCATCATACAACATCCACACATCCATCTATACATCCATACATCTATACATCTATACATCCATCTATACATCTATACATCCATCTATACACATACATACATCTATATACAGCCATCTATACATCCATCTATACATACCTACATCTATACATCCATCTATACAGACATACTCCATCATATACTATCCATCTATACATCCATCTATACATACATACATCTATACATACATCCATCCATCTATACAGCCATCTATACATCTATACATCCATCTATACATCCATCTATACATCCATCTATACATACATACATCTATACAGCCATCTATACATCCATCTATACATCCATCTATACATCCATCTATACATACATTTTGAATGATCATCTTTTAAAAGTTATTTGGTCAGTGATGGGCACCTGTCATTATTTAGAGGAGCTGTAATCTTGCCCTGTGATGGGCTGTGGACCTGTCTGGGGTGTACTCCTGTCTTTTGCCTGATCATAAATGGGATCAAGCAGGTATAGATAATGGATTAATGTATAGGTGGGTGTATGGATAAAATAATATATTCAAACTACAAATATTTTGTACTTTTACCTCTTACTTTTAACAATCACTCCAAGTTTTAGTCCCTCAGCAAACATCAAGAATCTAACAAGACACATTTTTAACAACTATTTCACCAATCTTTCAATTTAATACCATGAGCTCAAAGATCTTTCATGAATCTGTAGTTTCACTATTAAAATCATGCTTTTAGACATTTTTTTTTAAGAAGAAACCTACCAAAGCAAGCACTCAACAAAGGCTGCCCTCAGCGCCTCTCTCAGGTGTGTCTCAGTGCAGGAAGAAAGGCCCAGGTGAGCTTCCCGCCCCCTTTTATAGGCTCCACCCCTTGCTTGGATGCTAGTGCTGGACTGCCTGATATCTTCCCTTCTACATATTCTTTGTTTGTTTGTTTGTGTAAACATGTAAGCATGCAGGTATTCAAAACCAGGGCTTGCAATGGGTATATTTTATATTTATTAAATTCAGTACAGTGAAATAGATCCTTTATCCTCCAGTCACTACTGCATTTCTACACGAGCAGAGCAGGCTGGTGTTGAAAAAAAATAACCTCTCCTTCCTCCATCTGCCTTCCACCTGACAGATGCTGACTTCCAGACCTCTCTTCTGGACCTCATGGGTGCGGGGCCTGCATTGCCCCTCTGTATTGTTTTGGGATGAGCCTGACTGAAGTCTGTCTTCATCATTTTCTGCATTGTCATCACATGCCAGTTTTCTTTTGGGAGATCCCACCAGAAGCATCAGACCCCCGAGGATCATGAGTCCACGCAAGTCCTTCTGCCACAACAAAGCCTTGATCAAATAAGACAATCAGCCCTCATTTTGTCTTTTCAATGCATTTCATTTTGTGAAAATGCTTTAAATGCAATATTTCAGCTTTTATGAAACTAGGGTAAACTGTAAGGCTTTATTAATTCCAATAGGAGGCTCATATAAACACAGTAATGTAGTAACTGAACTGTGGAAAACAGTTTTACAGTCTTATTTTACACATGAACTGCGAAAGCTGACCAACTCATTTTATTCACCATGATAATTCAATGTTGGCTATAATAACTACAAACTTGTGATGAAGATGAATTCCTTTCTTTTTCTTTGTACAGTTGTATATCATATATCTGTAGGAAGAGCTTCACTGAGAGAATCCTTGTGTTCAAAGCTCAACCAATCTGGAACCTTCCCAGGTGCTTTATTTATATCATTAAATATAGTACCTATCTCACTTTTTTCTTTTTTTGGGGGTAGATGTTTTCATATTTGCACCTGGGGAAGTAAAGTGGGGCAGCTAGATAAGATTGTATTTAATAGAAAACAAGCTTTCATTGTGGCCATCCAGTTGATTTGAATCTCTGATGATTCAGAGTTGAGGAATATCGCCTCCTGCTGGTTGGTTTCTGTCACTGTCAAGTCTCTGTCTGGTCCCCTGATAATGTTTCATTAAATGCCCATGAAGAAACAGATGGCAATTTTCTAGACTTAGTTTACGCGTAAAAAAAAATATTATTAAATATTCACTTTTTTCATGAGAAAAGAAGAAACAGAAAATGAATAAATAAAAACTCTGGAACATTTTTATTCACCCACTCAGGTCACATACGTGTGTTTTAATGAGTTCATCTTTGTATTTTCTATTAGTTTTGTGAAACTAATCCTGTGGATTTTTGTTGTTCAGGTGCAGCGCTTCAGTGATGACTTTCTTCGATTTTTTGCTTCCAAAGCAGAACCTCTGAAAACGTTTTATTCACTCGTCTTTTGTCATTAGATAAGCATATCCTTATATTTTCACACAGCAAGAATTGATTTTCCAGAGAATGACAACATCCATCTAAACACAAGACAATGAAATTCAAAGACCCCAGCGCGTCAGGATGGAGTCCCTCTTCCCACTCTCCTGAACCTGGACACCACAGGTGTGTCCTCAGCCCTCTCCTCTTCTCACTCTTCACCCACGACTGCCCCCCTCCACCCCACAAACACCATCGTCAATTCGCTTACACACCACATTGTAGGACTGATTAAGAATAACAATAGTCAACCTACAGGGAGGAGGTCGACACTTGACTGACTGGTGCTCCGACAACACCTGGTCCTCAACACACCCAAACCAAGGAAATCATTTTGGGATTCAGGAAATCCAAAAAGACGGTGCTCCCCACCCTTTCCATTAAAGGAGAGGAGGTTGAGAGGGTGGAGAGCTTCAAGTTCCTTGGATTACATATATCGGCCGACCTCACCTTGGCTGTCCACACATCGTACCAGGTGAGGAAGCCCATCAGCCTTTACTTCCTCAGGAAGCTGAAGCGGCTCACCTCCCCCCCCCTGCTGGTTAATTTTTACGGCCTCCATCGAGTTCCATCCTGACCTACTGCTTACAGTGGTTCACCAGCTTGCACTGCCAGGACAGGACCTGCAGCGGGTTGAGGACGGCGAGACCAATCTTGGGACCAGTCCCCCCCTTCAGAGACACTACACTGGACTGAAAAGAAGGCCAAAACATCAGCACAGATCCCTCACCCCCGGTGCCTTTCTGCCCCTCCCCTGGAAAGAGTTCCGCTCTCTCAAAGCAGAACTACAAGACTGATTCAGCTTCTTCCCCCCCCGGCCTCCTCCACCCCCCCCCCCCCCCTCTAAGACTGACAATTGTCACACTCACCACAAGTGCAATATCCCTTCCCCCCCAAGACACCTCCCTGTGTAAATAATAACAGATACCCGTATTATCATACCCATTTTATTGTATACCTGCTGTAAATATAACACTTATACCGTATTTATCATACCCATTTTATTTTATCCAGCCAGTTCTTTTTTTTTTATACCTTGTAATACTTATTTTTTTTTTAATGTTTTTTAGATTGTTTACTGTGATATCGTGCTTTTGTGTTTTTCTTGTTTTTCTCTCCTCTGCCATGTGGAGCTGCTAAACTGATTTTCACAGTTAATGTTGGTAACAATGTGAACAGGGACAATAAAGGATTTTTAATTTGATTTTTTGAATTGAATGAATTGAGAAGTAAAGTTGCAGCTTTACTCCAGCCTGACTGTGAAGTGTCACAGACAACAGAAGATGCACGTTTGTTAGCCGTTAGGTCTCAGGGTTCAGTTTGTTTTCTGCTCAGCCTGCCTCTGCCGGTGTAGAAATGCTCCAATAATAGGATATTTCTAGTGTTTGCATTTATGATGTTATCTTTCAATGTAAAACTTTACATGTCCTCTATTTGAATATATCAAATCAAAGCTTTCTTGTCATTGTAGCAAACAATTAGAGATTAGAATCATTACTCTGCTTGATACCAGTAAACGCCCTTTCACACTTAGTCACGAAGTAATGGAGAATAAAACCACATGCTCACATGTCAGTAATAAGGGCTATCTCGTGACTTAAAATGGGACAGCCCTTGAGGCAGTTACGTCTTCGACTGTGGGGGGCGGCCTTACTACGTCCAGTCTGTCAAGAAAATACGACGACGAAGAAGAATAAGATATATATAAAACGAAGACAGAGATATTTGTAACATTATATCTTTATCACTACGAATACGTACATTTGTAGCTCGCTTTTTTCGGCGCCATCTTTTTGAAAGACGTCTTGGTGAAATACGCATGCTTCTGGTAGCCCTTACTCCGGGGTGGTGCCGGAGAATCCAAATTGATACAGCCCAACTTGACTTTCTAAGAATCAACAAATTGACTTCACGGAGCGCACATTTTTGAGATTGAGGTTAAGGAGGATTGGAATTCACCCTACGTTATCCTCAAGCCACTTTTTAACCATTTTGGCATGTGCTTTGAGTCTTGTCCATTTGGAAGACCCTTTGTGCCCAAGAGTTTCCTGGTCAATTTCTTTTGACTTTCCCATGATTTCAAACGAGGAATCAAGTGTTTGAGATGTGGCCTTAATTACATCCCCAGGTGTGCCGTCATTAACTCACATGTTGTCATTTAACCTATCAGGAGCTTCCAAGCATGACCTCTCATCTGAGGTTGTACTACGAAGTGAATTAGAGGGTTAGCGAGTATTTTGAGTCTAGCCATGATTCCGTACCCAAAGGTGGTTCTCTTTAACCTGGTAGATCACCATGGTATTACTCGCAAACTTAACCTGGTCCGGAGCGGTTTGGCAGAGTTAGGCTCAAATCAGCTAAACAAGTGCCACAACTTTACTCCACACCTCTTCCAGAGTGGCTCACCTTTTTTGAGAATCCGTTGACCTGAGCCCAGGATTGTGCATGGAGGGGAGTATTCGAGACCGGACTGATCCGCTGACCTCCCATGACCATATTCTCTATAACGCTCAGAGATTTCCAGCTGAGGGAATCTGTTACATTTATAATCTGCTAAGCCATATATTGGCAGCGCCACCAAACGCAGCCGGCGCTCATACGCAAACG